>JABXJD010000161.1:0-112500 GCA_013375575.1 Percina caprodes | reverse complement strand
TGTGATAAAACAGACCAAACCTGTAAAACATATACAGTACATCATAAAGATACCAAGTAGACATCATGTTGGTGAAATGTCGCTAGTAGAATCAGTGGAACAAAGTATCTCACTTTTTGGAAAAGAAACATCTCATCTGAGCGAAGATATTTTTATTTTCTAATAATTCAAGAAATCAGTTTCACTGGTGAGCGCAACAAAGTTGCCATTACTCTTCAGGACTAAATCAGGACTAAATGTTTTGACAGTACTCAGGTGTTTATGCACAATTCCATATCCTTCATCCTTCAAAGTAAAAGCTGAAGAAACAAAGAATTACATCCAAGACAAAATAAAGACTTGCAACCCAGTGTTTGGTGAATGTCACATTACAAAAAATAAAAGTCTTGATTTGCTAACATGTTCATTTTCTTTTCTTAATGAGCTTGCAAGTGCATTTATGCCTAAGGCCACAGAATAACAATTCTAGGTCATTTTGTATGTCAATATACAATGAAAAAAATTATAAACTCAACACTTTTGTTTTGCTTATGATTCCACTATATATTCATCAGGAACTGATATTGGTGATTTTTAATAATAAACTACAGATAGAGCTACAATCAGTGGTGGACTGGATCAGGAGTAACAAACTGATTCTCATTGTATCTAAAACTACCAGTTTAGTGGTTGGAACTCATTTTTCTTTATGTTCTCAGTGTAGAGCAGACTTCTGTAGAACAAAGAAGAGGCTAAACTTTTGGGTGTGATAATTGACAATAAATTATGTTGGAACAAACATGTTCTGAAACTGGTGACTAAAATGGGCAACACCTTGTCAGTTATTAAAAGTTGTGCAAAAACCCTCACACCACAGATAATTAAACTAGTTCTTCAGGCTTTGTTTTTTTCACACCTCAAGTACTGCTCTGTGGTTTGGTCCAACACTTCAACAATTAATATTACAAAACAAAGTTCTGAATCACAAAAGTGATTCAGAATAAAGCTGCATGTGTGGCTGTCTTGTGTGGGTTTAGATGAAATGTTGATCAAATGCATGAAAGCCTCTCATGGTTTCAAGTTAAAAATAGATTTGTGTATTCACTAATGGGTTTTTGTTTACATAAACAAACAAAACATGTTTTACTTTATAAACAAAACTATCCTTTTAGTATTGATAAGCATTATGTAACGAGGCATGCAGTAAGAGGTAGTGAAAACCAAATTAATTCAACATTCAGTTAGGTACAAAGCACTGTGTGAACTCTCTCTCAAATACTATCAAACAACAAAACACATACAGTATGGTTTTAAAAAAAATCACATAAGACATATTACATTCAAAGAAATTTAAAAACCTAAAATTAGAGGCTGTTATAGGGCTTTTTGTTATAGCTTATGTCTTAAAATAGATGTATTCGGAGTAGCATAATGTCTTTCTTTTGATTTATTGCGTTAAAGGTCCAATATACTGTATTAACTGTAATGAATGCAAAAATAACCCCAATGCATTGTCAGATATTAAGGAAACATGTTAAGTTGAAAGACTATCTTCTCTGACAACTCTGCTAATTGCAGTATTTTCTCCTTTTGAAATTTCCGTTCCGTGACGGAATTTCTGTTTTTTTTTTGGGCTGTGTGTTTTTATCAACTTCCCAATTTGGCAGCCAGGCCGGGTTGCCAGATTTATCTGTAAAAACGTAAACCCAGCACACTATAGCTGTAACGTTTGGGATCAACAGAGCTAGATTCTACCCAACCTAAAAAACAACCCGGCATCTTTCCAATAGTTATGTGGCCAGGAAGAATAGCTTTTAGCTTCTGCTGAAGCTAATGGGGCTCCAAATAAAAAATAAAAAATAAAAAAAAACTTCTCTTTTGCCGAGATAATCCATTCAGTTCACAGGTGTGGCTTATCAAAATGCTGTGCGAAATGTAAATTAATTATTGACCCAATACCTCGATGTTGATATTGCGACAATATAGTTTGCATTATAGCTGCATTTGGTGCTTTAACAAAATATTAGATTTTAGATGAATAATCATCAATGTGATGGATATTATTTTGTTATAAATAAGCTGTTAAAAGCACAAAGTTAATTTACCTCAAATCTTAATGAGTTCTCTATTTACGTTACTGTCACTTTAAGAATCTCAGCAGGGAACTGCTATGTTCCAGGGTAAGCCGTAGTTAGGAAGTAAAGGAAAGCTTCAGTGATTTATGGTTGTAGTCTAAGCCAACCACAGCTACATTTGCCTACATTGATGCCTAGAGTTGCTTTGTTGGTATGTATTCATTCAATGTTTTAAATTATTGCATAGGTGCATAGATCATTAGTTTTATGTCAGTGTTGTTTTGTGTTAAGTTTATATTGGAAACGTCCACAGTCGCTAACGTTAGTCCTATGACTAACGTTACACGGTTGCTAAGCAACTATAAGTCACGGGACAGGCTACACTCTTAGGAATTAACGTAATATTGTTTACGTGTAAAAATGTTTTTTGTACAGCATAACCACTATTAGTTTAATAGTCATAAATTGTGTAACGATAGAAATTAAATAGCTCAGGAAGACATTCGGTTCCTTCTTTAATAACAATTCTAGGTCCTTTTGTATGTCAATATACAATGAAGAAATTTATAAACGCAACACTTTTGTTTTTGCCCCCATTTTTCATGAGCTGAACTCAAAGAGCTAAGACTTTTTCAAAAACAAAAGGTTATGTACACAGAATTTCTTATTTCTCTCAAATACTGTTCACAAATCTGTCTAAATCTGTGTTAGTGAGCACTGGATCAAACAATAAACCTATAAGCTTATTACCAATTCTCTGTAAAATAATGGAAAGAATTGTTTATGAAAAGATTCAGTCTTGTTTTTTTAAATAACGATTGAATTACACATTTTCAGCAAGCATACAGAGGAAAACTAAAAACTAAACTAAGAAAAACTGGAATATGTTTTCACAAACCGCATTATAACGGATGAAAAGTTATTTGACTGACAGAAGACAATTAGTTTACTTTAATGGAAGCTTTTCAAGGTAAGGCTTGTGAACATGGAGTGCCTCAAGGAAGTTGTCTTGGGCCACTCCTCTACACAATCTTTACCAATGAGCTACCATCTGTTAGATAAAGCAAGCATTTCAATGTTTGCTGATGATTCCACTATATATTTAACAGGAACTGATATTGGTGATTTAAATAATATATTGAAATGAAATATTTGAATTGATGAAATTACATTCTGAACATTTGGAACATTCTTAAATGTTTATGTTAAAAGCTAGCATAGAACTGATTAGTCTGTAGTATGTTACAGTTTCACACTTCCCTGGTAACGTCATTAAACCAGTGAACGTGGGAACGACTGTCTTCAGAGTCTTGATGTTAGGAGAGTGTTTAGCTCGCTGTCAGTGTATAGAGCAATACCGAAGATGGCGCAGATATAATGACTAAATGATTAAAGGCAAACCACTAGAACAATCTAGTACGTTCCCTTTACTGTAGTCTATATCCATGATGTTCCACTTCCGGGATTGCTCCGCTGCTGCTGTAAATTCTGCCGGATGTCTGTTGTGTCTGTTGTATTCTATGGTTAACTGTTCCTCAGATCTCTGCAGGGTAAATCCAGACAGCTAGCTAGACTATCTGTTTAATCTAAGTTTTCTGTTGCAGGACAAACGACTTTTGAACAAATACGTGTTCCAACAAAACAAGTTCCTTCCCGAGGCTATTTTGCAGTGGCACGGAGGCTCTGTCTGGCGCTTAGCGCCGACAATGATGAATGTGTTTGTTTTAAAGAAATGCCAATAAACCAGAGCATGTTTTTCTCCTATCCTGTAATGTTGTGAACTAGCCAGACCGTCTCTGCAGCGTGGGAAGCAAGGTCTGGTAAAACAAGATTAACTTTAAAACCTTTAAACCTTTAAAAGCAGGAAAAGACAACACTTACCATATAACGATATCCAAAATCTAAGACAATATAGTCTCATATCATATTATCAATATAATATTGATATATTGCTCAGCCTTAATTTCAACATAATTGCAAAACAAATAATACGTTTTTTGTGGAGGGTAGAGGCAGAAAAGACTGACAAGTTCTCCAAACCATGACATTCACCACACTTTACCTTCCAAATCCACCCGCACAATTTTCTGATTTTTATGGCCCAATTGTTGGTCAGAGGTTGACCAGCAATTGATCATTGATCAATTGAGCAAAAGTTCATTTAAAAAAATAATTCATATCACCGCTATGGTTTTAGTGGGTTTAGACTTGGGCATAGATAGTTGTACATGCTTTAAAAAAACAGTTGGTTAAGACTTTGAACAATTGTGGCCATGGTTAAAATGACGATGGTGGTTAAGGTTAGGGAAAGATCAGCGTCATGGATTAAAGAAACCAATGTTGACTGTTTTTGTCAAGGAACCGAATGTCCTCCTGAGCTCTGTTGGAACCATCCCCCAATCCCCACACACATCCAGCGCTCCCACCAGATCATGTCCTTATTTCACTGTGAGTTGTGCAATGTTTAGCTAACAACAGTTTTTAGGAATCATTCTGACAACAAACGTCGGTCTCCTGTGTCAACATCACACTCATTTTTTTTGTTTTCCTCTAAAAGGTCAGTGCGTAACATCCCTCTGACAAAGTAACCTTTGAAGCTGTAGTGCCCCTTCAGTTGTTTCCTCTCTGAGCTGCACACACATGGTAAAATCCAACAAAGCTTCCAGATAATGATCTTTATGTTAATAAGCTGGAAATAGAAAGAAAAAAAAAAAACTCATTATTGTCATGTTTATGTTATTCCACAACTTTACCACGGTTTGCGATGTAAATAGAACAGGCTTTTGTTTGATCTGTATGCACTTTTTTATGTATTGCTTCATTTTAATTGTATATTTCCTTTTAGAAAATGTATAATCTTGTATGTTTTATGTAAAGCACTTTGTGATTTTTATCTGTGATAAACTCTCTCTACATTTTTACTTACTTCAATCTACAGACTGATGTTACTGAGTTATCACTGCAGAGATTTAATTATTTCATCAACTTTTAAAGTTGAATACAGTACAGAATGTCCTAACAGGGAAATGTGGAATTTATCTACAGCTTATATCTAGCTCAACACATGGTTTGAATATTTCGGGTTTCCTTCCCTCGCTCTCTTCTACCAAAGTGTCAATGGAGTCAAGAATGTCATGCATGTTTGTATGCAACTGACCTGGTCTGAACCCTCCACCGTTGCACTATCAGAGAGTAGGCGAGGAGAGATAGCAACATCAAGGCTGCTAAAAGGCTCAATCTCAGTGCTGTATGACGGCTCCCTCCATTCACCTCTCTCGTGTTCTTATGTCTCTTTGTTCTGTTTTTCTCCTCTTTCCTTCCCCCTCTCTCCCAGTTGTACTTGCCCCTAGCTTGCTGCTGTGTTTCTTCTGTTCGTGCCTTCTCTGTTCTTTCCATGCCTGCTCATAATCTCAAAAAAAGGATTCTTGTTTCTTATTAATTTTCTGTTTCTTTAGTGGACTCTGCAGACCCTTGCTTGCTATTTCAGTTCACTTTCTCAAGCAATTCCGGTTGCCTGGCCTGTTATTTCTCCTTTGAACAAAGACAGCTACTGTTAAAACACTTCTAAATCAGTATTACTTCCAGTATTTGAAGTGGGAGGTAGGGATTCCCTCGCTCTGTGCATGCTGTTATGGGTGCTCTCTCTTCCTGGTTCAGAAGCCAATGCAAGAGTTGTGTAAAGTGATGTGTTCTCAATCTGGAAGTGTGGGTCTCAGGCAAATTGAAGTGGCTTTGATACTAAATGTTCTCTCTTCACTTCCTTCTAGGCATCCACTGATCTAATTAACATACTGTATTATTATTATTATTATAGCCTAACTCACAGCAACGATAGACTTTGATCCTTGATTCATGTGTGACCTGTCCTTTTGTCACATACTCTTGGCTAGTTTCTTGATCTTTTGCAGATCCTATTTTTCCACATTTTTGTGTGTAAATCTAATTAATGGCTACCTTATTTTATTTCTTTCTGTTAACTAAAGCTGGATCTAGTCGGGCCCTGTTTGGGAGAATTCTCCTTGTGAATAGCTGCTTCTTATCAGCTAATAGCTTCCATATCTGCCCCCAGCCTGTGCACCATCTGTTATCTTCTATACCTGATCAAATGACATTATGCTGAAACAATCAGTCAGCACCATCTTTCATTCTTAAGTGCTGCATTATTGCTGGCCCCTCAGCTGTCCTCTGTTACAGAGACATAAAAGTTATGCTCATTTATGTGCTCCTCAGATGGTCCGAGTTTTCCAAGATGGGATGTCATTCTTCTGACTTCGGAGTGTTCATGAGCTTTAAGTCATAAAGTTGAAACAACTTAGATGCTACAATGAACATATGTTGTATTTTATTGCTTAGAGTGTTTCAACAACACGTTGAAAGCTGTTTCCAGTATTATTTTCCAGTTTGAAGCTTTATTTTAGGGATTCCTAGACTTGTTGCTGCAGGAGTACATTTCCTAAAACCACTCAAATGTTGATTTACTTGACTTGTTATCTGGGTTAATGCTAATAAATAGCTTTTCAAACTAAACTAGGTTATTCTACATAGGTGGCAACCTAATACCATATAACATATTACATGTGAGGAAAAAAAAAAATACATTACGTGAATTAATAATAAATTTATTACCACCAACATTTACTTTTGTCTGCCATGTTACTGCCTAATATGATGGCAATTTGGCAAGTCGTGTAGTAAAATTTTAGCCAACTTTCCAAGTTGTTGTTCTGGCTTGAGGGGCCATTTACGTGTATTTTCCCAACTAACTTTTCCAATTATTCCAACATGTGAGTGAAAAATAACAACACAACAGATTGACTTGACCATACCAAACTGGAGCAACTTACTGCCTTAGTCATTAAGGCTGCTTCCAACAGTTGGAGGGAATCAGCGCCACTCAAATGGCCATCTCTATTATTTTCTGCACTGTACAGCTGTCCCATAAAATCCCATAAAACATTCCCATGTGAAGAATGAAAAAAGAATTTGTTAGAGGAGCGATCCAAGCATACTGATTAGGGAGAGATTTGGGTTTGAGTCAGTGTTGACTTTTTAAACAATATTTTAATACTTATTTAACATATCTTAATGTGATCTGAGTGCCTAAACATAACCATATACATAAAAAATAATGTTTATCATGCTTGCGTCGTTATAATACAGGATAACAGCAGCAGAATGCAGATACATTTGGTATGAACATTTTTTTGAATTTGCAGATATGTTAAAAGCATTTATAAACATCATCGTAATGTTGCTCAAAACACAATTCAGATGGCATATTTCTCTCCAAATGTATAAGACGGCGACCATATACAACACTTTTCTTCCTGCTAACACATCTAATATTAATAAGTAGGTTGTAAGGTTGTTGCCAAGTAGGTTTTTACATACAAGGAATTTTCCTTGGTGTTTTGGTGCATAAAAATAAACATAGTAAGTTAACCAAAGATAAAATCAAGTATGGCAACTGTCAAGAAACATAAAGGAAATAGAAAATGTGACAATAATAATATGAAAAGAATATTATTAAAACAAATACAATATATATGTGTTTTAAATGAAGATCTGTACAGTTATGTCTAGAAATGTGCAAAAATATTGTCCAAAGAACATGCGAAAGTTCACAGTATAAGGTATAGATCTAAATATTAGAAACCAAATCTTATATTGAAATGTGTACATGTGTTATCGAGTGAAACTGCACAGGATGTATCCACAGTGGCTCAGTGACAGTTTCAAATGAATACATAGCTGGTGCTGTGAACAGATGTGAAAGGAAAGAAAAAAACAAGGTGTTGTATTGATTTAAGCAAATCCTCTGTTTGTCTATAGTTCTCTTCAGTGCTGAGAAATTGGGGATCTACGTGCTTGAGGGAATGCACATATCACTTTTACTGTATGGTGTTTACTAGACCTCTGCAATTTGTTATTGCCATTATTACTTACATTTTATCGTCTTAAGACTTTGATTTGTCTACCTTGTCCTCATTTTTACCACAAAATTAAATATTCCCTTTGACTTGTTTAATGCTCAGATTGTCAGCCGGAGAAACTAATTTGAATTGAGCCTTCTATGTTGTACACAGTAGCTTGTTCCATCACCACAACATCCCTTCAACCGTTTTGCTACATGTTTGGGTGAAAATCCTAGAATCATTATTCAACACAACAAATTAGGTAATTTCTGGAGGTTAATTATGTCGTCTCCTCAAAATTTAGACATTGTCATAGTATGACAAGTTCTGCATCACTTTCTGGAAGCAGTTTTTGCCTTTTTTTTGTAAATCAAACCCAAGAAATGCTAAAAAAAAGTTTTTCCGCAAGGACTCATATTGGGTATCCTGCCATTTACTCTATGGACTAATAGAATATCGCTGCCTTTACCTTTGTGACTTAGTCAAATTAATTCCAGTTTTCCATGACAGCATGGATGGATATTGTGGTCTGCAAATACCTCATCTAATATGACCGCTAATGTTTTGCACTGGAAGAAATTATACCATTAATATGACTACTTTGACCTCCTCCACAGGATGGATGATGCTTTGCAATTACAGTGCTTACCCTGCATTGGTTATCAAACTAAATTTTAAATTGATAGATTTCATTTGACAGCTAATAAGTCTGACAGCAGATCACAGCATGCTGACTCTGAAATGGTTTCCAGTAGTATGCACAACCAGCTACAGGAAACTACAGGAATGAGTTTTAATTGTCACTTTTAAAAGAAATCTGAGAAATGTATTTAGTGCTTCTCTGCACGTGTGTGTAATGGCTAAAACTGATCTCAACCAGACTTCCCAAATGAATAAATAATAAAATAAATAAAATAAACCTTTTTGTTAAAAGAGGAAGTACTAGTGATGGACAATGCTTGTGCTTGTCATTAGGCAGTCTTCCATGCAAGAAACAAAACTAGTGTAACATAAACAGCACCAATCACATTTCAGGCAGAATGTGTGAGCATCAAGAAGATTTATTCAGTATGCCCTTTCCTCCTTCCATTTACCACAGATAGTATGAAGTACAATAGCGCCCCCTCACTCCTTCACCTTCATCATCATCAATCCCTCTTCCCTACACTTGTTAATCATCAGTAAGAATAAGAGTTAATTTTCTCCATGAATGCAGCCTTCATCCCTCTCATCTGATTTTCCTCTTCAGATTCACCTAAAAAAATACCGATTTCTATTGTTATTTTGGTTAGTTTCTATTTTTTTGCCATTTTGAACATCATGTTTTTTTATAAAATCCCACTCATGTCCTTTTATCATCTTGCATTAGTTGTATTTTTGTTTTGTTTTCTGTCCAGTCCCTGCGTCTCTGTTCTTCTCCTTCTAGAATCTTCTCTATTACCCTTCCTGTTCATCCCTCCCACACGTTCATATTCTCCCGATTGATGCCATCTGAGGTTGCAGGCCCAGGCCGCCGGAGCTGCAAATTTACCCAGCAGCACACGTCACTAACAGGGTAACGCAGAACTCCCAAAATAGCCCAAACAGCAATTGGTGAATGGGCCCCAAGTGGCAGTCACCAAGTACCTATTCTGACAACAAAATGAAGCGTTCTAACATTATGTGAATACCCATCATTTAATCACCAACGCAAACCCTGCTGGCTGATTTATCATGTGTTTCAGAACTTCTTTGGAGAGCCATCAAAATTCCTAAGATTATGTTTTGAAACAATTTTGTTAATAATTTTTTTCCACAGCATGTGCCTCTTGATAATTTAGAGCTATTGAATATGGGCTTTTTATGTGATCCCAGAAATATGCAACATAGGCAATCACAGAAAAATATACTGTAATATAGTTGAAATACACAAAAGGCTCTTCTGATATGAGTCCTATGCTAGAACTCATCCCTCTGATTTGCTTATTAAAATGTCACCAACACAATATTCACCACTGGAACAATAATCGGTTGCATGATCTGCTTTGTGTAACAGAAGTGACTTTTTGGTTGCCAAACCTGTTTAAATTGAAGATGAACTAATGTAATAATCCAGGTCAGGAACAGATTTTTTTTTCATCACTGACAAATACTATAAAATGTCTTGCAAATGCTAAATGCAAATACGACAATGTCAAAGCCTTGCAAATGTTAAAATTGTATATTGTATTTGTATCAGTAAAAAGGTGTCACTCAACTGTAGTTATTTCACAACCAACTGTTTTTTTTTTTCCAGTGAGATCTTTAGATGCTTGCATAATTGCATGTTGTTGTTACATAAGGGGGAAAAGACATAGGGATCAGGGTTTAATTGAAAGCAGCTAACAAAGGCAACATTCAGGGGGTTTGTAGTTTCACAGTACAGTCTGCAATTCCTAGAATTTCAGCAAGTATCCCATTGTGGAAAAGCCTGGTTTATGAAGCTTGGCGCTGGAACTGAAATAAAAGGCGTTCAGATTCAGCAAACTCTGCACTCTTTTATGTAAGGCCAAACCATCAACTCTTGTAGATCTTGTAACGGCTGTGAACTACACAGAACTTCTCACAATTGTTCTGTTAGGACCCCTGAAACTAATTAACACCAACTATACCAATAGCTTTACAATTTGCCATCTGTAAAATTGATTTTTTACATGCACATTGTTCTTGCTTACAGTGTGTAATCTTATGGGGTCTCACCCAATATGACCCTTTATCTATTGCGTATTCTTAAAGCAATTAAATTATTACAGTTGAGTTCTTTATAATGAGGCTTTATTGCACTTGTGGTGAGATAAAAGCGAGTCAATTACACATGTAAAACCGATGCAAACAAATCATTAAACACATTTCCCATGCAGAGTTCATAATTTAGTTTACACAACAAGAACCCAAAGATAAAGAGTGAGAGAAAGATGGCATAATGACAGTAATAATGTGTGTGGCCTGGTCAAAGAATTGGCGGTTTACTCAAACAGCTCTTAAAATATTTCCTAGATTATCACTTGATATTGCTTGCGGGATAATCAAATTCAAAATACATTAATTATTTCATTAAACAACAGACTTGTTTGTTCCTCTTACTTGGAATTTGGAAGGGAATATTAAAGGTGGCTTCAAATGATGTAACTTTCAGGCAGATAGTGATTCTTGCCTTCCCTTTGTTTTTTTTCCACACACCACTTCCAACTCAAACTCAAGCACACTTTTATACCTACATTCATTCACTGTGCAGTTAGTTAATTGAAGGACTAATGGAAGGATTAAGTTGTGCTTTTATTTAATACACTGGAGATGCAGAGATGAATGAGGTCTCATTCAATTGTAATCTGATCACAACTGAGACAGCATTTCGTTAATTACTGTAACACGTGCATTTCTTTAAACTCAGAAATTAAAATGTAATTAATATATTCATGAACTACTCACCTAAGCAATCTCTTGGGGTGTCCATCAGTGCAAAGTAACTAACTTTATACTTGCACTACACTCCATTTCAGACGCAAACATTGTACTTTTTACTCAACTGTCTGCATTTCTCTGACAGCTCTTGACAGATTACAGGTTTTCATTCCCTTCCTGTCCAACAAAAACCCTCTCAAGATGTGTTCATTTTAAATGTTTGTTTTATAACTAAAATATAAAGTATTCCTTTAGTGTTGAGAAAAGGATCCTTCTTTTTAAGCAATACAAGTAAAGAAAAAATCGTGACATAGTTATATACATTACATACATAGTTTATAGGTTGATTCTTTTGACCATCCTTACACTGGCTGCCTGTGCCTCAAAGTACTTTTGTTAGTTCATAAATCACTGAAGGCTTTAGGGCCAAAATACATTTCTGATCTGCTACTACACTATGACCCCCCCAGACCTTTCAGGTCATCTGGGACAGGTCTGCTTTCTGTCCCCAGAGTCAGAATGAAACAGCGGGAAGCAGCGTTCAGTTCTGCAGATCCGCTGCTACTCTGTTCTTTTAAATCAAAGCTGAAGACCTTTCTTTAAATGGTTGTTCATTTCTTTAATGTTTAATTTCTTATACTGCACTGTGACCTTTAGTCTTGTGTTTTTTTTGTTATTTAACTGTTTTTGTGTAAAGCCCTTTGAATTGCGCTGTTGCTGAAATGTGTTGTACAAATAAAGCTGCCTTGCCTTCCCTAAGCTAAAAAATCGTGATTCATATTTTCCCCCGAATCATGCAGGCCTGCTATCTAACAGTATATGAAGGAGTTAAAATGAGCACAACCTTAAACATCTACAGCAGAAAAAAATGCAGCAGTCACATTAATCCAAAAACAGCAAATGTATTAAGAAAAACATTGACAAGGAAAATTTACTGCACAATGTGTACTTGTTTACTTTTGATACTTAAATTTTGTTGATAATAGTTCTGCTTTAACTTAAGGTTTTCAATGCAGGGCTTTATCTTGTAGTGGAGTATTTTCACAGTGTGCTATTTGTTGACGTAAGATTACATTTTTACACTTCACGACATACAGTATATTTTTGATTGCTTGAAATAAAAGTAAAAAAATAAGATCATATTGCATACATTTGAGTTTAAAATTATCGGATTGATCAAGAGCATGGTTCATTTGTTTATTTTAAAGGGAAAAATACATGAACATGGCCTTTTTGTTTTTTGGAAGCAAAGCCTGTGCAATTTGACTACGATGTGGATGACTTTACCAAGATGCTGTCCAACTTACACACTAGATGGTGGTACAAACCCACGGAACAGAAATTCTAATGAGGTATATTACGTTTGTGTGTATATCTGTGTCCCATGTCCCCTCAATATCTATCTGATATGATTAATGTCATCTTACATAACAGCAATACAAACATAATCATATATACATTCATTCATACAAACGTAATTTATAATAAAATCTTTCAAATATGCTAGTATTTTACATCTGTGCTCATAAATTTGCATACCTTGGCATAAATTTTGAAATTTTGGCATACATTTTGAAAATATGACTCATCATGCAAAATAACTGTCTTTTATTCAAGCATAGTGATCATATGAAGACATATCTTTTTACATAGTTGTTTGGCTGCTTTTAAACAATATTTATAACAGAAATAACCCAAATAGCCTGATCAAAAGTTTACATACACTTGAATGTTTGGCCTTGTTACGGGCACACAAAGTGACACACACACAGGTGAAAATGGCAATTAAAGGTTATTTCCCACACCTGTGGCTTTGTAAATTGCAATTAGTGTCTGTGTATAAATAGTCCATGAGTTTGTGAGCTCTCATGTGGATGGACTAAACAGGCTAGATATTAAGCCATTGAGAACAGAACAGAAAAGAACTGTCAAAAGACCTGTGTAACAAGGTATTGGAACTTGATAAAGATGGAAAAGGATATAAAAAATATATAAGCCTAGCAAATACCAGTCAGTACTGTTCAATTCTTGGATCTCTCAATACCAAGCTAAGGTCAGGTAGACCCAGAAAGATACCACAGGTAATATACAGATATACAGGCTACTCTGGAAAAAGATGGTGTGGTTGTTGCAAGGAGCACAATACGACGGTACTTGAACAAAAATGAGTTGCATGGTTGAGTTCCCAGAAAGAAGCCTTTACTGCGTCAATGCCACAAAAAAGCCTGTTTACAAACACCTTGATGCGCCCAACAGCTTCTGGCACACTGTAATTTGGATTGACGAGACCAAAATAGAGCTTTATGGTCACAACAAGGCCTACAGTGAACAGAATACCATCCCCACTGTGAAGCATGGTGGTGGCTCACTGATGTTTTGGGGGTGTGTGAGCTCTAAAGGCACAGGGAATCATTTTGCCATCAATCTTCAGATTGATGGCAAAATGAATGCATGTTTTTAGAAAATACTGGCAGACAATTTGCATTCTTCTGCACAGAAGCTGCGCATGGGACGCTCTTGGACTTTCCAGCACGACAATGACCCCAAGCACAAGGCCAAGTTGATTGGTTACAGCAGTAAAAGGTGAAAGTTCTAGAGCGGCCATCACAGTCTCCTGACCTTAATGTCATCGAGCCACTGTGGGGAGATCTCAAACGTGCGGTTCATGCAAGACGACCAATGACTTTGCATGAACTGGAGGCATTAAGCCAAGATGAATGGGCAGCTATACTACCTGCAAGAATTCGGGGCGTCATAGACAATTATGACAAAAGACTGCACGCTGTCATCGATGCTAAAGGTGGCAATGCACAGTATTAAGATCTAAGGGTATGTAGACTGTGGTCGGTTCATTTTTTTTCTTTGTTGCCATGTTTTGTTTAATGATTGTGCCATTCTGTTACGACCTACAGTTTTGCCTGCTCAATCATGTTTTCTTTACACATGGTGTGTATATATATATTACCAATTCTTCAAGGGTATGCAAACTTTTGAGCACAACTGTATATTAACCAAGGCTAAGGATGTAAGAGTGTTCTTGATACAATAATTAATTTTCAATGAGTAAATATTAGTGTCAGCTTGCTTAAATTATTTATCTTCCCTAGCTTTTGTCCACTCAAGTCTAAACAGTATAACTCTGTTGGTTAGTAGCATTTGTTCTGTAATAAAACAGATTCAAGAGATTTAAATACCTTTTATTATGGAAGGCACAATAATGATAATCACAAATAAATTACACATATTTACATTTTTTCTTCTGTTAAAGGTACCTATGCCATTAAAATGTTTACACGTCAGTAGCAGTAGTAGACAGTAGTAATTAAAATGTGCGTGTTGTATTTTGGGTAAAAACAATTCTATACATTTGAGAGGAAGATGGAGTAAAAAATACATTTATGAGGTGTCTCCATCTTCTGATTACAACAACTATAGCAGCATTTATTTTTGTAATAGGGAAAACACATTTACTGATTATCCTGGGTCTACTGATTCTTTTAATAATTCTATTTATAGAATAATCTGATCAATCCAGTTCATCAAGGTTAATAATATTGGCACGTTCTGATTTAGCTAGTGAGCTGGAAATGAGTCATGGTTGATGTAATATGCATTAATGCAGCGAGGAACAGGATGGATATCATACTGTCAATTGTGCGTGCTGCGGCTCACTTATAAATTCTAAACTCAAGGCCTTAAATGCTTTTGAATACAGTCTATTGTACATCAGTTTGTGTTGCAGTCTAAAACCTGTTGAGGTTTCTTGGTACGCTGCTATTCTGTTGAAAAACTTCACCAGTCATGCACACTGTTCTCGTCTTCAACATATGGCAAGAAAAGAAAAAACAGTGACAAGCTGGCCAGGGAGGCCATCTAGTGGTCAAAGGTGTGCTGGTCCAATCTATAGTATAACAGTGCCTATTACTGTCAAATTAGCCCCTGAGCATATTAGGATACATTACGCTACCTAACTGAATATAATACATATAACTGACAGCTCAAAGGATGGCTGTGGACAATATTGCAATAGACATTTTGAAATGGCAAATGTCTTTGCCATCATGTATGTAAAACCCCAGCATTAGACATAAACCGGCAAACTAATATGAGAGATTTAGAATGGAGTTAGTCGATTCTATTCGAACCCTAGACGAGGAGGGTCGACCCTGTCGGCTCGGAGGAAACCGTTGAGAAGCTCGTATGTAACAAACACCACCATGCTGACGGGGAATGCACGCAGACAGTTGATGCCCCAGCTCTTGAAGAACACCCCTACTCCCTCCACCCTCGCTGTCTCAGAGATGCAGTGAAGGAAGCCCTTGTATCGCTTTGTCTGCTGCGCTCCGTCCATCTGCAGACGGGCTTTGATCAAGTCCATGGGTGTTCCTATAGTCCAAGCTACAATTCCTGCTATTCCACCGGCCAACATCACACCGCTCCAAGCTGGAGGAAATGAAAAGACACGGACGTTAAAAGGGAACACAGACATTTACATTTTTAACTTGTGTTTTTAATCCTCAAGGACTTTGTAACATACAGGGAAAAGAGTTTAAGCTGCTTGTTGGCCTTGGTAGTGTTCCTCTTTGGAAGCGATGGTTATGTTAACCTCAAGGATATGAGGTAGTTTACAGCTTATGATACACTTTCAATTTAAATTGTAAATACAAAAGGATGACTGAGGCAGATAAACACCAAAAAGAGCTGTGACTGAGCAATTCTATAATCACGTATAATAGTCACACGTTATATTTTATAACTATGAATGTGACTTTGTTAATTTTACTTATTCCTCAAATAAGGCTGGGCTGTAACTAAAAAATATTGAAACATATAAAGATAATTGTACAGTGCTGATACAGATCAGCATACAGGAAGAGTCAATGTCACACAAAAAAGATGCCTTTTATATAAAATAAATAAAGGCAGGATGGACTTAGCTCACCTGGTCTTTTCTTGCCGCTGTCCGTCAGCAATTCGCAGATGATTGTGTAAGTCAGGAAGTATGTGGCGTGTGACGGCCCGTCCCTCAGCATTAGTGGGACCGCTCCTCTGTAGAGCCCTGTGAAGCCCTCGTCTTTGATAATGGTCAGCAGACAGTGAACTGGACCACGGTACCTGGGTTTGCGCATGTTGGCGTCTCCTCTCTTGGACTCTGTCTGACATTGCAGACGTACTTTCACTATATCACCTGGAGACATCACTGACGTCTGTTGGAGGCAGATGAGGAGAGACGCAACAGCAGAAATCTCAGAAGCAGATATCTCAAAACCTGGACAAATAAAACTATGTGCAAGGCTATACACATCTGGGGGTACGGGGGAAAAGGTATTTTTGATGTGTGTTTTAGGTGCCAAATATACTGTGGATGTAAACAATGCATTGCATTACCCTTTACTGTGTAAATTGCAGGTGAAATTAAACCCATTGAGGCACATGATTCAACAATTTTTCAGAGGGTTTGTGAGACCGTATCTGTTACCTGAGCTATACCTGCCGCCAAGCCAGACATAAAGACTTCTAGTTTGGTGTTGGGACCACAACCAGCTCCTCGCGCCTGGCTCAGACATTGCAGGCAGTTCCTGTATGTGCCAAATACCACAGAGGAAGTCATAGAGATCGTGGTGAGAGGTAAGGACATTCCTTTGAAGAAGCCATGCACCTGATGGCACAAATGAAAGATGACACAATGAGAGATTAATGCTAAACCACCCAATGAGTGTTTTTGCCTCTCAGCAACTTTTCAAAATCATTTGAGAAAATATTGCAGCAGGCACACCATGTAGTCTACACCAGTGCCACCTACCCCTTCTTTTGATAAGGTCGCCGCTGCACACTGCCATAACCCAGTGAACTGTGTCTGGGTTTGGATCCGGACCTGGAAAGATAAAGAATATGAGGTCAAAATGGCATCCATTTGTTACACAGCCATTTTGTGATCATGTTTCAGATACAGTACATGCAACTTAGTGTACCTTGACAGTATCCAGAGGATAGCCCACTACAACTCCACATGCCCCTGTGTGTTTCCAGAGAAAAGAGATAGAGCATCAGACACAGCCGTGATGCTCACAGTTAAGGTCGTGACCTGCAGACCTTTAATAATGTCCAGCTGACAGGAAGGTCAAACGTGACGGTAGGTTGCTTTATCAGTTTTACATATTTCAAAATAAGACATTTTAAGGCTTGATTTTGAGCTGAGTATGATGTAACTTATTTTTGTTCTCTCAATGAAATGATCACAGACTTAACATTATGTCAGTTTAACGTTACTGCTTTGGAGGTCTCCTGAAATTCTTTAGATTTATGTAACGTTAAACATTTATTTTATTTATTTTTGAAAAAATGTATCTATTTATTAACCTCTATAGTTGTTGGTCGGCACCGATACCTCATCTCCTCATCCTCCCGTGCTGTAAGAATGATAAATAGAAGTATCTATCTATCTGTCTGTCTGTCTGTCTGTCTGTCTGTCTGTCATACATAAGAGGACAGGCAAAAACGGTTTTACAAGACATTACCGTCAGGGTTTAATCTATCCGTCTTCTACTGGTTATCGCCCCGTGCTAATACAGTAACGTAAGCTAGCGAACAGCCGGCTCATGCTGACGTTCCCTGGACTCGCTTACATACCTGCAAATGATCCAGACACAAAGTCAGCGATATGCATCCTGTCAGATGTCGACGGAACAACATATACTTGTCAGATGTAAGAGCCCATTGTATCTCTAGCATGTGATACATAACATCAGCATAACCTTGAGGTGTATGCCAGTGACTGTACGCTGTTACATGACCGTACATGACGTGACCGTGACAAGCTACGATGCAAACAGCGTCGACTGAAAACATTTGTTCCGACTTTACCCGAAGATAGCCGAACGATTTTTCTAAAGACCGCATTTCTAGGAACCTAGATTTTCACTACTGCGCCACGGGTAGCGAATTGACTGACCACAACAGTTTTAAAGGCTTAATTTACCCAAATGCTACTTCCTGTCCCGGTAGCCTACCTATAATTGTAAAGGTTTATCCCAAAAGTATTACTTTAACTACTTAATTACAGTTTGGAAAGGTTTATTCCATCCAGATTACTTTCTGTCCAAGTAGCCTACTTATAGCTTTTAAAAAGTGTAATCAAACAAAACACTACTTCCTGTCCATATATGTATAGTTTTAAACGTTTTTCTGTTTTGCTTGAATTGCAAAAGAGAAAAACGTTTAAAACTATACTATACTTAACAACTTGGTTGTTAAAAGTTGCATGTTGGGCAATTTGTGTAATTAGCATTCTTAACTCATTAACAGGTAAAATAAAGATTGAGTTTTTTTTTATTTGGAAACAAACAATAAACAATAACAATATATGAAACCGATTCCTCAACCGCCTCCCCGCCCCCCAGCAAAGAGAGAGATGCAAAAAAACAACAAATAGAAATGACATATGACTTTTCTTGACCCTTTACTATTGAGACCCCATCATTATTAAGTACGTAATAGCACTACCTACCAATGAAATGATCTTCCTTCTTTCTTCAATTGTTTGTCAATTCCTACTAAATTCCATCACTTCAATGAAATTGTAAATGGACAACATAATCACTTCTGGGTTAATAGAAATATTGGTAATAATGATAGTAATGATTGTAATAGTAGTATACTAGTAATAATAATAACAATAGTAATAGTAAGTATTATATATCATAATGCACTATACATAGATATACAAATAGAATATAAGACATAAAGTTGTCACAACATGTGAAAAAAAACTGCCTGAAGAGTCTTAAGTTCCTGTGTTTGTTATTGTCACAGTCAGAGATGACACAGCATCTTGTCTTACCTGCTGGGTGTGTGTAAGGCTTTACTCATATGATAACTCGTGAGCTCATATCACACGAAATTGTTAATGAATAATATGATTGTTTGAGCATTCACAAGCATGTGCAATGCATCCTGCTGTCTGTTAACATCCAATGGAAGCATTACAAGAATTAGCAGGTGCAGGAGCTGCAGAAGAAACAAGCCAGCACTAGCTACTCTGTTCTGGGTTAAGCTGTAGGCCTATCTGTTAAGTGAAAGACAGATTAAATCATTCTTCATTGTATCTTAAATTTGTGACTAAGTTGTTGTTGATCGTTTTGGCTGAACAGTCCAATCAGCTGGAGACACTAGATGTGCTTTTAGCCTAACTAGGTCATGAAAAGTGGAAGTTAAGAAGAAGGAATTTGGGAATTAATGGAGAACCTGCAAATAAGCGTTCACCGTAAAAAAACATAGAGTAAAAATAGAATGTCACAGTGAATCATTTAGAATTCGTAGGATGCATTAGGGAGAAATTCAACAGCAACACTGAGGGCAGCTGATCTAGACCGCATGGCTCTATGAAGTGAAATGATGACACCGCCTTCATCCACTGAAACGAGACTCCATTCAAAAGCAAAACACCACACAGCACTTGTGACGCATTTCACACTGGGAGCCCTTGTGGCATGTGGCCAATGAATGATGCGTATTTTGTCTGACGCGGGGTGTCGGCGTTATCTCTTCACTTGGATTGGATATAAACTCTTCACAAAGCCGGTAATTCCCGCCTCCTACTAGTTACCTGCTGCGACGCTAGTTTGCGTGCCGTGGTACAGACTCAGAATAAACCTTCCATCCTCCATATAGACAGCAGAGAGGTTGTCCGCATTGACAATAAACGCCACAGCGGTACATTGAGGTCGTGTCGGTCTATAGGAGAGTTTTGATAAGCTAGCTATATGTAGAGCAAGCTAAATAATAGGGTAAACAATAAAATACAATTATTGTGTCTTGTCAGGTCTTGGAGGACGACTCGGAACTAGCTAGCTAGCCAGTGCCAGCTAACATATATAGACGCTAACTGAACCCCGGTGATAAACCGAAAGTGTACATTAACGTTAGCTAGTCCATTAGCTGGATTAAACGGAGAGGAACGGTTACTGTAAATTACACAACAAAGTGTAAAAAAAACGTTTCATAGAATCGTTGAGTGCTTTTTCAGTTAGTAGCTAGTTAAACGTAATATTTAGTCCTTCTGCAGGTAGGTGACGTTGAAAAGCGGCGATGGACTTCGTTGCTGGATGCATCGGGGGTAAGTCCGTCAGATGCACTTAGTGTTAGCTAGTAATAGCCACTTTATCTTGTGATTTGTTAGATGAGTGGAGCTGACGGAGAAACACCTTGGTTTGAGATATAGCGTGACCTAGTTGTGGTATTATCATGTACCTCTGTTTCTGTTATAACAGAAGCAAATTTACTTTACTAATGTGATTCATATCTATCATAATATTACAAGACCATTTTCGAAATTTCACCGCAGGTCGGCACAACAAAGCAAACGTATTCCGTATTGCATGTGACCTGGTGGAAACTTCTAGTAATTTGAGTGTGTAACAGACTGTAACTTAATACAGAATGTATAATTGAATTACTTGGTCTTATTATTATTATTATTATTATTATTATTATTAAAAGTGTGAGTGGCTCATTCTGCGTTAGCGGTCAAATAAAAGTAAAATGAAATCCATGATAAACGTGCAACTTCCTTACATGTTATCTTCTCTCTAGTAATTTCTGTGATTGCTTAACACTTAACACAGACGTTTAGGTTAAACATGTAAACTTACAGTTACAGAATTCGAATATAATTGAATCTAACAGGTCTCTTGTATGTCCAATGTACAGCATATCACAAGGTCTACATGGAAAAGACTTTGTTTTGCTAACCAAGGTGCTCCAACCTTGTGCATGTCTCCCTGGTGTAACTTGTACACGTCGTTTAGAGTTGAAAGCATGCAAACACTACACAAGTGCAACCCAAGCTCTGAAGCCGGGTTGTCTTGGCAGTTTAAAGTTTTCACTCACCAGACATAAAAAAACATGAATCAACACACACCCCTTCACAGACCAATCACATGCTTTATTTTCTTAACACATGGCAGACCAACTCACCACACAGTTAAAGAATGAGGGAACCACAGTACACAGAAATCACATGCTGGCTTTCTTAACACATGGAAACCATTAGCAAGGGTCAGTGTTTTAAACAAGCAAAGTTAACATCAAATGTATACTGAGGCTGTTTTGACTTAGCCAAAACCCGGTTGCACTGGGATAATTCTGAAAAAACTATATTTATCCTTTGTTTTATGACTGAGGCTTTTGACTTGGGCATTGACGCACACCTGAAGTGAATTCTTATAAACATTCCATTGAATCTTGGTTTTGTTTTTCTGTACTTAGATAAAGTGCATTACTGTCAATGACCGCCCTACATCATGGTCAAACCCAATAACTGCTTGTAATATTTAGGAGGCTATTACAGCTGGAATTCATTCTGTTTGGCTCAACAAAACATATGGGTCAGGTGAAAAACAAATCCAATTTGACAGTTAACTGCTGGATTTGTTTAAAAATGATTTGCATTTTTATGCAATATCATTACTTTAATTTTTCTCCCAAAAACTTTATTGAATTAAGGAAACAGTTATGTTTTAAACCTCAATGAACTTCCTTAATATTTTCCTATTTTAAAACAATCAATTATAAATTCAAAACATAAATAACAATTTTTCTCGATTAAAGCTAATGTATCACTGGATAAAATCTTAATCTTTTAAATTAAAATAAAGAATATTAAAGCTGTCATGCTCATTCGGCAACATTGCTCGCAATGATCTAACATAGCACATATGTTAAAGAGAGAGCTACCACGGCATGAATGTCATGGCAAAATGTCTGAGGGTAGACGCATTTAAATTGTCACATTACCTGTTAAAACCTAATGCTGTTATACCTGCTATTGTAGCATAGGTACTTCCTTTGTTTCTGGGCTAACTCGTAATGTTGTTTGTGGTGTGTCCAGGATTTCTTATCAGGCTTAACATAGACTGAGGAGAGAAGCCTACAGGTTATGTAACTTTCTCAGGCTTGCTGGGGAAAGTTTAAGAAAGTAATGATGCCTAGTGTACTGCCTCAAGCTCAAAAAAGCAGCATTACCCTGGAGGAGATGGCAGCATAGTCTGAAATGACATAACAGTGCAAGCAGCGAGAGTTTTGACATACAAAGACTGGTCAGATAGCCCAAAAACTTGTTAAATAGTGAGTCTGAATTTCTTTATATCAGAAAAATGTGTACAGACTCAGCAGAGGGTTGAACTGTCTCTGAGTTTTGACTTTATTGGTCATAACTGTACAGAACAGAGGACAACAAGAATGTTTTGCTGTGATAGAAGGCAGAGTTAGCCTTTCAGTAACCATCACACTTCAGTAACAGAGTAATGTTTGCACAGATGTCTGAAAAAACCTTCAGAACAAGGTTACACAGTCTTTTTTTATGTTAATAGTAAGATAACAATGGGTAGTATTGTCTATTCTATAAGTTTGGAGGGTTTATGAGCGGTTAATATGACTTGAACAGAAGTGTCAAACTCTCATATACTAAAATCAAATTATTTCATTAAATTTGATACATAAACACTATATATGATTTATATGACCCTAAAACACCTTAAGTACAGAATAAAAACTCGTCATTAAAGATCAGGTGTAAGATTAGCAATGTCCATTTTATTTATTCAT
Organism: Percina caprodes; assembly: GCA_013375575.1. Lineage (NCBI taxonomy): Eukaryota > Metazoa > Chordata > Actinopteri > Perciformes > Percidae > Percina > Percina caprodes. Next base: position 89,507 of record JABXJD010000161.1, on the reverse strand, counting down.
GGTTGTTTCCTTTGTCTCCAGGTGCAGCTGGGGTCTTGGTTGGACACCCATTTGACACAGTTAAGAAGGCAAGTAAGGCACAATGTAACTTAGAGTAACAGAATAATGTTTTCAAATGTCTGAAAAAACCTTAAGAACAACTGTTACAGTCTTTTTTGTTTTGTTGTATGTTATTGCCATAACAACTTGTGGTGATTGGACAAGTTCAAAGTGGTTAATATGACTTAAGATTGAAGAAGAAGTTTGAACTCAAACAGATGATAAGCCTCTGTACCGTGGGACCTTTCACTGTTTCCAGTCCATCATACGGCAGGAAACGGTACGTGGATTTATTTCCCATACACGTCTAATGCTAATACAGTACATGCAAGTAATGTTACTGATAAGTAATGTTACTGATAAGTTCCTATGTTTATGTTTGCTTTGTTAGCTTGGCTCTGATGTATATGAAGGTTTTCCAGTCTATAGAGTTTATTGAAATACCTGTTTTTATTTCTTCAAATGGTTTGTTGCTATGTGCCACTTACCTTCCTGTGTAAAGCTGTGAGCCTGCTGCTCTGTGACTATGACATCTATGCAATAGTTATGTTTGACAGAATCTACCTTGCAAACAACCTTCTCGGCAAATTTCAGTGTGTCAGACTGACTGATAACAGAGTTTTAGGCTGAATGTTTTCTTCCATGTCTCACTTGCCCTTACCCCTACCCCTTGGCCCTCAAAAAGGGGTAAGGGCTATTTTTGCTATGTCAGTAGAACCCACTTGGTGACATCACTAAGTATTGATCACAAACTTCCAAGGTCTCTGCTGATTGTGTGGGTGTTTGAGCCTCTGTATTGGGACATTTCAGTTGTTTTGTTCCCTTTGGTGGTGGCAGTTGGTGTATTTATGTCTGCTAAATACAATGCACAGCACACAATGTTACACACACACATGTACCTGTTTTTTCAGTTATCACCATGTATTGAATTCATTGATGTTTAGAAAACATTTTTTATTTGTCTTGTTTAAACTAACAGGCAAAATTTGTTAAATATATGATTACTGCTAACCATTAACTATTAACAAACTTACATGACAAAATCTACCTTCAAATGTATCCTAACCTTCTCGGCTGTTACAAACAGTTAGGTCAGACTGACTCTATAACAAGTCTTGATGAATCCCATTTCTTCCCCTTAACCCATCGTGTCCTTCCCATAACCAACAACAAAACAAGTGCATGGACAGTAATTTTACAAAATTACAATAATACAGACACCAAGTGGGACAACATTGATCACAAACTTTAAGATGCTTCTGTTGTTGTGTGGGTTTTGACAACATGTCATAGCATTTATATATGTTGTCTGTTATGTTCCCTTAGGTGGTGATCAGGCAGTGTTATTGTGTAAACAGTCTTTGCATGTAACATATGTGTAGACACAGAACTGTATCACACACACGTTGTGTTATATCTGTTTGTTAACACCAATTTTGCAACAATTGATGTTCAGAAAAACATTTTAACTTTAAATCTTTATTACCTGATAAATTACATACAGGCAATGCATTTTCTTAAATGCTATTATATTCCCCAAATATCAATTATTTACATAACGTACATGTCACACATTAAAAAGCGCTTCAAATGTATAAATTGAAAACAGAGTAGGTCAAACAAATCAACTACAGCTTTATTTTACCCAAAACTGATTCTGTTTTTAAGTAACCCTTACAAATCATCAGTTTTTTAACCCAATATATGAGTGCATGTGTGTTAATCAATTAATGAACAATGTACCTGCAATAGTGAATGGGTACAACATGAAACACATTTTGGAAACTTCTTCTTGTTTTCATTTTCCCCATTCCTCATTTGCCAACTGTTATCCTGGTGCCTGTGTTGGGTATCATAAGAGCGAATGTATGTCAACAATTTTATTTATATATAAAGTCACATACTTGTATACAGTTAAGGCACCAAAACGTCATCACTGTACAAAGTTTATTCACGATTTTAAAGCAGGAACAAGTGCTGAAGTTACCGTAAAGCAAATACTACAGGATGCACCACCAACACAACGGCGTGTGCCAAATCAACATTTAAGCTAAAGTTACATTATGTGGCTCTGAGTACCATTCCCTGCAGCTGAGCTTATAGCTCCAGATTATAACATGTTTCTATTCCTCTGAGCCCTAAGGCCATTTTTACAGTTCATTGTCCGTCTGGATTTATTTTATAAAAGCTTGTAAAACACCAACCCTGGTGTCTACAGTCAAGATATGAACATCATTTTTTCAGGACAAACTGGGTTATTAGAATATTTGGGCTGCAGTGAGCTCACCTGCATGTTAAAAATGGTTGTAGGACCTTAAAGACAAATAAATAAACAAAACGGAACATGAATCTTCCAGATATGTATTGATATCACACACAGATCAATAAAACCTAAGCCATTTTACTCTCTAAAACACTTCTCATATGTCTTGGGAGTCACATTGTGAAGAAATAATCATTATAACTTATACAGTTGACAAAATACATGCATTTTTCAAATAAAGTCAAGGCGCTTTTGCCCTCATGACATTTACTTATGCCAATAATCAACATAATAATGTCATATTTATTGATATTACACCCACAGCAATGCTACACAAGCAATTGTGTGTCTAAAACAGTTCTCCTATTGGCCTTCCATACAACCGTTTGGCCTTCCATACTGCCTTTTGGCCTTCCATACATTTTGGGTGGCGTTGTCTCCCATAAATGGGCATGCACCATATATGGAGTCCTTGACTTCCGTACACAAAGGACGGACGGCGCTAGCGGCAGAATTGGCAGCGATGAATTATGGACAAAAGTGGATAAATCTTGGATGTAAAGGTATGGATTTAATGCTCAACGAACCCCAAAAAGGCAGAAGTTCCAGGCTGGATAGAAAATCACCTGTAGAGGCTAGAAGGACCCGGAAAAGACCTCCGTAACCACTAACTCGTTAGTTTTTAGCCACAATTTTCGGCGAGTTTCTATGTGTTATGGATGGTTAATGATTGAACTATGAATCAGAGGTGCTTTTTATGGTCGTGGGCGAGTCTCTCGGGTTAGGAGGGTTAATGTAATGCCTCTGACCCATTTTGCAGGTATTTGGTTTGTACAAAGGCATCGGATCCCCCATGATGGGCCTTACATTCATCAATGCTATAGTGTTTGGTGTTCAGGGTAACACCATGCGGATGCTGGCACAGGACACCCCCATGAACCAGTTCCTTGCTGGTGCAGCTGCAGGTGCCATCCAGTGTGTCATCTGCTGCCCCATGGAGCTGGCTAAAACCCGCATGCAAATGCAGGGTACTGGGGAGAAAAAGTCTTCTAGGAAGTTGTACAAGAATTCCCTGGACTGCTTGGCACGCATCTACAATCGGGAGGGTCTGCGGGGCGTAAACAGAGGCATGGTCACAACATTAATCCGCGAGACACCTGGCTTTGGAGTGTATTTCCTGGCCTATGATGTGATGACGCGCAGCCTTGGCTGTGAGCCGGATGACCGCTACATGATCCCCAAGCTGCTGTTTGCAGGGGGCATGGCTGGCATTGCCTCCTGGCTTTCCACCTACCCTGTGGATGTGATCAAGTCGCGGCTGCAGGCAGACGGGGTGGGTGGAGTCAACCAGTACAGCGGCATTGCTGACTGTGTGCGTCAGAGTATCAGAAGAGAGGGCTACATGGTGTTCACACGAGGCCTCACCTCCACGCTGCTGCGGGCGTTCCCTGTGAACGCCACTACCTTTGCTACCGTCACCCTTATCCTCATGTACGCCCGGGGGGTGGAGGAGGGACCTAAAGACTGTGAGCAGGCTCAGCCAAGCCACCACACACAGATACAGCAGCAGGCCCAACCCTCCAGCCTGTGACAGCAGAGGTCTCAACCTGAGCACTTTACAGGAGCATGGATTAAAGAAACATATAAACCCTTTTTAAATGTCTGACTCAGTCTCACATCAGACCAGCCATTCTTTTTTGAGAAAAAAACATGGTTTATATAAACACAAATTTTTACTTTCATGTCAAAAAGGAAACAAAGAAAAAACTATATGTAGTTTTAGCTATAATTTAAGTTTTAGGTTTGCAACTGAAGATGCAGACTTGTACAAGGGGATGGTGTTACCTATGATAAGATGGGGAAAATGGAGCTATAAGATTCGTGGACATTTTTAATGAATTATGAATTGTTACTGAGCCACAAAACTAAGGGTGTGGCTACGTGTTGTGTACAGTTTAGACACTGAAGGTTGATCTTGAAATGTGCACTGTTTCACTGCACCTGTGTATTATCATTTTTTTAAATGTAAATTGGAGACATTTTCCTGCCTTATAATATGAATATTGTTATTTTGTTTAAGGAAGCAGAAGCACCTGTTTGTAAATGAACTGTATCCTCTGAAGAGCAAAGAGAGCAATGGAATGTAGCATTTGATAAGTACAAAGAACTTATCACTTGTGTCTGCTTTCTAACCAAATAACATGTTGCAGCTATAATCTAATCCTAACTAACGCACTATTACTCCGTACAGCACATGTCCGTACAGAATTCCACTGGTTTAAAGGGCTCTTCAGGGTCTGAATGTAAAGTGGGTCTGCGTGTGAATCAGGATGGTAGCTGGTGTCATGTCTTGTTTGGTTGTCTGTTTAGCATGTTGTGTTTTTTTTTTTTTTTTTTCTACCCAAATAATGTGAAGTGATATCATTGTAACTTTACTACTGTAATAAAGGCCTGATCCAGAAGTGGAACATGGCGCTACATGTGGGCGCACCACACTTGTTCCACTATTTTACTTTTTATTGTAAATTTTAGTTATTATGTTTGTTTTAAAATAGCTTTTAAAGCTGCACATTATATTGTTATTGCAGGGTCAGAAATTCTAGGTGGTAGGTGGTGGCTAGGTGGTCTCTCTTTAAAGTTTTGTAAAAAGTTAAAATTGGGAATGAGATGCATATGAAAAAAATATGAATGAGTGACTGGGGTAACTAAAGATGATTTGTGTCAGACTCAAGTGTGTTGAATTACATTGATCCAACAACAACCACTAGTGTATCCAGATTTACTAGAGCCCTGTGGTTGGAGTATACTGACTTCTGTTTCAACAAAATAACTCAATATGCTTTTTAAAGGGCCCCGGTTATTTTCCCATTTTTAGTGTTATATAATTTTTGTGTATGTTATATAAAAAACACATTTCACTCCAAATGGAGCTTTCTCTCCCACAGACAGCACTTTTGTTTCCAACTGCCTAGATACACCTAGCCCATATTTCTGTTTCAAAGTCTTTAATTAGTGATGCCACTGATTGAGAATGCCAGCTCAATTGTTGGAATTTGGTTGACCAATCACAACAGTGTGGGCCTGCTGACCAATCAGTGCAGACTGGGCTTTCGGGAAGGCGAACTAAGAGCTCAGACCCAGGAGTTGCAGAATTGGGCAGTATGAGAAACATAATCGTTTTTTTTTTGTTAATGAGTGGGAATTGTCTGCTTTCTGCATGTGTGTGGTCAGTATCAGATGTTTTTTTTTTCTTCCTATATTTTATACTTGAGTGTTGAATATCTTGCTGTAAACCAATCAAAGATACTCCCCTATAAAAAGACAAATGCGTCAGTTCAAGGGTTGGGCGTTCTTCCATTCGATTCCGGTTCTTATCAAATCCGATTCCTTGAAGGGTGGAGTCTTGTTCTATATCTATATGATGGCGTTGCTTATTTCACAGATGAGAGGAAAATGTTATTTTGGTTCAATGGAGACTTACACATTTACCGGGCTTTTTCAACGTAAAGTAAAGCCACACTAGAGCGCAGCTTACTTTTATAACGAGCGCCTGCAAGTATGGTGGCTGCTACGGAAACCAAAGATTGTGCATATTAAATTTGGGACCGATGTTGAGATTCAAAACCAAATTTTCCAAACGATTTCAAATGAAAACACCATTCCGTTGGAATTGTCATTTTTGAAACAATTCCAAGTTGGACCCGGTTCTCGATGCCCAATCCTAGTCAGGTCCCATCAGCAGTAAACCGTCAGTACTACTGACAACCTGTTCCCCTGAATGCTTTTCTGAGATCTTGTCTGAAGTTGTAAACCTGGCAACAAATAAAGACTCTATGAAAGGCTGTTGGAGAGCAGAAAGTCATGCAATTAAACGTTTGTTGAATGTAACACAGCTGTATTCACTCACAGTTGTTTGGACTAAAACTCAGACTTGAGGGATAAAGTGAATTTTTTTTTTGTGGAATCCTGTTTTAAATTTAAATGTCACTAGTTTGAATTGTTAAGTGCTGCTGAGAAACCTTGGAAATCTCCAAGGCTGTATTCTGGATGATGAGAAATGAAAGTACAAAGGGATATTTGGCATGTCTGTAGAAGTTGCCTGTGTTTACTCAATTCTTCCACCTCTTGAACGGTGACTGTTACCTCTCTGACTGTAAGGTAGATTACAACTGTAGCTTTTGGTGATTGCCATTTGACAGCTAACATGTAGTCTAGCTGATATGAAAGATGCAATATGTACAGGATGTAACTGTTAATGTGAGATTTTGTTTAAGTGCTCATGTGTGTGTGTATATATATATATATATATATATATATATATATATATATATATATATATATATATATATATAGTTTTTAAAGTCTCTTTGATTAGTTTGAGTTGGCTGTTACACTGAAGAGATTTTAACTGAAAAACAGACATATTTTTTTAACAATCATACATTTGTCAAGATTTGTCACTGATGATCTGTACAAATGGCAAAATAAAAATGATTCAGCAGCTTTCTTGTAATCCAACTCCCTCTACACTTGATAAACACAGCATTCCACGTTCACAGAAAATACTGTTCTTGTGGGTTATGACAATTCCCATGATTAACAAATTATGACATTCATGGGCCCCTCCCTGTGAAACACATTTTGTATATATTCTCTTATCTATTGTGCCTCATCTTCTACGTAATGGCGCAGTGGATAAGTCACATACCTTTGGTGTGGGACACCTGGGTTAAAATCCCACTGTGATAAATCTACCAATGTATCCCTTAACTCCTAGTTGCTCCAGAGGCTCTGACATACTGTATGTAGCTATTGTAAGTCGCTTTGGATAAAAGCATCAGCTAAGTAATGTAAAATGGGACTGATACAACATTAGGTGCAGGGGCCACTTGGCGCTATGAAATGTAGATTGCATTTTCAAATATATTGCCTGGATGTCTTTAAAAAACTTTCCAAGATGACAGAGTAGAAAAGGTTGGAATCAAGCTCCAGCATAGCTTCTAGTTTAAGTGAGAAAGGCAGACTCACAAAGAGCTGCAAACATCACTTTCCCAGAGAAAAGGCACCGGGAAAGGAGCAAAGCTGTAGTTTCAGCCAGAGCTCCATCTGCTGATGTGCAGCAGCAACTGTAACCACATCTTAAAGACTCAGGTCATACAAATCAGAATCAGCTTTATGTGCCATACGAGGAATTTTGCTTTGGCTTGTATTGCTCACAGTGTGCTTACTCATACAAAATATACAATATATACACACTATAAACAGAAACAATATAGACATGTTGAGACAATAGTGCAATGAAGAGTGCAAAGTATGTAGGAGTAAATTATAATTGTGATGAGTAATTATTTTAATTATGGAGCAACGACTGCTGGAATAAATAGTATTGAGTTACAATATCAACAGTTCTGAAATAGAGAATGATGAATAAATAATAAGTGGAACTAGTAAACAGACTTATTAGAGTCAGTGGTGCTGGGTTATTGCACAGGAAATTAAAAGGAAGAAGGAAATCTGCAGTTGAGTGATCTGCTGTTGAGTTTTTCAATTGTATAACAGTATGACCACCCAGACAAAAGTATTGGGGTTAGAGGTGCAGTGCTGAGTGGACCGACGCGTAAAATGTGTCTCTTAATAGTTTTTTTGTTATTTATTATTAAATGTACATAAGAAAAAAACAGTTACATTAAAATTCCCATCCCACACAACATTGCACATCTGTTATTAGAATCTGCCATACACTAAAATCCTCCTTTATCCATTTATCTTTTGTAAGAGAGAAAAAAATCTGTCCTCTTCAATAAACCTCTTTACAAATCATCTGAGAACAAGACACAACAGGAATCAGAACTGTTAAAAAAAAGAAGTTTTTCAGTATTTTTGATTTTAGTATTCTTTTTCTTCTTATTTGTAAATATAGTCTGAAAATATCAAGCTTTTTTGCTTGGTAGTATTTCCTATAACTCTTTACTGTTGACCCGTTTTCACCAGTGAGCAAACTAAACCCTGACTTAAAACAGCTCTATTGTTTCTATCAATGTTCTTGTACTCAGAACTACAGTCAGACCAGTAGCTGTTAAGGTTTTCCACACCAGCAGGTTAAAGATGTTGGCAAATGCAGGAAGTGACATTCCTGTTGACTAATGTTCAGTATAACAACAGAGAACCTCCAGTGTACCTTTTCACAGCAAAAACATTTGCACACAGGATGGCTGGAGTTGTTCACATTGTGATGAGGCTGCTATTGTTATCGTTCATTACAACAGGTTAGTGAAACATTGACACAATCTTATCTTGTGATAGTTTTATTATCTTATCTCAAACATTTAATAGAAAATCTGACTTTGTTTATCTTCTTTCACCAGATGTAAATGGAGAAGATGGCCTGATATTTGCCCAACGGGCTTATTCTATTACATTTCCATGTGAGGACGATTTAGTCTGCTTTCATGTATGGCAGCTCAGCACAAGCCAAACAAGTGATTACGTTGCAATAGTCGGAAATGGAGAGATCCAGACAGCTAGATCAGTGGATGAGGACTCAAAATGCACTCTGCAAATCAAAGATCTCACAGCGGAAGATGTTGGACGTCATCGCTGCCAACAAAGGCCAAATGTCTTCTCTCCTCACAATAGTGAGTACTGTCAAGATAAGAGTCTTCCTGCTGTGTGGGTTGATACTGAATTGATTTCTCTTTCTAATGAGAAAGCTGATAAAGAGAAATCTGTGTTGTAAACGAATCAAATAAATAAAACTCATGTTTTTTTGTTTATTTGTCTATTCAGCTAGCCCAGAGTTAAGGGTCATGCCTGGCAAAACCGTGTCCCTGCAGTGTATTCTCCTCACCTTCGTAGAGGAGGGACATTGCAGAGCACAGCTCCACCAGGTCAGCCTGATGTGGGTGGATGAAGCCGGCACTAGCATCCACGAGGACTCACAACATCAGATAAAACAGGAGTCTTTGTGTGCTGTAACTCTGACTCTCACCCTTCAAAGACCTGAACACAAGAAGTTTAGGTGCCAGGCGACAGTAGGTGAACAAGTCCAGAATTCAGTGGAGTTGGGGGTCAGAGTCCCAGGTCTGTATGATAAATCTTAACCAGGTGACTCCTAGGTGTTGAATACAAAGAATCAAAAATAACAAATGCTGTTTTCTTTGTAGCTCTTAAAGGGAAGGGAAGAAGATTCATCATAGACCTAGAACCCAAAAATGAAGGTACAATATCATTATAGAGACCATCTTTGTTACTCATACAGCCTGTAAATAGACTTTTTTTCTAAGTATATGCTCAATAACTATGAAACATGAATATGTAAATGAATAATCTCACCAAGACAGGAAAAAGGCAGACACTTTAATAATATGCCAGCTAGGGTCTAGCTACATTATCTGGATTATTGTGGAAAGCACAGTTTGCGTATTGAGTTGCCAAAATACTAAGTTGCACTGAATAGTTTCCAGTTCATTCCCATTTAAATATTAAAACAATAGTTTGACATTTTGAACACTCTTATTCACTTTCTTGCTAAGAGTCCAATTCGAAGATTGACGCAACTCACATATATATATATATTTGTCCGTTAAATATGAAGCTGGAGCCAGGAGACAAATGAGCTTAGCTTGGCATAAGCTAGTCTAATAAATGAAACAAATGAAATACTACAAATCAATTCCCGAGCTTTAGGGGTGCTGGTAGGTGATTTTGTAACCTTTTGACAGACCCAAGCTAGCTGTTTCCCCTTGTTTACAGGGTTAGCTAAACTAAGCTAACCGGCTTCTGGCTAAAGCCTCATATTTAGCATACAGACATGAGAGTGGTAGCCTATCAATCTTCACATCTAACTCTCAAACTATTTATTTAAGGTTAGATTATGATTAAGAAGACTTTTTCCAGCCATACAAAACATTATTAAAATGTTATATGATTGTAATTTGCATATTCAGGTGGAGGTAGCAACCAGAACATGATGGGCGCCGCTGTGGGGGTGGTGGGATGTGTGGTTGTGACAGCGCTGGTTGCGTTTTTTGTTGTAAAAAGAAGAAGAACAAGTAAGTTCTCCTAAACTTCCGGAATCTATAAGATAATGTGTTGCACCACTGAAAATGGACTCATATTTGGGCCCAGACTAACCCTAACATAAGCTATACACAATCGTTCCGTACATGTCCACATGCACATATCTTGTACAATTCTACTTTGTGGTCTTTGAGGCAATCACTTACGTTCAGTTTTTACTGTTTCTTTCATGATGGTAATTGTTTTGCAATTGTAGAGTCACATAACTAAGCTTGAGGATTCTACACTAGTCTGTACAGCACTGAATAGATCATATTTAATGGTTAGCCTATATTTGAACACATAGTAAAACATGGATTTGTGCATTAATTTGTTTATTTAGGCAGCCAGGTGCCAGATGAGTCTTGTTACACAGCCAGTACCAACAATGTAAGTCAATTCTCTCACAAATAAAGTAAAATTGTTTGTGCTTTTGGCCATTTTTAAAGTAAATGATTGGGTGTGTCTGTGTGTCTTTAGGTTATGAATGCAGACGATGTGATCTACGCTGACATTATCCTCCCCGCTGGCTCGGACAGGGTGTGGGTCGATGAGTGCGAGTCCACTGAATACGCCAGTGTCCGATACAAATAGTCTGCTGTCCAAACTACAAATTGTAGTATATCTTTTCTTTGTTTATGAGTTCCAACTGTGCTACTGCCATGTGTTTTAATACTGTGAATTGCTCCATACCAAATCCCTGTCACTGCTTCTGCCACTTAAATCATTGGGAACTTAACAGATATTTTGCCCTTTGCCTCAGCCATTTTGTATGTTAACTTTAGAAAAATGTTAAATTGATTTAATAAGTCTACCTCAATATGTTTGACTTCTCTTTTTGGATATGTCAATTAATTCAGCAATGTATTCCCTGATTATTTTTTTTATCAGAGGATGTATTCACAAAACCTACATTCATTGTTATTTAGGGTGCTTCTTATTGTTTTCTTTGCAAAACTGTGTCTGATTGCAGGTCTATAATAAATCAAAAGACGACACACTTGGCTATTAAATCGCAGTTATTTTTCATAAAACAAAACATGGCAGGAGTTGTAGAGAGATAATCTGGTTAGAGAGCTTTTAATACAGTAATATCAGCAAATTACTGCAACTGGAGGTAGATGTTTATTACTTGACAAACCACATAGAGGAACTTGCAATATGTGGTTGCAGGCAACATGGCATGATTAAAAAAAACGAAACGCACAGCCCAAAGAACACAGAATTTGTTGCTTTAAATCTCAGCAAGCCCTGGAATATTTTTGAATGCCATTGTTCAGTGACATTGTGTTTTTGCATGTGAAAGTGTTTTAGCATTCAGTACCAAATTTCAGGTGATCAAGCTACACAGCCAAATGCAACACTTTATTTTGCACACAACCCTGCTATTGTGCCTCTGCAAACATGCTGAATTACAATTCAGTTTGGAGCTTTCTACTTTTCTCTGCCAGTACACACACAGTCACACCTATACACACACATACATGCAGACACACACACACACACAGCCACAGCAGGTGAGAGACTGCCGGAGCCGGTCCCAGTGTTGCCCTATTTGCATTTTAAATGCTTGCAGCCAGCCCACTACTGTGTTCACGGTGCAGTGCAGCACAGCTAATCTACACACCTAAGGTGTGTGATTGGCTACAAGCCAAGAGTTTGAAGGGGGGTTGAAGAAGAGATGGTAAAGACACAAACATTCACAAGAAAGGGGGTAGATGAATAAAGTGGAGAGGCCGTATCAAGATACGTTGGAGACCGCCCTCGGCACATAACACATGACATGGTAGCAGATATACTAGATTCTGAATGTGTTTATTTTCTTGATTTTATCCTTCAAACCCAGGATTTTACATCCTGCATCCTACATGAAAGTAGACAGGCTGTCTTTTTCTAAAATGTGTTGAATGCACTGAAGTGAATAGAAGGTGAAAGCAAAGAGGGATAAGAGAGAGCAACAGCCATGAGGTAGATTTAATATGCTTTTAAGGATATCAAAGTCCCTGAACTCATACTCAAAGCTGAGGATCTGAGGATAATATGGCACATTCAGTATTTTTGGACAACACTGAGACTTCTGTATTTCCGCACAACAAAATACAGCTCCAAGGTCAATGAGACAAAGTTATATTAAATCATATTTTTTAATGATAAATTGAAGGGAAAAAGGCTCTGTTCCTGGAAGTCTTTGTAATGATAGCTATGATGGAATCATTGACCATATAAAAAGAAAAAAGAAAAGAAAAGCTGTCCAGATGGTTTTGGTGTGACCGCTCTTTTGACGCAGTGTTCAGACACTTTCTTTGACCTTTCTTTAGAAAACATGTCATCATCCGCATTTCAAAATTGACAGTAAATAATAGCAGTGATGTCGCTGCTTGCATTTCAACACTGTGACTTCCAAAACATTTCAAGTCAAAGATAACGAGCGAAGGAAGCTCCTCATTAAGAGAGAGGAGTTTGTATTCACACACACACACACACACACACACACACACACACACACACACACACACACACACACACACACACACACATATTACCATACCTTTTAACAAGTGGGTGTCTATATGCATTATCTCAGCTGGCAATGGCAGAAATACAAACCAAAATGGGGAAATTGTGCTTGTTCTTTTGTAAACCCTCCCACACACAAACACACTCACTCACACATTGTCCAAACAGCTGATAAGGTTTAGGTCAAAGCCTTGAACCCCAGCTTGGCCCCAGCTTGTCTGCCAAGTGCTGCTTGGAGTGGACAGATCAGTGGGGGCCAAATGCTGTTGTCTCCTGGTGTATGTGTGAGAGTGTGTGTGTGTGTGTGTGTGTGTGTGTGTGTGTGTGTGTATGGCTCTACAGTAGGGGCAGTGGGGGGTTGGGGACAGTTGCTGGGAGTGTTGTGCATGTGTGGAACAAAAGGCCTTGATTACTGAAATCCTGCAAAAGGCAGGAGAGGAGGTGTTAAAAGTGATACAGTGGAGCAGACCTGGAGCTCAAGAGCCCTTCTCTCCTCTCAGAAAGCTCATGTCCACACCCTGTCTGCACATATCCACTCTAATCCACAAACTGGCCTTTTATACTACAGTCTCTGGAGTGCAGACTGAAGAATACATACAAAACCATTCCATTGGGAAATAAAGCAGAAAGCAAGGTAATTGCTGTAAAGCTAGGCTGTCCAATTTGGGGCCTCCGGGCGAAGTTTGGCCCGTGCTTCCATTGTTTAGGCCCGCCTTAGCATTTGACATGCTCATACGTATTCTCTTAATTTGAAAGTGCTGTAAAATCCGAACTGTACCTTTTGTGCAGCTAAAAAGTACTTACTCTGAGTTTTACAACAATGTAAAGCACAGTGCTGGTAAAATATCCTATTAAATTAAACACGTAAGCTTTATTGACGAAGAATTACAACAATTATGGTATTCTTTAACATCAACATTTATTTTTGGGCCGTGGCCTTCCATCCAGATACATTTTGGCCTTTCATCTGAAAGAATTGGGCAAAAGGTTCTGATGTTCCTATATATTTACATTGAGGATTTGAAGTGTGTGCTAACAAGCTATACAAGTAACCACAAAATAGATGTGTGCAACCACATAAGAGTAAGGATAGTTTATTTCTGAGGCAAAAAAAGAACCCTGGTGTTCCTTTGACACATTTGACAAATAAACTTGAAAGTGAACTGTTGACATCTGCAAACCTAAAAGCACAGATACCTGGAAACCTACAGCAGGGCTACCTCTGTGGTGGATGGGCCCTGACACAATGGCTTTTGTTAACACTTCACATTGAAATTGACCCTGGCTGTAGCCAACTTGAGGAGGAGGAGGGGATGGGGAGGAGGGAGGTGTCTCTCAGCGCAGAGAAGAAGAAGAAAAAAGAAGCCAATCGACGAATAACAATTTCCTGAAGGGAGGTGCTGCTTATCACTCGCCAAATCTCCACAGGTCGGAGGACACAACTCTCCGGAGCTGCACGCACACAATGGACTAAAACTCCCAGAGATCAACACGATCAGCTGTGAAACCCTCCGCCTGCAAACAAGCGATTTCCATTGAGTCTCTTCTTGTAGTCTCTGGACGTTCAGGTAGGAAAACATTTGTTTTTAATGTCGTTAAATTTGTTGTCTTTAATTCCAGATGCGCGTTTTCTTGTGTTTGGGTGGAAGAGGTGGAGTTGATGTGAGCTTCGCAGGTTCAGGAGAGTGTTAGGAATTACTGAAACAACAAATAAGTCACTGAGAGCATACAGAAAACACAACACGGCGCAACACAAAGTAAGCCTTGTAGGTATTGAATATGACTTGAATTAGCAGTGTGAAGTTTCAGTTACTAACACAACATAATAAAAATAAAACTACACGCTATTATGGAGACCTTTTTTTCTAAATGGAATTTACAAAGTGTAGAAACACAGCTGTGGCTTTGCATTATTAAAAGAAACAAGGTAGACTTGGGTCAAGAGGTGAGTAGCAGAGAAAATGCTTAATGTTCAGGAATAAATCTAGTGCAATACATTGAGAAACATATGTGATGTGTTTATTTTGTTCTGAGGCCAAACTGCACCAGCAGCACTTTGATTAAGCTGCAGCTGTTGTTTGAGTATGGATAGACCTCAGTAATCTACATAATCTACTCTACTGTTAACAAAGGCATGAAAACAAATGTCCTAAGACTGGTCCCTGTTGTTTTAGACTAAACTGAAACTTAACTAAAATCAAACTAAACTTCTCAGAATCATCTGAGCTTCTCTCTCCATTATATTTAACTTTTGTTCCCTATCTCTTCTTCTCCAGCTCTCGTTAGATCCCTAGGTATGATTCAGAGGAAGGAGGTGGTGTTGTCTGTTCTGGGGGAGCTCCAGGAGGCCACAGAGAGCTCCGGCCTGGATGCTCTGACCCGAGTGGCCCTGGAGGTGGACCAGATCCTTGCTCCCTTCCAGCTCCCCGAGACCCCCTGTCAGGATTTTCCAGAGTGGGCAGGCGTGGATAACTTGGCTCATGGCCTGTACCCACCCGACGCACCCATTGGCCTCCTGCCTTTAAACTGTAAGGGGGAGGGCAACCGTCTGTTTGACGCCGTAAGCATGCTGTTAGTGGGCAACACTGGACTTAGCTTGGAGTTACAGGTGAGCCGTGATAGTTTATAATCTCAGTCTGTACACTCTAAATGTATACATCAATACAGATTATTTCTGTCAGTTTATACGTGCATTTTTGTAATATTAATTATACATATAATTGCCCCCACAGGTCCGGACAGTAGTGGAAATGGTGCTGTGGAAGAGATACTATCTGTCTGGAATGATCGATTCAAAAATGATGCTTCAGGCTGTTCGCTTCAGCCTCTGTGCCGAAGAGTCTGAGGACATGCTCAACCTGCCTGTAACAGTCCTGGAGGCCATATTCGACGCCGACGTCAAAGCGTCCTGCTTCCCCGGCTCCTATGCCAACATGTGGCACGTGTACGCACTTTCGTCTGTCTTACAGTTTAACATCTACTCCATTTATCCCAAGTTCAACCTTAAGATCCGGCCCTATTTCAACCGCGTCATACGCCCAAGGCCGTGGCCTAAAGACTGTGATCCACTAACCCTCCACATCATGTGGTCTGGAGAGCTGCAGTCGGAGTCATTGTTCAGGCCGAACCACTTTGTGGCACTAGTCCAGACAAGAGACCTCACGTTTGGAAGCCCTGACAGCCAGCAGAGGGTGTCGCCGATGAAGAGCGAGGACCTGCTGAATCAGGACTTGCAGCTTTCCTACCCGGGTCTAAAGGACAAGTACAACATCACCAAGAGGACCTTCTACCGCTGGAAGAGGCAGACGCAGGAGCACTGCAAAAAGTCAGCAGCCAGGTACGAGGCAAAGTATTTCCTGCAGGCCTGCTATTTGGAGGGCAAGCTCATCCCTCTGCACCAGTTTAAAGAGTTTTTCCCTGAGATCTCAAGGTCGTCGTACTACAACTGGAAGCAAGAGCTCCTGAAAACCGGAGGAAACTTCTCCACCTCGTCATCCGCTGGAGAGATTAGTCCTGGAGAGAGCACAGAGCAGGAGACCTGGTCTTCGCCTGAAGCAAAGCAGGATGAGCCAGACCATAATGACAGCGTGGCCAGCATGTTTGGCATCAGCCTCGGCAAGTTGGACCTGGAGCGGGCCCAGACTGTAGCTCACATGCAGGAAGCTAAGCGCTGTCTGCAAAATTGCATCGCCATGAACGCCTCCCTCCCCTTCAGGATCTTCAAAAGAAATTTCCCAGGGATCTCCAGGTCAACCTACTACAACTGGAGGAGAGAAGCAATGCTGTTCAACAGCGGTTACAAAGGCAGCATTGGCAGCAGTGAGGACAGCTCGGACGCTGACAAGAGCCATAGTCCAAAAAGTCTGTCCCCGGTCCTGCCTCACACCAACCAGCCATTTGCACCCAAAAGTAGAATCTGTGGTCAAAAACACAAAAGTTTCATGCTGGCATACATCAGTAAAAAACAGCTCCGAGATGCTGCAAAACTACATGTCCAGAAGTACAAATGGTCCCTGACGAAGTTCAAGCTCAAGTTCCCAACCATGTCCGCATGTTTCTTCTGGCTTTGGCGTAGCAGTCAGAACCGCAAAAGAAGATCGTCACGCAGAGCGCAAAGATCAACCTTCCTGAGAGTCTGGAGAGCACAGCTCCAGAAAACAAGATGATGGAGAGGAGGATGGGTAGTCAGCATGTGCTCCCATTTGTTGAGAGTCCTAAATATGTAGAAAGCCCCCCCATTCCCCCGTTTCATGCCCCACGTCCAAAGCACACCACTCACAGCAAGGCGCCCATAGATGAGCAGATGTTTGCAATGGATGTTGTGGCTCTGGCCAACTTCAAGGCCAAGGCCAAGCTGTTCCTGCAGCAACGCTTTGAGGAGAAATCCTTCCCCACGTTTAAAGAATTCAGGTCTTACTTCCCCTTCACGCCACGCTCAACGTACTACATGTGGAAGCGAGCTTTGCATCATGGGGTGTCGCTGGTTCATGGGTAAATGACCAACGCTTTTATCTAACAAAAATGGGCTTTTAGGAGCGACATGAAAGCTCTGTTGAAGAACTTCTTGGACCCAGAAACCTCCCGTGCCTCTCTCCACCAGTGGGTTTTACTGCAAACATACTACACAAGCGTTACTTCATGTCCTAAAAGACTGTTAAGTGCACCGACTTAGCATCTAAATGCATTGTGTCCTTCCTCTGCCCCACCACCACAGCTCATTCCTCCCTCCTGGACATTTGCACGTGTGTGAAAAGAAACTGAATGTGGGTCAGTTTAAACCCTGCATGTTGCCCTCCAGGCAAAAGGCAGTTCAAAGCTGCTGTTTAGTGTCATTTTGTTTGAAGCTGTTTCTCCTCCATTCTCTTTTAATCCTTGCTAAGCATTGTACTCAGGGTCCTTTTTATTTTTCAGTTTTCATTGTAGTAGTTTTGTTGTTTATGCTTGAAAGTAGGATTTTTGTTGTTGATGCTTGTGATATTGATCTGGGAGATTCCTAGTGGTTTCATATGTTTTGGATACTTATAATGTAAAGAGCAGCCAGTATTATTATTTTTTTCATTGTTCTACTTTTGATTATTGAATGTACACCTTTTGTGCACCAAAGTTGTAGGTGGTTATTTCAATGTTTTGGCTTTTTTTGTTTTGTTTTTGGACTTTTAAAATGCCTCTTTAACTTTTGGTCACATTATGTAAACTGTGAGTTTTGTCACACTGTATTTGCACTGAAATAGTTCCCATGACACTGTTGAATGTATTGTCTTAACCATCATGCACACTGGTTAAATATGAATTTTCAAACAATTCTGTTTTTGAAAAAAAAAAATGTTTTGCATGGTTTCTTTACTTGAAAACTGAATATAAATGGAAGATTTATTATTTTTTTTGTACTATCCTTCATTCCAGACTTCCTATTTACTTGCAATATTGGGGAATATTTGCCTTTTTAATAAGCTACGTTTGTCTGCTGTTGTTCACTAAATGAAGTTCCACTTCCAGTTCTCTCCACACAGACAAACTCGTTTTGTAGAACTTCCACTGTAACAACCCTAAATAATAGATTTCAGTTTACTTTTTACTTATTACATGTCTGAAACTGGTACTGTTGATATTGGCAGCTTGCATTGTCAGTAGGTAAGGAAATCTGTGCTGTATATTAATAAACTATCAACCATCATCAACCCTTTGCTTCACTCTTACAGGGATATTAAAATGCTGCTTCATCATGTAAGCTCATTAACACAGTCCATGCCTGACAAATTAATAAAGCCACCCGTTTTATGCTCCACAATATCTAAAACTGTTAAGCATATCTGCAATTTTCCTAAATCATTTGGTCTTTCTTCCAAGTCAGTGAGTCAAGTGAAACCAATAAGCAATTCTAATCTTCTGCCCCATCGGCTGCATCTTGATTTGACTCTCTGGTGGAAGAAATTGAACAGTTTAGCACATCACAGAGGTCTGCACTATGCTATCACCCAAAAGACATGTCTGTCCTCGCCAAGTTAATACATGTTGACGGCCAATGTGCTGTACACAAGATAAAGAAAAGGATCAAAATCATTGCGTGTAACCACATCCAAATGTGCAAACACAAAGGTCAAACCGAGTCAGCCTGCCAAAGAATAGAAATGAGCTTTGAGACCAGTTTTGTGGTTTTTGCTCACTGCCTTTTCTCTATTTATCCATTGTGCTTATGGTAATGGTCAAGAGTAGGTGGGATGGAGTACCCAGAGAGGGGGAAGGGGTTAATTGTATTCATGGGGACAGAGGTGTTTGAGATAAGGCCAAGAACATAGGGGGAGGAAAAGAGGTGTAGAAAGTAGGAAAGGGGACGGACGATCATGCTGATCAGGTGATACCAGTGAGTTTCATTTACCAGTACTCTTTCTTTCTTTTAGTTTTCCTTGTTTTGTATCTGTTCTGTATTTTTTTCATATTCCAACTGTCTAAGTTTAAGGACAAAATAAACGTGTCTTTAATGGAAAAGCTCAGTGATGGTGAAGAGTTAAGACTTTTCAAACTTGGTCCTAACATTGGTCTATCAAATCTAAGGATCAAACAAACTAATTCATTTTTAACAAGAGAGTTGTGTACAGGCAAACTCTTAAGAACCATTGTTATACCTGAGTACTTTATACAATGTGCAGTTCAGTTTATCCTGCACTGAACTCAACTGGTATTTTATCAGCGTGACTACAGAGTCAGTTTTCTACCCACCTACACATAAGTCAGCTCCAGTTACAATCAAATATAATGGCCTTTCAAGTTTGTTTTTGGTATTTTTTCCATGTCTGATGTAAAGAATAGGTTCCCATTATTTAAAGTCTGTCTAAAAACATCACGCATATGCCCATATATGTATATTGAAAGAGTTAATGGTGGCTGTGATCATTCCTCCTGTACTCCCTGGCTGTGGAGAGATCCCTATTTAATGTAATTTCAGAAATGGGGGACAAAATCCACAGCCCTTACAATGTAATACTCCAGCACTATGAGGTAGTCAAATATACTGTAAATGGATATCTTCCATAGTTCCAGCCTCTTTTTAATGTTCAATGCAAATGTTCCTCTTTTGTTTCCTTGATGAGCTGTGATGGGTGTTGCTTCAGAATAAGGTAAAACATGAAATTTATTCCAGGTTTATTCCAGTTAGATTTATACATTTGTTATTATGAATGTTTATCAGATGCCCAACCAACCTCTTACTCTAAAACAGGATTTTACGACTAGAGAAAGTTATACATATTGTATCCTTCATTACAACCATCACAAGATAAACAGTAGAGAAACAGCCTTCATGTTGCTAAGTAATCTAAGACAAAGATTTACATATCCTTTCAATTCTCCATGAACTATTTATAGCCAATTACATTACATTATATTTAGCTGATGCTTTTATCCAAAGCAACTTACAATTGCCATATATGTCGGAGGTTGCATGCCTCTGGAGCAACTAGGGGTTAAGTGTCTTGCTCAGGGACACATTGGCTGATGTCATATCCACTGCCCTTTAAAAAGTTTATTTTAATTGAAATAGACTAATGTGATCAGTGTCTAAGAATCACCATGGCAACTGGCTTTGGCATAAGTAAATATTTGATAAACTCTTTGCCTGTTTTGTTTTGCCAACTCCATCTTTATTATTGTATGATAGGAGGAAATTTTACTGGCACCAAGCTACTGTACATTGTTTATCTCAAAAATAGCGTGAAAATAATGAGGGTTGGCAGGTGGGAGCGGAAGTCTTCAAAGATTAGCATACTGCAGTAGGTTGAGAAAGACAGAGCAATAAAGCAGAGAGGCTTCTCAAGGATGCCACATTTTCTCAGTAAACAAAACAGACCTGTGGGACTCTGGAGGCTTGCCGTTTGCTGCCAGTAACCTGCTGATAGGAGCAGTGGTATGAACTCAGAAGAACAGAATTTGACCTTAGTGTGGGGGTTAAAGTGAAGAAGGTGAGACGTGAAAAAACTAAGCAATTTCAGACTTAAATGATTGAAATAGGGAAGTCTCGCGTTGCCAGAACATCCACGCGCTGGACCGGAGGAGGGTCTGGGTAGTCCACATAGCATTCCGGGATGGGAGAAAAACGTGCTCTGGTTTAATGGCATTTCTTTAAACCAATCATGGGCGGCGCTAAGCTCTGCACGGAGCCGCTGTAAAAGAGTTGTGTGGGGGAAAACTCAGATTTGACAGATAGTCTAGCTAGCTGTCTCAAATGGCCCTGCAGAGATCTAAGGAGCAGTTAACCATAGTCCTCATAAACCCACCAGAGTTTAAAAGTACAGCACAAAGAATACGGAAGAACACAGACATACTGTACATGCATCTGGCGGAATTTCCTGCGGCACAGGAGAAAACTATATCAGGGATATAGACTAGAAATAGGGAAACATTTTCAAATCTATCCCTGCATTCATAACAAAACTCCTCCCTCTCAAAGCAGGTTTCATACATTGCTTGAAATGTACCAATCCCACATGTGTTTCAGAACAATAGTTTAAGTAGCCAACATCTCATATAAAATGTGGCCTCTGTTAGTTTCTTTGTTTCAAACACATATATCAGAGCATGTGGACAATTTTTCCACTAGGTGGCAGTGGTTTGCTTCCATGGTTTTGGTTGCCTTTAAAAAAAAAAAAAAAAAAAAAGCTCACTTCAGGCACACACACTTTGGTTTGGACAGAAAATCAATGTGTTACTGCATTGCTTAGGGTGTGTAGTGCAGATTCCTCTGATGATAACTCCATTAATAAACATCATCCAACATTGCAGCCAGTAATACATAAATTAGATAATGCAAACAAATTGTTTAATGGTGGATTAAAGAAGACAGGAACAAGACAAAGAAAAATTAAGAGGAGGCATTTATGAGATCTAGTTAGGGATTATTTTGTCCCAGAACTGTTTCCATGTATTTGCTTTTAAAGGTTATTAAATAATGCAAATAACTAAAAACTACAATAATAATTTGCATCAAATGCCAGGATTTCAGCGTGAGCTCGAGGTAACGTCATGGGTCGGACCTGTGCTCCAGCCCACCTGTCTCATGAACAAAAGTTGTTTTGTGCTATTATGCCTTTAGATTAGGTATAGAATCAACTTAATCCATTTCTATAATCTGAAAGAGCATTCATACTCACTAAAAACACACTTCTAATAGCTTGGTTTCTATCTAATAAAAAAACATGGAAAATGATTCATATCCAAATGAATCTATAGGAGGACTATATACTAAGTCCTCTCATGTAAATGACACATTTACATTGTTGTTTATAGGTTAACTGCAGTTTTACTTGTTGAACCCCTTCAGAGTCTGAGACTCCCAATTTCTAAAGAAACACTTGAGTTTCAATAATCACAATTTTTATCCATATTTGTGTCATTACCAGCTGGCACAGCTGTTTGTAATTCAGCATCATGGCAAAAACAAAACAGTGCATCTAGGGGGTTGTTTGTTTAAGCAGACGCACATTTCTTTCAAGGTTTTATGGTGAAAAAGAGA
This sequence comes from Percina caprodes, assembly GCA_013375575.1. Lineage (NCBI taxonomy): Eukaryota > Metazoa > Chordata > Actinopteri > Perciformes > Percidae > Percina > Percina caprodes. Next base: position 67,125 of record JABXJD010000161.1, on the reverse strand, counting down.
AAAGGTTAAACTGTCACAATGTCTATATTTCACTTAAAAATGAGGCTGGTGTAAATTATCTTCCCTCAAGGTGAATGTGTTGAGTCCTGAATTGTTCATGTCAGTCGATGAAACAAGATGCTTTTTGTGAATTTTCCATGAGTGCAAGTGTTAGGCTTAATTATACTGTGCCTGTGAGCATGCTCAGACCTTGAAGGCATGTTGGTAATACAAACCAGAGGAGGAACGCATTGGCCAATTCAATAAGAAACTATTATTTAATGGCTGCTGTATATTGCTCAGGTCAGTTTTCTCTTGCATTCATTCTGAAATTATACCATAGGTTGGCTGTTGTTGTTATTATTATTGCATCAGCGCCTCCCATTTTATCAAACACACACACAAACACATCATGATACTGCAGCTGCTGAGAAGTGAGAAGTCAACAGAAGTCAACTAAAGAAGATCAAGGCAAGGAAGGCCCCAGACATCAGCCCAAGTCTCCTCAAAGACTGTGCTGACCAGCTCTGTGGTATGATCAGGCACTTGTTCAACCTGTGCCCTGTGGAACACCTCCTGTGTGGTCCTGGTACCAAAGTCGCTGCGCCCAAGAAGCCAAACCACTTTAGGCCTGTTGCCTTTACTTCGTAGTTGATGAAGCCCATGGAGAGGATCATCCTGCGTCACCTTCGACCCCTGGTGGGCACACAGCTGGACCCCCTGCAGTTTGCTTACCAACCTGGGATTGGGGTGGACGACACAGTGATCTACCTGCTGCACAGATCGCTGCTACACCTGGAGCACAGCGGGAGCACTGTAAGAATCATGTTTTCCGACTTCTCCCGTGCTTTTAACACCATCCAGCCTTCGCTGCTCAGAGCAAAGATGGAGAGCGTGGGAGTGGACCAACACCTGGCTGCATGGACTACGGACTATCTCACCAACAGACCACAGTATGTGAGGCTGACGTGGTGCACTGCAGCATAGGTGCACCTCAGGGTACGGTGCTCTCCCCCTTCCTTTTTACCCTCTACACCTCTGACTTCACTCACAACACCACCCACTGCCACATCCAGAAGTTCTCCGATGACACAGCCGTTGTTGGATATGTTTCTGAGGGAACGATCTGGAATATAGGTCGATTATCAGGGACTTTGTCAGCTGGTGTGAGGTCAACCAGCTTCAGCTCAACACCAGCAAGGCGAAGGAGATGATCGTCAACTTAAGGAGGAAAACATCCCACTTTTCACCGGTGACCATCCAAGGATTGGACATTGAGGTAGTGGAGAGCTACAAATTCCTGGATGTTGACCTGAACAATAAACTGAACTGGACTGATAACACCCATGCTCTATACAAGAAGGGCCAGAGTCGCCTCTATCTGCTGAGGAGACTCCTTTACGCTGTGGTCTGCTGGAGGAGGGGCAGCTCGGACAGGGACAGGAGCAGACTTTACAGACTGATCGGGAGAGCGAGCTCTGTCCTGGACTGTCCTCTGGACTCCATAGAGAAAGTAGGGGAGAGAAGGATGTTAGCTAAGCTGACATCCATCATGGACAACACCTCTCACCCCCTACATGACACTGTGGGGTCCCTGAGCAGCTCCTTCAGCAGCAGACTGATACACCCCCGGTGTTCATCCCGACCGCTGTCAGACTCTACAACACCTGCATCACCTGATAATGTTATAGTTTCTGTTCCTGTTTCCAATTATCCACCACAAACCATGGCTCGATGTATACTTTTAATATCTGTATTTATATTTTTCCACTACGAGAACTTACTTTTTCAATATTATTTATATTATGGTTACACTTCAATATCATCCATATTATGGTTACTTACTTTTGCTATATTACATATTATTCAATTTAATTTCACATCACTTACTTACATTGCAATATTTTTCGTATTGTGGCCACCTCACTTTACTTTACAATACCTTTTATTTAATGCCACTTTTCATTCATTCAGTACGTTTTGCACATTGTTATTTGCCTGTTTGTTTGTTAGTTGGTTGGTTTGCTTTTTACTGTGTAAAACTGCTGCTGTAACAAGGGAATTTCCCCATTGTGGGATGAATAATCTATCTATCTATCTATCTATCTATCTATCTATCTATCTATCTATCTATCTATCTATCTATCTATCTATCTATCTATCTATCTATCTATCTATCTATCTATCTATCTATCTATCTATCTCTGCTGATCAGATACTTGTACTGACAAGTAAAACAATGAATGACAACCCCTGACTTGTTTTTCCTGCATCAATTGTTTCACTCGTTGTTTTGCACTGACATATTCAATAATTCTGTTATTCTTTTTTTTCCTGATGAATGGAAAGCGACAAAGAAAGTGAGTGTGTGTGTGTGTGTGTGTGTGTGAGAGCAGTTATAGCAACTCTGATCCTTGCTGTTAAGCACCAGACCGCATGTCGACACATGATAATCAGGGCTAAATGTCAGGTAAAATATATTAAATATATATGTATAAAATACATATGAATGTGTAAAATATACGTTTGTTTTTTCATCTTGTACAGTTCTACAGCGTGTTCAATTTTGGTTCAACGCAAGCCGGCGAAAGCCAGAGGCTTGATCCCTCAATGCAACATCCAAACATGCAAACTGTGAGTCAGAGAGCAGAACAGTTGGACAGCAAGTTCAATAAAGTCAGATCTAAAAATAGGAAAGTGGAAGAAAAAAATCTAGTATCCACTTGTTCATCCATCCATCGAGTCTTACCCTAGGAGTTCTTCCGAAACCAATCGAGTGGAGCAAAGGCAAGCTGAAGATAATTAACAAAACAAAAACATTTAACTCCAATATTGCAATTTTATTAACCTGGTTGCAATAGTTTTCATTTCCATCATATATGTTTTCATTGAAACCTCATCTATATGAGTTTTTTTCTAGGTGTATATCTTATATATTGTACAACAATCTTAAAGGAGTAGTTTTACATTTTTGAGAAGCTTTAATATGGAGATACAGCCAGCAGCCAGTTAGCTTAGTGGGATTTGCTTGTGTGCAGAACATCAAGTGTTCAGCACTGCACTGTTTGCTCTTGAACGCACCTCCACCCAAAATAGCTCCACCCAGACTAAACCCCCCTCATTAGCTGGGCTTATTTAAGGCACCTGTGCCATCATGGCTACCTTTTTGGTGTTCTTCGCCTGTCAGGTGCCAAATGGGACCCTCTCTGTGACCTTTTAGGAATTCGAAGTTCCCCTTCCTGGAGTGGCATGATTTACTGTATTTCTTTGTCTACTGAGCACATGGTGTAAGGTTGTCAGCTGCAGTTTTGCCTTGGTTTAGTTTCTTAGTATTTTATTTCATTTACTACAACTTTAATGTGCCACCAGGCGGCTCTCTCCATGTTTGGTCTGCTTGTATTTTGATATGACCAACCGTTTATTGTTTTGTTGGTTAGGCACGCTAGTGGGGGTCCGTCCTTGCACAGTTTTTAGTAATAACACTGGGACAAAATTTTGCCGTCACCTGATTTGCAGTGAACCAGTTTTCAGTGAGTCGATTGCAGTGAGTGGTGGGTAAGTGTAAGCACCCCTGGAACACACCTGGAGTTAGATTGCCTAGCCACAGCTGGCCTACCCACTTCACCCTTTCATTTGGTCATTTTAAGTAACTGGCTGTGTATTTGTTTTAAATCAGAAGTTACCTTTTTAAATTGTCAACATTGTAATAAACCCTTTCTATAATGTGATTTACATTTGATTAGCCTAATTATTTACCTCCATTTCTAACCACCCTCCTTTCAGGCACTTCCAGTCTTCAGTCTTTTCATTTTCAATGAGAAATTGCTTTTCAGGTAGGAAAATTGGGTTGCCAACTCTTATATTTGTCTACACTTGATTTCTTCAAAGCGTTACCTTTGGACCGAGCCAGGTGAGCTGTTTCCCTTGGATTCCAGCTAAGCTAACTATATCTACTGGATGTAACATTGTATTTACCATACAGGCGAAAGAGTGGTATTACTGTTCTCATCTTAATCGCAGCAAGAAACCAAATAAGCATATTTCTCAAAATGTATTGCTTTCATTTTAGCTGAATTTCAGCTTCTAATGAGGCCTTTACTCTTACCATGAGCACTGTTTTTCATGGTTAATTATTGTGGAAAAAGCAAATGACTACATCCCCTCAGCTGCCTACAGGGCTCAGTGTTATTGGTTACTCCTGGCTGAAAGCCAAAATGAAACTAGCATCCATATTCGCTACTAATGCCTTCTTTTGATTCCCCATGTTACAGAGAGCCTTATTTGTAACCTCCCATAATGACCATGTGGGCTCGATTGTGAGCAGGGTGGGTGTAAGCACAGCTGTTGGTTCCTCTAATGGCTAATGTCCGGGTTGTGATTAAAAGCACCGCAACCATGAACTCATTTCAGCTAGAGCGATTGTCTGTAAAATGAGACGATAAGAACTAATTGCTAGATTTAGTTTCCGTACAAGAAAAGCAGAGCGACATACAGGGGATTAAATATAAAGTAAGGACACGAAATTAGTGTGGGTAATAACTGGCTGCCTGCATTAGTAACTCCTACCAAACACTTTAAATGGAAGCTTTTACATTTGTGACAGAAGTTTTTATTGCCAGTATCGACACAACCTCATACTTTTTAAATATTTCTCTCTTCTCATTCCTTTTGAAGGGAATGTGGGCAATGTGAAATAGGAAAAATTCAGATTTTTAGTTTATGATACGAGAGGACATGTCAGTCAGTCTAATTGCCCTGAACTGTCCTTGCTCCTCACAGCCAGACAGTAACGGTAGATATGACCTGGATAAATGATTAAGCAAAAACAGTTTGATTTAGGTGCCTGCAGACATGTCTTTGAATGATCCAGCTTTGCCAACTCTGCACTTTAAGCTTTCCCCTTCAAAGATGACTTAATAGTTTATAGGGAGTGTTAGAAGCAAAGAGTACTATGACAAGGACAGATGTTTTCAGGTAATTGATAGTAATGTACGGTTCTGAGATCACTCTATCACTGGAATGAAATACATTAAAAGCTTTAAGATGCACATGTTGTTCTAATTTTCAGGTTCATAATTGTATTTTGAGGTTGTACCAGAATAGGTTTTCATGGTTCTATTTTCAAAAAATGCCATATTTTTGTTGTACTGCACATTGCTGCAGATCCTGTTTTCACCCTGCGTGTTTGGATCTCTGTTTTGTCTACAGAGTGAGACATCTCACTTCTATACTATCTTTGGGAGTCGCATATGTGCAGCAGCTAGGTAATGACATCAGCTAGATAACTCTTTCTCCAACTTTGGTCAGTACAAGGCAGGATTAGCTGGGAGACGTCTTCTAATCGAGGGGTCCTTGTGGAATACCTGCAGAACAGGGACATGGAAGTAGTTCTTTTGGAGATTATGGTGAACTGGTGTGTGTTTTGCCTTTGATCGAGAAAGAAACCATGGAGATTCTGAACAGCTCACCCGGAGACTGAAGGCAGAGGGCATTCATAAACCTGTATCTCACTCAAAACAGCATGGGTGTTTAATTTTTTTATTTTTTTATTTTTTTCCTTCAGTTTGTATGCGTGTGGAAGCACCAGATAAACAAAATTACACCCCAAATTGTTTTTGTTTCATAATACGGGCACTTTAACATTGACTGCACTTAAATTGTGCAGCAGCATTTTAGACGAAACAAAACACTCTGTAAATCCAACTTGAGTCAACCTGAATCCAATCGTCCCTTGGGTCACTTTAAGGCCGTTGCTGAGTTTATTAGGTTGAATTATTGCAGCTGTTTTAGTCTTAAGTCCCAAGCTTCAGTCAGACCGCTTAAGGGTTGTAAAAATTAAAGAAATTTACAGAACTAAGGAGATCTTAGATGTGTGCTTAGGGAAATACATTTTACCTACAAGCTAAGCATTCTACACATCTGCCCTTGAAAGAGTTTTATTAGTAAAGGGGTGTTTATGGAACTACGGTTGCAGAAATACAGGGTTATGGTATTTTTACTCTGAAACATTCCTATTTCAAATCCCTTTCAACATAATCCTTAACCAAGATATGACTGGTCCATCAACTAAAGTGGAAGGAATGTTTTTTTTTTTTTCTCTTTAATTTAGTTGACAACCATTCATCTGATTGACTTCACACTTGGCAGATGTATTGATGAGGATCCAAGGAAATGCAGAGTTGAATGTGAGCTCTATAGGCCATATGAATTACTTGTGATGTATGCACACACTGTAATGTATTGAATGAGGACCACTAACACCACCGTGTGACATGCTGGGTGTCTTCTTCGCCACATTAAATCCAAGAACAGTTGATAAAAGAGACTGGAGATTTTAAGAATTAACAATGTACTTTTCAGAAAAGAAAATAGCTGTTAGCAAATGACACGTCTATGCTAGCATTACTAGGAGATGCATCTATGGGTTCCTTGACTCGACTGAACCGAACGTTGTTCTGTCCCTCGGTGAAGGCTGTCTCAAAGCTCTTACTTCTGCCCTGAGGAGTGAGCATTGAGGAGGGATCACTGAGGAGCCATGAGTAAGGATACACGAGAGCAGCCTTCCCGGAAGCCATGCAGCTGAAGGAGTTACTAACTCCACCCATACAGCTGCCGTAGTCATGTGACTCGCCATGATTTTCTTGCGCCTCTTCCGTACCTCCTCGGTAAGAGGGACCAAGAGGAATGGAGGCAAGTGTAGGAGACGAGGAAGTATTTTAAGTGCCATGGGAAGCACCCTATGTCACGGCAGGTGTGTTGATCAGGACCCAAGGCGCTGTGTTGAGTTTAGAGTTTTAGAGTTTGAATGAGCGGTTCTTAATCGAGCTGCAAGTAACAATACCGAAGGCCAAGCAATCGTCCCGTTCCCAACGAGAATGTTTTGAATGAGCACTGCACTAGTTTCATTTAATCAATCCAAGAAGATTATAACATTAACATCAAATCCTTTTTCTACATTTTCATCCATTCATCTTCCACCGCTCATCCGGGTCGCGGGGGCCGCAGCTCCAGCCAGGGACCCCCAAACTTCCCTTTCCCTAGCCACATCAACCAGCTCTGACCCTGGGATCCCGAGGCATTCCCAGGTCAGTGTGGTCTGTAGTCTGTTTAGCAGATTATGAAAATGAAAAATGATTGCAAAGTACATTGATCCCATCAAAAAGACTGGTACATATTGCTCTACATTCTCATTTAATCTAAAAATCGTTACTTATTAATAGGTGCATCTACTAAATCATGTACAAATAACCTTTTGAGGTTAAGGAACTCCAACTTCTAATTTGTAGGATTTGTGCACCACAGCATATATTAGAGGACGTATTGTGTAATAGATTTTTAATTTGATAGGATCAACAAAGAAGTCGAAGTACAAGACTAAATGTGGAACACTGCTCCACTGTATGTCTAGACTATTCCTTAACAACTCTGGCACTTTTAATTCAGCACTGATCCTTGTGTAAGCATCTCTAGAAACATTGGCCCTCATTTATCAATCTCATGTAGAAACCAGCGCAGAAATCCTCTTACTACAGGCTTCACGTGGGATTTATGAAACGTTCGTATCGCACCAATCAGAGCATAAGAATGGTAGTACATTGATAAATGCAGCATCTGAAAACGATCATAATTTAAATATCACGCCCCAATATATTCTCGGTTTTGAGGCCTCGCCCCTACTATTTACGACATGGCCAGATGTAATCCGGCTAAGAAGCGGCACTTTTCAGAGATAGAGATTGAAACCCTGACATCTATTTAATTTGCAGTAACTTATGTACTATTTGGCAACCTAAAAACTGGTATTAGACTTTAGGAAGAATGCAGAATAAAAAGAGATCACTGATGCGGTCAACCGTGTTGGACTCCAGCTGAAGTCAGTTTAATTTATACATCCTTGACATATGTATGCTATACTCCTAATTGTCATGTAATGTGCCCAAGTGAATGGGGCTATATACCTTTTAAGGGCATTCTGTTACGTCCCTACGTAAATGTGCACGCAGCTCCAGTAACGCAACACTCGCGGTAGTTGTTAAGAGAAGTTCAGCACATACCTGTATGTTTCTGTTCGTTAGCTTTTCAATACAAGAATTCATTGAAGTCTAAGACCCGTGTGGACATTTGAATTCTTTACATGGTGTCAGAAGTGTTTGACGGACGTATTGCTTCTTCGAAAGATGGCCAAGTTTCACCCTTCGGGAAGTTTTGCCTTTGATTGCCCGAATGAATGGGCTGACTGGATGCAACAATTTCGGCTAGCTACTAAGCTGAGTGACAAGGATGGCGTGGTGCAGGTCAGTTTGCTGATTTATTCCATGGGGCCTGAGGCCGAAAACATCTTCAAGTCTTTCACCTTCGAGACGGAGGAGGATGAAAGTGACATTGACGTTGTGTTCGGAAAATACGACGCATACTTCTATCCTAAACGCAACGTGATTCACGAGCGCGCCTGTTTTCACCAGAGATTGCAGCGGCCCGGTGAGAAAGCTGAAATGTTTATCAGAGCCCTGTATGAGCTATCAGAACACTGACTTCGGTGCAAATAAAGAAGAACACATCCGTGACCGCATTGTTGTGGGCATTTTGGACAAAGAACTGTCATGTAAATTACAGCTAATGGCTGATCTTACACTTGCCCAAACCATTACAACTGTACGCCAGTCGGAGGAGGTTACGCTCAAAGTTCACCTGCAGGGCGAGTCACATGCAGCAGTGCAGGAAATCTGCAGGAGAGGATTAGGCAGAGGAAAGCCCAAGTGGAAACCTAAAAAGAGAGAAAATGATCAAGGAGACTCAAAATGTGGAAAATGTGGGGAAATTGAAACACAAAGATCCGGAAAGGTGCCCAGCCATGAACTCTACATGCAACAAGTGTAAGAAGGTGGGTCACTGGGAAAAGAAATGTTATAGTAAATCAGTCAGTGAAGTGACAGAGACTGTTTCACAGACACCGTACTTCCTGGGTGCAGTCACAAATGAAAACAGACATGATGAACAATGGACAATACAGCTTACAATTGGAACAACACCAGTCAAATTCAAAATTGACACGGGTGCAGATGTAAACATTATGGGAGAAGAGACTTTCAAGACATTAGTTCCTAACAATAAATTAATGTCACACTGTGCAGCCCAGGTGGTCAGTTGGACTGTTTAGGAAAGTTTCAAGCCATCACAGAATACAAAGAAAAGCCATCCTCGTTTCCTGTGTACGTCATCAGTGGCCGAAACGCAAACAACCTGCTAAGCAGAGTCACAGCAATGATGATTATGAAGGTAAATGTGGTGCAAATGTGAGAGAGCGTAGATGCGATGTGAGCACTTGTAGAATATGATTTGAGAGCTTGTAAAACTACAATTTAACTCGTAGATGTGATGTGAGCACTTGTAGAATATGATTTGAGAGCTTGTAGAAATAAATCTGTACTCTTATTTTTTTTTTTTTCCCCCCCACTGCAGTCACTTTTCCAGTACAACCACAACTCAGTGATTACAAGCTCTGGAATATGGCGCCGCAGCATGCTCTCTCGCATCACACAGCGGCGAGTCTGCGCTCTTGACTTTTACAACACTTCTTGCAATACATTTGGTGCAAAACTAATTTGTACCTGTGGACTTAGTCTGTGGAGCTCTGAGCCAACAGGACGGCCGGGACAGCAGGACCAGCATCACCAGATGAGGGACAACTCTGTCCGGCTTATTTATGTAGCATGAAAGCTAGCGTTAGCTAACTAGCAACCAGCCCGTATCTAAATAATGTAAATACCTATTAATTATCTCAACACTTTTTAACAGTCAAACTGAAACACTGGGGTGAGCTCCAGGTCCTGCAGCCGCGGACAGACCGCCGTCAGTGGGGCTCGGCCAGCGTGGAAACATCGCTAGAAATGTCTAAATAAACTCTGTGTGTTTATTGAAATATATGTACACCTACATGTAGGCCTAAGAGATTGCAATAGAAGCCTGTTTATTACTATTAGTGTAAAGAATTCAAATGTCCACACAAGTCTTCAACGTTAATGAATTCTTGTATTGAAAAGCAAACAAGTGTTTTTTATTTTTTTATTTTACTCATGTTTTTTTCATGAGTCAGAGCCAGGCAACAGCTGTGAGGGAGTGTGTGTCTTCCGCCACCCCCATGCTGGACCACCACCCCGGTGTGGCAGACCCTGTCCCCTGACAGCAGAGGGGCTGGAAAAACAAGCCGAGATACAGAAGGTCAATGGCAGAAAGAAATTGTTCACTTGTGGCCATTAACAGCATTTTAAAAGACAAACGAAAACCTGAAGAGTAAATAAAAATGTTGTGTATCGTCATGTTTCCTGTATTGAATATCATTGCCAAACGTAACACTGTATCCTTTGAAAGCAAGGAGTAATATCCTGTCTCCTTGGTATAGCCCCCAGTTGGGGCTGTGCTGGACTCTGCTCTCTGGGCATCGGGTCAGCTGGGTCCGTGTACGTTTTGATAGTTTGTTTTTTCGTTTGAACCACAAAAAATAACGAGAAAACCACCTTTTTTGTTGGTTTGTCGTTTAGACCATAAACAAACAGTAAAAAAACAAGCCGTTTTCTAAATCCAGAAACAAAAACGATTAAACCAAATTCAAATAACGGTCCGATTTTGTTTAAAAAAAAAATCCTATTTTAATTTCTCCGTTTGAAGATCTACATTAAGAGAAAGACAGACAGGTGGGCCAAGTGACCCGAAGTAATAATTTTATTGCCTATAAAAATAAAAGCCAAGCTTTTAGAGCGGTCATAATATGCAGCACTAACGTTATACCAGAATAACGTTAGAAGAAAAAAAAAAAAATCAATAAACAGGCTTATATGAACCTGGACCAAAAGAAATGTTGGCAACAGTAGTTTATTACAGTGATTTAATATCGTGCCTATCCACGTACACATCACCAACCACGTTTAATGAGCACATTGGTTCAAAACAGTTAATATAGGTTAACCTAAGAAACCAAAAACTATTCGCGCGCAACCAGGGTCATTGCAACCTATTGCGACATAAATTACATATTTTTCTATAATAGCATATAAGTGTGTAATACAATTTCCCGACCCCCGTAGTTGTTTGGACAGCAAACTAACAGCGATTGAATGAAAACTTGTCAATGTGAATTCCCATGTGACGTCATGCTTAGGCCTAATAAGCTTAACGTTACTAATGAGGGAGCATGGAATTCCGCTGTGCTGCCATCAAAATATCAGTCCCCATTTTGTCTTTGCCATGATTGACACCCTCATTAAACTTGTGTTGGTCCTCAAATATAATTTTATTAAAGTCAAATGTAGAAATGTATAGTTATAGTAATAGATGTTGGTTAATAATACAATCAAAAACAACATATGTGAATGTTCTCAGTCATCCATGTAACGTTAGTTATCCAACGAAGGTTAAAATCTTGGCCAGTTCAAAATGATTACAAACAGACCAGTTGGTGTCGCACCATGCCTGCTGTGTGCTAGCTACTGTCATATGGAGATGATATAGAAATTAAGTTTTATGTTCTGTAATTTTGGAAAGCTAAATACTTTCCATTATTTTCATTATAACTGTGCTTTCCCAAATCCCATTTCTTAGCCCTGCTGCTTAAGGCATTAGCCTACTCAAAATGAGCTCTATCTCCTCTTTACAGGTGTGCTGTTATACTGCGTGAACAGTTTTAGGAGTTCAATTTAAAAACATGTCTCACATTTGGCCTACAGTTCATTACGGTGGAAACCACTTTAAATATTATTTATATAAAATAGCGCTAACAGTAACAACTCTGCACACACAGTAAGTTCTTAGGTTAACCTTTATCACCAACTGTATTGAACCAAACAATGCGCTCATTAAACGTGGCTGGTGATGTGTACGTGGATAGGCACGATATTAAAATTACTGTAATAAACTACTGTTGCTAACATATTTCTTTGGGTCCAGGTTCATTTAAGCCTTCTAAGCCTGTTCTTCTAACGTTACTCTGGTTTAACATTAGTGCTGCATACGCACCGCTCTAAAAGCTTGGCTTTTATTTTTAAAGGCTACATTTACTATTACTTCCGGGTCACTTGGCCCACCTGTCTCTCTTGTAATGTAGATCTTTAAACGGAGAAATGAAAATATACGAATTTAAAAAACCCAAAATCGGACCGTTATTTGAATTTGGTTTAGAAGTTTTTTTGGTTTTGGATTCAGAAACCAAAACGGGAGAACGGCTCGTTTTCTTTGTTTTTGGTTTGAAACGACAAAAAAGAAAAGAAAAGTTGGTTTTCTCGTTATTTTGTTTTGTGCTTCAAACGAAAAAACTAACTATCAAAACGTACACGGACCCAGATGGCTCCATCACTACATTTGTTTTCCTGTGTGATGTTGTGCAACCCCCTCAGGCTAAAATAATGTTGCATACTTTTTCTGGCGTATATAGTTGTGTGTGTGTGTGTGTGTGTGTGTGTGTGTGTGTGTGTGTGTGTGTGTGTGTGTGTGTGAGTATGGCGCAAAGACTGGTCCCTCTCACCATGTGGAATTACAGCTGTGTCATGTCCAATCAGGTTTGTAATATTTCAGTGTGTGTGTACTTCAAGCAGGTCTGATCAACTCAAATAATGAATAGAAATAAGTTAGAATTCCTGTTGTTTAGGACATCTGCTGAGCACATAAGGTTCTTGTCTATTTATTTTAACGTGTGCAAACAGGGAGAGTAAGAGAAAGATGGTGTATGTAGCTGATAAAGACTGCCCTGGGTTTGCAGTGCAGCGTTCCTTTGCCAACTCAACCAGAAACTGTTGTTATGGTCCTTTTCCACACAGGCTCTTGTTTCAAACTGCTTCTGCTGCAAGATGCCACAGATTGAGAAGGTGTTAACTTTTTTGTCTCAACTAAGTAATCATTGGATTTCTCCACATGTTAAAAAGTGTAGGCATGGATCAAAGTCCTTATATAAAATGTGTGGAGGATAGTGTATTTTTTATTAGCCTTTCCAAAACTTAAATTATAAGGTCAAAATAAGGATTGGACAAAGTACGTTTACCTTTTTTAATGTAAATTGCAAAAGTTAGCATGTCTGGCTAACTAGCCTACTACCTACTACACTGAATTACTTCCAAGACACCTACTCATACTTTACTTTTGCCTAAGACATAGTCTATGTACCACGTAAGTAACAGGGTTTTTGTTTTTTGTCCTAAAACAAATCAGCTGGAAACATTTAAAAGTTGTCCAAGTTGTTTTTAAGCAACTGATGAAGCTAATGTTAGCTTCTTTAGCTAGCTAGATAGAATCTGCTAGCGACAGTTGACATTTAAGCTGGCCAAACTGCCTTGCTGGAAATGCCAATTCTGTTTTTGTATAACTTCTATGAATTGCGGGTGGTAAATTGGGTATTCATTACAGGTTTCAAACGGATCCAAATAGCAAGATTTGATGATAAACTGTGGTAGCAGTTTAATGCAGAGATAAAATGGTTTGCATTTTTCCTTATTAATCTTGAAATACACTCAAAAAAAAACTGAAGCAAGCAAAAAAAGTTTGGTTTGGACTTTTGTACGCATAGATGGCCGCCTCATATTTGAGACCAAAAGTAAATAATGCAAATTGTATTTACCACTAAAGCATGTAACCACAGCATGGACTAGGGATGTCCTCGACTAAAGAAATTCTTAACACTTCCATGATTTGACCGATTAATTGATTTTAATCGACAGAGCTGAGCACTTTGAGACTAGAAAAGCACAATATAAATGTAGTTACCCATCTGTGAGTTTCTACACAATTAATCTGGCAAAAACACCACTTTAAATCTTCTTTTCACCAGAAATGTGCTCATAAGTTTCTTGGAAATTAGTAAATAAAAAACCAAAACTACAAATTAGTCGACTAATTGACGAAGAGGGACAGCCCTAGCATGGACACAATTTTTTCAGTTGAGAATTTTTCTTGCTTTGCTCTTTGCAAACAGATTATATTGACCCTATTAAATCTGCACCACGATTGTATTTTAGTGATCTGCAGTGTGCCTGCATATACCTCCACATCCAAAGCAATCATAACTGCCTTTCTGTGGGCTGAAAATCAATGACTTGTTTTCTGTATAAATATAGTCATTGTAGCTCCAGGAGAGGAGGAGAGAAGGAGTCGCTTTGCTTTTAATACCCGTAAATTAAATGGCGTTTTCCCTACAGGCTGGAGCTTCAATCTGTCCAGATTTATTAGCTTTGGAAACAAACTCTGGGAACCGTGCAACAGATAACCAACCGATCCCCTGGGCCAGGTCCTTCATTTGAAGCAAGCAGCTGTAGCAGTGCTACGCTGCTGTATGTCCAGTCTGAACAGGTATTATCTGTCTGAAGAATATTGACTGCATTACTCATTATCAGCCAAGAGTGTCTCTGCTAGTAAACTCACGCTTAATGAAGTCAGCTATCAAAAGAAATACTCAAGAGGACGTAGGGCCAAAAGGAGATGATCCCAGTACAATCATACATCTATCTCTGTCTCTCTTTCTTGTCTTAAATAATCTCTCTCTGCCCGTCTCTCCCTCTGTAGCTTTATTACTTTTTAATCAACTCTTCCTACCGACTACCTCTGCTCACTGCTCCAGAGGCGGAAGGTGAGAGAAAACAAGACGAGGACATCAATTTCAGAGCATTCAGAAACCAAGTAATCACTTCATTCCAATAAAGAGGACTCTTGGAAGGGAAATAAACACTTAAAGCAAGTCTATAGCCTACATGTGGCTATATCTTATTAAACAAGAAATGGTTATGTATTGAACGGTCAGGAGGTAATAGGTTGAATGCAGTAGCTCTATGACATTTATTTATTTTGTAGGCAGATTTGGTTATCATTCGAATGAGCTGTTTTTCCCCATTTCCAGTCTTAATGCTAAGCTGGCTGTGGACTTACAATTACTGTACAAACGTGAGTGGTATCGACCTTTATATTTAACTCACAGCATGAAAGTCAATAAGCGTATGTCTCAAAAATAGCTATTGCACTCACTATTGAACTGTTTTATTATAGAGTTGGTAGTAAGGAAAAAACGTTAATTTTAGCCGCCTAGGGATTTATGTCAGAACACTTTTTTTTTAATTCAATAATGTTTTGACAAACTTTCCTTTGCCTTTCAAAAGTCTTTACCTAAACAACAGCCCTTTGTTCAGCTTTTAATGAAGACAAATTTAGAATCTGACCCTTAATGAGATGTACTGCAGCTGTTGCCTGTATTTATAACCTGATTTCCCAAAAGAAATCATTAAACATCTATCTTGTCTAGTCTTCTACCTGTTGAACCGAATAAACAGTCAACGTGATAGTGATGCAAGTGCTCTCAGAATGTCAAGGGTAACGTTTTCTTTCATCCAGTTTGTCTGTCTCATGACTATATCTAGTGCCTTTGTTTACACTGAGAAAGTATGATTTATTTGTGCTGCATATCACTAAGGCATCATTGTCTTTCAAACAACAGCAAGGAAGAACAAAGAAATGGCTCGAGATACACACACAAATAAAAAAAGAGAAAAAACAGTAATTACTTTGGCTGTCAAATGGGTCTTAAAATAATTTTTTTTTTTTGTCACGGAGTCTGAACTTCAAAGAACTATCGGATTCCGGTGTCTCTGTACTACAAACTGCAAAGTCTCCATGAATAGCATCCTCCAAATGTCACTGAGGAGGGTGAGGAGAGAGACACATACGAAGCTGCAGAGAGCTTCAAAACAAAGGAGCACTTGAATGATAACAGTCTATGGTTGCGATCTGAGCCACAATGCCTCCTAATGAGTAAACCAAACAACCCCCCCCCGAAAATAAAATGTGTGAAAGACTAGGAGGAGGGTTACCCTTCCTCATCCGTCTCTCAAAGCCTCGCTTCATCCCTGTCATGGCAAAAAATGGGAAGGGGAAGGGAAAGAGGGTGAAAATGTCTCCACACTTACAGTGATGCTTTCTGCTTGTCCTGAACTCCTAGCCGGCAACGGCTTCAGTTCCCCGTTGGAAAGGGCTGGTCCAAAGCAAGGTAACACAGTGAAAATATTTTAAATATAGCATATACTCAAAGGGATACTTTGCCTTGTGGCGCCAGCTAGCTCGTTAGTGTCATGTTTAATTCTCCTATACAGAGTGATACTTATTGTGCACAGGAATTCAAACCATTGGTGTGGAATGGGAAGTAGTCTGTATCCTTGACATTCCACTTCTGGGATTACTCTGTTTGTGTGGGAAAATTGGCTGGATTTTACTCATATAGGCCAGATGTCCGTTGCCTTGGGCTTCCTTTGTGTTTGCATTTAAACTCTGGATTTCTGAGGACTGTGGTTAACTGCTCCTCAGATCTCTGCAGGGTAAATCCAGACAGCTAGCTAGGCTATCTGTCCAATCGGAGTTTTCACTTGTGTGACTAAAAAAACTTTTGTTCCACCAGAACAAGTTCCTTCCCAGCCTATTTTGCAGCTGCACCACAGTTTTTCTCCGGTGCTTAGCACCACCCAAAGGCGATAGCGATTGGTTTAAAGAAATGGCAATAAATTAGAGCACGTTTTCCTCCCATCCCCGAATGCTCTGTAGAGTAGCCCGACCCTCCTCCAGTGTGCATTGGAGGAGGGTCTGGCAAAGCAAGACTTTATGGGATGTTTTGAAAGAGGATTAGGGACATGTAAACATTTTATTTGAGTTCTGATTTCAAAGTCAGAACTCTAAATTTTGACTTTTTTCACAATTTTGACTTTTTTTTCTCATAATTCTGACTTTAAACTAAGAACTCAAAAAAAAAGCTTATCATCATTTTATTATAATTACACATTTATGTCATTGGAGGAGAACTCTTTTTGTAATGCTAGATTTTTATTGTATTCCGTGGGTCATAATACAAGCCCAAACATGATTTTTCTTTAAAATGATGATATGATGATTGTCCTCCCCCAATTACCTTAAAGGTGCAGAAGTACTTATGAAGATGGCATTCAGTTAAATTTAGAATGTACAGACTGCAATTACCATTATGCGGTATGTTGTTTTGTGAATGCAGTTGAGGCTGTACAATGCAAATGTCCATGGCAACATCCTTGGAAATCCTTGAGCATTTAGGTAATTGATTTGAGCAGTGTTTTTTTTTCCATGGCTACATTTTGTCCATCCGTCCATGCAAGTGGAAACAAACACTAATCAATAGGTTAACATGCACCCAAAGCTCACATTGTAAACCAATTGCCGGTGACGTCACCACTCTCTTTAGACTGTGCAACAAGGCATATGCTTTGTCCCTATATTCAAAAGTTGGCTGTGCTACATGAAAACTATTTGACACAATGGCCCGTGAAGAGCCCACTTGAGGCCCAGTCTTCTGATGGCGGGTTAGAAAACATAGTTCATCAGCCTCCTAGAGATGAGGTATAGGCTCCAAATTCAAGAGACACTTGAATACTTCAACCCTCCTCATTTTATCCAGTCAGTAGAAATTGACTGAAATTAGTTAGCTATAGCACCTTTTCCCTAAACAATTTGAAGTCCAGCTGTGGAGCAATTAAATCTGTCATATGCCATTAATTTAACCCTTGTGTTGTGTTCCTGTCGACCATCAACTTTACCTTCTGGGTCTAAATTGAAAAAGAACTTTTTTTTGGTGCTTTTCCCAATGTTTTTTTCAATGCTTATGACGCTTTTTAAAATATGTCACTTTTTCTTAAAGCTTTTTCTTTCATGGTCAATAAACCTAATTTATATGATACTATACCTACTTTTTGAGTAGAAAAAACTACTCATAGATCAGGATCAGAAGATGTTATTTGGTCAGACTGGTATTCATCAAAGTTTAGTGAGGGTATACTGTTTGGAAACCATTCAAAAAATATTTTCAAATACTATAAAATTAAAGGTACCTGCGAAGATCGTTGAGTGGGTCTTGAACAACGAACATCAATGAATCTGTTATTTTTTGCATTTTGGTTGAAAGAAACCCATATTTCTGGTATAAAATACTTGGAAAAAAAGGGGCAGTACAACACAAAGGTTAAAACAGATAATTTTGGTCCAACCTTTCACTGCTAAATCTTGGAATCTCAAAATGAAACAACAGGCACATTTCTAATCAACTGTAATAACAATCAGCAATGTATTGTCATTTGCATTCATGTGCTATATCATATTACTTATATAATGTTTCAAGTTAGTTAAAGCTATAGTGCGTAGTTTCTAACACCCCCATGAGGAATGCTAAGTAATGACAACACTGTTAATTTGTCCACATGACACAAGCCTTCAGTGATCGCACACACAGCCCCACCTTCCACCTGCACACAGTTGCTAGTAGCCCAGGAGGACACAGAGGATAGAAAAACAAAAACATGATGGACTCTTCAGAAGAGGTGATTATCTTGACTCAAGCTTCTGAGTGGGAAACGACACAATGTTCTGAACATAGCCACATTGAAAAATGCAGAGAGAGTTGTGTGGAGCTGATAGTCTTAATTAGCTTTGTAGCAGGAGTGTTACCCTTCCTCATCCGTCTCTCAAAGCCTCGCTTCATCCCTGTCATAAGATAGATGGCTTGAACGGACGTTCATTAATATCAAAAAGTTACACACTAAAGCTTTAATGTTACTAAGATATTTCTATAGTCTGTCTATTGTTTCTGCAGTTGGATTGTTTTTTTCATGTTGCCTGATTACACACTGTAAACTCCCTGTAACTTCTTATGATAGTTTTTTGTATCTTCATAAACTCGACATATCACTTCATTTAGAATGGCCAAGGGCTCTGTGTGTGTGTTTTGTGAGCCATTTTTATTTGAAAATATCTGTATTTTCTTTTGCAGTTGTCTGCTTGAATGGTGGTTTAGTTGGGTAACCTTAAAGAGAGAGACATGCATGTATACACATGTTCTGAATAAACAGTGGCGTCTAAAGAACTGGACACATCCAGTCCGGATCCTGATGTATGCGTTTTCACTCTCAGATGGCGGAAGCTGCATGGGTGGGGCACGGAGGTAAATTGATCCTAGATGTGATGGGAAACTCTTCTGTTGCTCAGGGGGATCAATCCAATGTCGCCTTTTGAAGATATACCAACACTGTTTAGCATTCAAAATGCAGCTCCCTCTGAGAGAACAGAAGAGTGCAAATAGGAAAGTGGTTCATTTCTATGCCCCCATGGTAACACAAATGCACCCTATCAAAAAATCCCAGACACAGGCCCAGTGAGAAGGCCTGGGGTGTCAATACCTGTCCCTAAACCTGAACCAAGACAGTGCTGTCTGCCTATCTAATTGGCAATCAATTTACACACACAGAAATCTTGAAAGTCAAACACTTTCCTTTCCTGCTTTTCTTGCTCCTCTGTGTGATTATATCTGGATAAATAGAGGCGTTGCAAAAGCAATGAGAATGTTATCAAACCTGACTCATGCTAAATAATTAGCGTCACATGTGTAACCGGCAGGTTAATTTGCCTGAAACAGTTTCCCCAGATACAAATACCATTAGCAAATTGTTGTCTTCCGCTCTGCAGTCTTCCAGGTGCAAGGTATGTAGCTTTTGATTGTAGGGTTACCCTAATTATGTCATCTAAGATTGTAAAATCTATTTGATACCAACAATGTTTCCAGACAGATGTCTCTGTGGCCTGTGCTGCTCCGGTGTCACATGTAGGATCGACTCATTAAGGGCCAGCGTGACTGCACGCTCGGGGCCGAGAGTTTCCAATATCCTACTGTACTGACCGAAGCATGGCACACAGCTGAGGTAAACATGTAATAAGTTCTGGATTACTGATATGCCATTTTGAACAAGGGGTACCACTAACCCATGTCTTTTGTGTACCTGCAGCGTGGAGATGGTCACTGCTGCTTTTTGCCGTTTAGATTTGTGTACAAACTGACTCCATTTCTATTATTCTAGTTCTTTGTTTTATTGATTTTTGCCTGGGTTTTATTAGACGGCCTTTTGATTGTTTTAATTGACAGCTATTGTAATTTTGGTGTTTTTAGTTTTTATCCTAAACACATACTGAATATAAGTAGGAAAGAAGTTGCTAAATTCTTCTCTTATGTGCATGTTTTAACATGTGCCCTTGCTGTGACTTGTTTTATTGATTTATAGTTTTCTTTTCATTTGCTGTGTTTTTATGAAGTGTAAGCCACTTCATTTTTTAGTTGCCCCTCCTGTTGAGTGTGGCTGTAACTCCTGCTTTTTAGTACCTCCATTGATTGTTTTTTTGTGGTTATTTTAAATTCCAGGCATTGGTATTTTATATTTAGTTTTTATCTTGATGTAATTGTTGTTTATATTTTTATTGATTGCTTTAATACAGTATAATTATGTTTTGAATGTAGCCTATGTCCGAGATTTTAATTGTGGACTTGCCTGTGTTTAAAACAAAAAAGTAGTAAAATGTAAGTTGGAATCCCAAGCTTGGTTATTCTTTGGGTGAAAGTCCCAAGGTGGCGTTGTCAACATTTCTACCTGTAATACAATTTAGCCGAAAGAAGTTATATGAACAAGTCAATATAACATACTGCTTTCAGCTGTACCAATGCACTTTGTCAGCCACAACAAAAGTATGACAGATTGTCAAATGCTGTGGCAATTTGGTATTCATCTGCTGCCACAAGGTTTGTGTTTCACAAGAAACCAAGCAAACAGGCCTCTGGAAGTTGAAGTGCCACAAGTGTCAACCTGATACTTTGTAAGCCATAGATAAAATGTGAGAAAAACACACAACGTCCATTTTATGATCTTGCTACGCCACATGCAACCCCCGTTTCCAGCATTACAAGTGGAATGCTAAGCCTCTATAACCCCTCAGTGGATGAAGGCGAGTTTAGCAGAGTCACACACCTGGAGTGGAGTGAGGGCCCCCAGAGCAGGGCTTACAAGCAGCATGGTATTGATGCTAATGGGGTAGCCCCGCAGCCCGCCACCTGTATAATCTCCTCTAATGCTCTCACCACCCGCGGCTGTTTACTTTTCCATTTTCCCGAGTTATTCTTCCACACATCCATCATGTTTGTGAGAAGATGCTCTCTGCAGCCACTTTTAAGGCGAAGTGTGTGTATGCCTGTCAGTGTGGCCAGGTGCCAAAAAAACAAATATAGTATAAAGACTTGTATTGTATTTCAACATTAACTATTGTTCTTTCAAATCCAGACTGTATTGAGTTTGCATTGAATCTTATTTGTGTGAGGAAGGCAGGTGCACAAAACAAAAGAAAAATGTAATGGGAAAATTACATCTAAGCATGATTTCATGTGTCCTTCTATAATATGCGTGTGTTGATTATTCATATAATTATTATCAATGCTTTGCAGAGTGTATGACTTTTGAATCTCTCTTTGTGTGTCCTCCGTGAAGGAGAAGATGACTGTTTGTCTTTGCATTTTTCCCCTAAGGACAAACGCCACAAAACAGTCGTCTCAGGAGAAATGTTTATGCTACCAGGTCCCAGGTCCCAGGTCCCAGGTCCCAGGTCCCAAGTCAGGGCCGTAGCCTATCCAAAGAGACAATATGTTGTTTTTCAGCTAAGATAGAATGACCGGTAAAGAAACTTGACACACAAAGGGCAGATTCAGAAAGACGTAACAGCTCCAACGTGTCTGCCTGGAAAAGATTAATTGTTATAATAAGATTAGACTGTTTTCCAAACAAGGTATTCTTTTCCCCGGGGGGGACGAGACATAAGGCAGGATACCACTGTAATGTTGCAAGATGCTTGTCACTCTCTAGCTGATGTGTGCATTTTGAAAACTGTTGTTGTCATTTGATTGTTCTCTGCAGAAAACAATTAAAGTTTCAACGAAGACCAAACCTTGATTCAGTTTGCAGCCTGTCTTTATTTTATTTCAACAAAGTCTCACTTACAACAAATTCCTCTCTTGCTGTACAAGAAACTTCCACAACAAAAGCAAAATGAAAAAACACACTTCTAATACGTCCCTGAAACAAACTGAGCATCCAAGGGCCTGTTGCACGGAAGTAGAATAAAATTATCCAGGATAAGTGAAAAAGCGCACCTTGACTTAATATGATCCGCTCATTGCGGCTTGATGAGTTGCACGTTTGCCAAGCCAGGATGAGAAGGTGAAGCTATGTCCAGCCAGGTGTAGATAGCTGGGATAAGCGCACGTTCACGGCTTTCTTAAATAGACCACGGTATCGATCACAGATTTACTGATGCAGAAATGGAGACGACGCAGCACATGTTTCACCCGCTGAGTGAGCAGCAGCTTCTGATGGAAAGTAACAAGGAGGTGAAGCGTATAATATGCAGAAAGGAAAAATATGGCTCTTATCAAACGGAGAGAAAAAGCCCAACAGACCATAGCGGACCGACTGAATGTGTGAGGGTATAAAACTATCTACTTAGCCTACTAGTCACAACACATTTTTACAAAGTTGTAGGCTACACTGTGTTTTAATTGCTTTAAATATGCTAGTTTCATGTGTTGGTTGTATTGCTGTATCTGTTTTTATGTGGTAAATGTGCTGGTTTTACTGTAAAGTGTCTTTTGAGTAGCCTACCATGTAAAGTACAATTTAAATAACATTTATTATTTAGCCTACTTTGCCTTAAAAGTGAGCAGAGGGAATTAATGTTCCTCGGGAAATCTACCCTAATGATTAGGCTTAATTTCAAATCCTTATTCACAATGCAAGAACATGTTTTACAACCATACACAAATCTCTATAATTTATGTCTAATTCTAAATATCTTTGTACAATTAATGTTCATACAAGAGAAGAACAATCAGAAAGGGACAAAAACTAGAAAAAGAAGTACACGCTATGAGCATATATGTAAAACAATATTCATGTTTTTTTTATTATTCTGACAAGTGACAATAACTGTAATAAAAAGATTAAGAAGCATTGTGGTGTTCCCGGTGTAATGAATATAAAACTACACTATATACATATATAGGCCACGTTATGGTCCAGTGATGTGAGACCTATTGAGAAGGTTATGAAACCAAAGTAAGCTATAATAAAAAACATTAGGCCTACATATTAAACATTAACACAAACTATCCTTTATTAGAGAAGGACAAGCAACAAGAAAATGAAATCATGAATGTATTGGTCTCTGACCAGTCTGCCATTAATATCATCAGGGAATTAAGCTGCATTGTCCCACTTAATCTCCGAGGCATCCTTTATAAACCTGCAGCTGCACAGAACACGGACGTTGTGCACAGGTCTGCCGGCAGGCAGCGGCCACCGGGCAGCGGCCGCACGCCAGGCAGCCTAACTGGTTTCATGCAACCAAGTCTAAGCTAAATTCATCCAGGATAACTTGAATATCCTGGCTTAATCCCTTATCCTGGTTTCGTGCAACAGGCCACAAGAGGAAAGTAAAATGTTGTATATGTGTTTCATGTTACATTTCCACTGTTTACAAATGAAAATCCAACCAATTTTTCCTTTTTACTTTGTTGTTGTGAGTTCTGCTTCTTCTTCTCCTCCGTGAAAACATGGCCGCGTTGCATTGTGATATACAGGAGTAAAATCTAGGGTATATCGTATATACACTCAAATTAGCAGTGCATTGTGGGTATTTCATAGTGGACTATATAGTGAATGAAATTAACTGTGGAGAATTCGAACACCGCTACAAAATGGCGAACATACTAACTATATGGTGCACTATTTCCGTGATAGGGAACGGTTTCGAACTCTGCTACAGTCACTAGAGGTTTAATGGAGGGCACAGTTACTAATGTCAAATGTCTACATATGTGTAGTTTTTGTGCCTAAATGTTGTCTCCTGTTTCTAGCGGCTATAGGAGCCAAGAGAATGATCTGAGGAGTGTGAAATGAGCCAGTCACTGTTTATTACCAAATGGGCAGACCATGAGGAGCTGTTTCCAATTCCAAGGTCCACTGTTATTGTGGCCTGTTGTTTAACAGTCAATAGAGCAGGTAAGTGGCAGTGACGTGATGCTGTGGCACAAGTTTCTGCACATCACAATCCCAGCTAAGCTACACAACGCCTAATATCCTCTACACACTTGTTGAGCTTATGCCCATATGTGTGGCACACTCTAATGGCAATTGCCCAGCTAAAAAAAATTGCTTATAAATGAGTGAAAGGAAAGGATTGCTTGTCTGTCATCATTTAAGGCTTGGCTGTCCATAATTTAGCCAAGAAAGTGGTTCGTCCCTCACATCTCAGTTGTGAAATATTTTAGCCAATGAGTAGGGCTGTCCTCTGCGTCTTAGTTGCTAACGTAGTTTTGCTAGGATTTGCGTATAGATTATTCATTTGTTATGTCCCCTCTGCGTAATGCTGAATGGATTTATGTACAAGTTTTCTGAGCCTATCGGAATAAATTGTCAACAAAATTGTGTTTGTCAGTTGACTAAAATTCTTTAATACAAAAAGCCCTATAATGAGAACGTGGCAACATGGCACAAAATTCTGTGACTACTGCTTTAATGGCGCACATTTTCTGTGGACCTGGCATGCATCCACAAAATTCTTCTAGCAGAAAGGATATTCCTCACATGAGGGCCCTAGGTACTGCATCCACAGCTGATTCAAAAGAAGCAGCATGTTCCTCCTTTACACATTCTGTATTATCAGCCAATGTTGGGCTGATTGCCTGAGCTATGTTCATACAAACCAAGAACAACTTGATCTTTTACTCTTCTTTTGGCCTTCTGACCCTTTTCCAAACAACTTGATCCTGCTACTTTAGTCAAACTTTGCCAACCCTGTTGAAGAATCTTCAAAATGCTCCTCACTTGACAGAAACTGGCAGAAAAACCCATTTTTCTGTTGTCTTTCTTGTGTGATGTTCATTTTAAAAGCACAACAGCAATCACACAATACAGACTGTTGAAACAGATCTAGAATTTGTATTTATGTTGTCAGACTTGTTTATGCTGAGAGCATAAAATTAGGATTAAAAAAAAATTTGCTCTTCACGGGTCACCTGTTGAACAGACAACAAAACGGACCTAACTTGATGAGGCTCATGAAATATACCTGACAGAAAAAAATGAAAAAGAAAAACAAGAAAAATTACAACTTAAATGTTTTTGATCATGTAGAGCAGTGGATTTAACCCGCTGAGACCAACCAGAGAAACCAGGCTGTCCCTGTCTCACTGCAGGTGATGGCTATGATGCAGTTTGTTGTTTGGCCAAAGACAGACTTCAAACAGCCACATCTCTTCTTCATGTTCAGAAGAAGAGATGTGGCTGTTTTCTGTTGTGTTTGAAATTCAGAGGAGAACTTCTTTTAAAATAACATAAAAACATGAGCAAGGACGTAGGTATTTGATATAAATAATGTTGTTTTTTGGTTTAAGCATCTTCATGTGAAAATGATCTAAGTTCTGTCATCTCCCAACATGGTTTCTAGGCAAGACAGTCAGTAAACAAGGATGGCAGTCGTGTGTGTGTGTGTGTGTGTGTGTGTGTGTGTGTGTGTCATCTTAGTTGGAGAAGAAAGTTGCCAAGTCACGAGTTGTTTACCTTTATCTCTCACAAACACATGCACACACACATTTCATACACAGTATACAAACATCTTACACATGATCACAGAACCTCGATCCCTTCTCTCTTGCTGATCCCAGCATCATTAAATAGCAAAGGCCATGGGGGAAAGGTACAACGGGTCATGTACAAAGTGAGCAAAAAATCATTTTGAAAGTCTGAAGTTTTGAAAATTTGAAAATCAAGTTTTGAATATCTTAATATTTGAAATTTGAATGTTAAATCTCAGAGTTTTGAAATCTGTATGTGCTCAAGTGCAAGTGTCAAGTGCTATGTAATTGTTTATAATTCATAAATTCAGTAGCATGTTATTGCGCCAGACATTGTTTCACCAGTAACTTGAAGTGTGTTTTACTTTACTTTAATATGTAGGAGAGTTCAGGTGGGTGTTGGGGCCGTGATTGACAGGTGTCTGGTGACATCAGGGAGGAAGCGAGTGCTTTGTCACAACATGCACCCATCACTGTCACATAATGATGATGTTTGTTATTCTAAGAGTGAGACCTGAGTGTGTGCGTTGACATGGTTTCTCCTTGTTGTGGTGTAAAAATTCCCACATTAAATCTCACAGTGTATTTGTTGCAAAAGTTCATTAACAACATTGGCAACATTTTAATTTCCTCAACACAAACAAATCCAGTATGACTTATTCTTTAAAGAATTTGGCATTCGTCCATGCTTTTGGCACTTTAATTTGAACATTATTATGACTCTCAAGTGGCTCTAATGTGCCAGTGTGTGTTGTTAGTTTCCAATAATACAGCAACAATCAGTGTGCTGTATATGGCAAACTAATAGAAACTCATATGTCACTCCCAGGCTCAAGTTATCTATATTTGGATTGAACTTAATGTTGGGTTCAAAATATGGTCAGGCTAAGGTTTCATATAGTGTCTCAGAGCTGGAGTGCCCTGGAGCAAGGCACTGCATTTATGCAAGCTTCAGAGTTGCAGCTCAATACCTTAATCTATTCATTGAACTTCCTACTGAGGATGCAACAAAATCACATTGCTTACAGACATTAAGTATAGAAGTCAAAATGTAAAACTTAAACCATAAACAAGACTGACTGATTTAATCCAATACTAATTTATTTATTTTTATGCAACTTGGAGAAGGTTGGTCTGAGCAGAGTAACCTGCTGAGGGAATGAACTGCCTGTCAGGACTGACATTTAGTGAAGAGAATAAAACCTCAAGCTGGAATTCACTTTTATTTTTATTGACTGTCTTTGTTGAGCTCCATGTGCTGAGCAGGCAGTCTTAACAGAGATAGTGATGCATGAGTATGAGGTCACACACACATTCAACAGCTCACACACAATACTGTGCATCTATGAGTCAGATAATCCCCACACAAATACAAATACACACTTTAAGGTACATACACATGTGTGTGTATATATATATATATATATATATATATATATATATATATATATATATATATATATATATATATATATATATATATAAACTTTTCTAAGCCAAATATCTATAGCTAGTTTGGCTCATTGTATATTGTTGCTAAGATGATGGCATTTATTGTGGTGTTGGGTAGAGGCCTTTTTTCTCTGTGGGACTTTTGGCTGCTACTAAAAATACTGTATTTTTTGATAGATGTACTAATTTCTGCTTTGTAAAGATGCAAGCTGTCTTAGGGGTAAGGTTAGTTTTCACTTAATTCTATTGGTATATGTATATAAGAATAGAAAGAATGAGGCAGTCTGAGAGGCACAGTGTTTTAAGGAAGAGAAGATAGGGAGGGGAGGAAAAGACACTCTTGGAGCTTTCCATTTCTTATATCAATCCATCTGAAGTTAATGATGGCTCAGTCGTTCCTCTGCCCTCACCTCATTCAGCCTAAGGGGTAAGCAGAGAATTAATTGGGGGGGGCGGGGGTTGTAATCTGCATTATTGCTTACCATTTAATTCCATTTCACCCTCTATTACAGGCCAGAGAGCAGCCAAATGTTAAATTCACCCTGTGATTATTGACACAAGAAGGATTCAGAGCTGATAGGTGGGATATTTCACATTCGAAAAAATCCCACCATCAGTTTGGTGTGATTTCAGGCAAGCCTGGGCTTCATTTAACAGTAATCAGATTAAGACAATTGTTCAGTTACAACTAGTGCTGTCAGTTAAATGCGTTATTAACAGCATTAACGCAAACGCATTGTAATGGCGTTATTTTTTTAAATTGTGAGATTAATGTTCTTTTGGCCTAGCAAACTTTGTAGTTTTTTCACATGCTGTTGCAACAACTAGTAACGTTAGAAAAACTACAACACCACACCGGATCTAGCTAGACTGGAAACAAAACAAAAGGCACACCACACACACTTGTTTGGGCTTGTGAGCCGGCCAAAGAGTAGTAACGTTACGTTTTAAGTGGATAGCGAGCGCGAGACGCTCTGAAATACCACTTTTTGAAATACCACAGATTTCAGATACCAGTAGAAATCTGATGCTAATTCTCAGCCCCCTCCTCAAAGTTTTTTTTCCACCCTTTTATTGATGGACAGTGTTACATTGTGTGAGAGATTATTTTCTCCAAGTCTGAATGACTGCTCCAAGTGAGAATGTTATGTGTGAAATTGAACACTACAGTAGCCTATATGCCAATGTTGTTTTCAATAAAAACAGAGATCAGAGATGTACATCCAGCTATTCCAGCACTTTCTTCTCTCTTTCCGTTATCAGGTGATGTGTGAAAAGAATGACATCTACAAGCCCCAGAAAAGAAACATCAAGCTAAAACGACTTCATACTCTGCTCAGCATAGTATAGGATGAAAAAGGCAGGTCATTCCTGTTGTTTCTGATTGACAACACAGTTTGATTGCTCGAATGTCAAGCAGATTGGGGTGTGGCTGTCCATTTGAGGTTTAACTTTAAAAAAGGTTGTGATCTTTAAGATATAGTGTATCATGCAACAAAATGCATAATGACAGCAGAATATGTTAGGCACACTGGGAGCTAAAATATTTCATCTGCAAAGGGAGGTTTTCACTTGACCATACTTACGTTCCTCCCAGCATCTGGGTGTTAATTGAGGTGCTCAGCTCAAATAACAAGGAGATGGATTACTGCAGATCTTGTCTCTTTTGATCTTCCTCCAGAGTGTTAATCACATTCCATCATATTGATTCAGTCATGCAGAGCCTGAAGAATGACCTAATATGAATTCTGAAAATGAACCACTGCTCTTCATCATGCAGAAGGATTACTATGGCAATTTGAGGTTTAGTTGGCTATTTTTCAGAACCACACACTTGGGGAGGGAAACCATCCCTCATATTTATAAAAGTGTACTTCCAGAATCATTGATTGTAGTTAAGTTGGAGAAAAACATGCCAAAACGCCTGCCTGTGATTGGTTGACTTCTCCCTGACCCCCCAGCCAGTGGCTCCCACAGACCATATAAGCATGCTAACCCCTCAGTCATTGTCTTTGCCACTCAATTGTCTTATTTCTCTGCTAGTCAAAATATGTTTTATACTGTAGCTCTGACTTAACAGCAGATGCCCATCGTCCCAGTGTAGATCAGCAAATTACCTCACCGTGCTGCAGAGGAGCCATATATACTCATCTTTGTTTCTGCATCGTCTCATCTCTCTTTGTTAATCTCAACCAGTCAGTGTTGATACACGATCAATAGTGATTTATAAAGGTGTGTGTGTGTATCTGATATAAATAATGTTGTTTTTGGTTTAAGCATCTTCATGTGAAAATGATCTAAGTTCTGTCATCTCCCAACATGGTTTCTAGGCAAGACAGTCAGTAAACAAGGATGGCAGTCGTGTGTGTGTGTGTGTGTGTGTGTGTGTGTGTGTGTGTGTGTGTGTGTGTGTGTGTGTGTGTGTGTGTGTGTGTGTACACTCTGCAGAGTGTTTGTTGTGCTTTTTAAAGAGTGTGTAGGCCAGTTTTCAGGTGATGTGTTTTTGCATTTACAACTTACTGCTGCCAAGTGTCAGACATATGCCTTTTGTGTCAGATTTCATTCCTGTTTTCCATCTATTAAAACACACACACACTTCTTCCTCTTTGTGTGTGTGTGTGTGTGTGTGTGTGTGTGTGTGTGTGTGTGTGTGTGTGTGTGTGTGTGTGTGTGTGTGTGTGTGTGTGTGTGTGTGTGCGTGACAACTGTGGCTGGTCAGCTATGCTTCCGTTGCGGAAGAGATACATTTCACCTCGTCTGACAGCATCAAAGAGCCGAAAACATTTTTGTCACACTGTAACAAATCCCTGACCTCAGAACTATCCACAGACTTTTAAGACTAAGACTAAGTTTAGTCTGGTGTTATGGAACAAGAGGGAGCAATGGAGCGAAAGATAACCAGAAGAAAGATGGTCATACATTACAAAGCTGTCATTTTCCTTTTTATCCGCAGCAGGCTTATCTTGAATATGGTTATGGTTTTTTTCTGATTTATCAGTAAAACATTTTATAAAATGTCCGTATATTTCAATATTAAATTCCGTCTGTCTAATAAAAACCTCAGTAGACAAAACTTTTCATTAAAACTTGTGTGACAAATATTGCATATCTCAAAATCTAACAAACTCAGATTTTTAACTCATGCATGGAAATGTACATACAAAAATTGTTGCATTGATAATCGGTTTAGAATCGAATCGTTGGCCTCTGGATCAAATCGTGAGGTACCCAGAGTTTGATTGAATACCCTGACCAGTAGCTGTCAGCACAATACAACCATATGTGGCTGAAAAGACAAAAACCAGAAAAAAGATGGAAGATGGAAAAGAGAGATATGACTGTTTATCTTCCCCAACTGTCCAGTCAGTACCTAGAACCTCTGGTTGTCATGCTGATGGTTGTATACATTCACATACACAACCTTTTAAGGAGAAAGGTCACTTCTGTGAATGATTTGGCCATATATGGGCATAGTAGAATGTGATTTTACTATAAAGTATGTTGGAGAAACAAATCCTACATTTCCCAGGTTGCCTAAAACCTCCCTGATTCTTAAATACTCACTTAATTTAAATGCCACACACCAAGTTTGTAAAGCAGGCTTTCTATTAAAAGGTCTCCAGCCTTTTTTCTTTGAGACTTTGGAAAGCTTCCTTTAGAGTGATTTATTAGAGTCATTTAAAATGTTCCCATGAATCCAGCATTAACTATAAGCTCAAAGGTTGTACACTATGTAGTTCTTCAAAGCTGAATAATCTGTGGTATTAATTTAAAGAATAGAAAAGAGAAAGAAGTTGGATGAGAGATGGGGAAATGGAAAAAGTTTTCTCTCCCTCTGTTTTAATTTACCTCGAGGCTTCTCTTTAGGTCAGTCTTTCTTACTATCCTCTTGTCCTGACCCCACGCCTCCGTAAGCTAAGCCAATTAACCCTTGTGTGGTCTTCGGGTCTGTGGGACCCGTTTTCTAATGTTTGTTGAAAGAAAAACTATGCTATTGATTGTTTCTTCTAACTCAAACTCATTGGCCTTGGCTCATTTTTTGTAAAAATAAAATATAACTTATTTTCAATGACCGCACACGGTACACACCCCTACACATAACTATTACATACGAGGTGTTCAGGTCTTCTGGACCCAAGTGTTTTTAATTGTAGGTACTATGAAACTATGTTGCCTTTCGGCACCTGCTATTCTCACACAAAGTTACAAAATTGTTACATTTCAAGCACTTTCACCTGTTCTGATTAGGGTCTAAGAAATAAACACCAATAATAATAATTATATTTATATTTATCAAGTAATCATAAATGTGACCTCACAAGGGTAAATGGAAAATATGAACCATAAATTATGTATATATCATTGGTAATTGAAAAAGATATTTTTATATATATTATATTTTTTTTTTACATAAATTATTATGGCTGTATTGATTTAAAAGCCTAATAATGTGGTGGGTCCACCAGACCCCAGAACATTGGCTGTGTAACAAAAATGTGAACACTACACAAGGGTTAAGAGAACTGGCAGCAAAGCCATTGGAAACGCCTTGGAAACCATGCCACGCTGGCCACACGTCGCCGTGGAAACAATCCGACCCCTCTCTCCTCTCATACCCACTAAAGTGCAAAGTGGACCTGTAAACTGCCAGCACTTTTACTATCTGAGCTTATGTTACATCTTTAAATTGATTAAATTAATTGTCTTTCTTTCTCTTTCATTCTTTTTATTAATGTAGTCATCAAAACCCTGAATTCACATTTATGCTAATTTTGAAAAGTGAAAAAGGGTGATTGGAGAGATGCAGAGAGGAAGGGAGGGAAAGAAGCATCAGATAAACAGAAGAGAAGGAAGATAAGAGCTCATAAAAGAGACAAAGATGGAGAAAAAATGGGAAAGATTAAAGAAAGGTGAATGATATAAATAAAGTTAGACATAGATGGCACAAAAGAACAAGAGACTACATTTTCATCATGGCAGCACATTTGAATTGACTTGGATTAATGAGGTTGAAACACTAATAAGTCAGTAATAAGGTGTGTGTAGGTGTTGTGTTGGGGGATGCCAAATATAAAGAAAGAGGGAGACAAAGAAATGACTGCAGGGAGGGAGGAGATAGAGAAAGAAGTATTGTCATTGGATTTTGCCAATAAAGCTTTCTGAAGTGAACTCCAAACAGAAACACATAGAGGTGCTGAAGAGAGAGGTGAATGGACGTCTTCGCTCCATGCCAATAAAATCTATTTGGAAATTGGTAGAGTAAATGAAAGTGATTTGGAGTTTTTTGTGTGTAAGTGGCAGAAAGAGAGGCTGGCATTGCCAAGTGGAATAGTGTGCCATTGCTAGACTTAATCGGCCAAAAAAAAGGCGGACAAGAAGAAAGACGGAGGAGGGGTAGTTTGAAAAGCGAGGGATAAGTGAGCTCCTGAATCTGTAGATTGAGAGGAAATGTCAACGGGAGGAAAGAAAGAGCAAAAACAGGATTCTTTTTTTCCTCTTTAAAAGTTTGTAAAGGAAAATGGCAAAGAGCAAGCAGGCAACAGAAAGACAGTGAGGTTTATTGTATGGTGTCCAGCCCTGTGAATAGGCCTGACATTTGCTTTTCCTCTGCTGTCTTTTGTGCGGTCAGACTCAGCACCGGCAACTAGTTCATAATGCCGTTTCCTGCTACCAAGTTAGATCCCACCGCTGCCGGTCGCACATGTTCATAGTAGTGTGTTTAAAAAGCTTCAGACAAAAAAATGTACTAATCAGCTTACACAATTAGCTAAATGATTGTTTCTCTCTATGCATGATTGATTTATCACATGCTGGATACGAAACAGCTAATTCTAATTTGTTGTAGATGTTACACAGGATCATACTGTAAATGGCAATGCGTTCTGGGAGAAAATAACATATTACAGCACTATCTGCGAAGATTACAGGTATTTACTCTTAATACCAATGCATCTTGGGAATATATTTTTTTACAGTAAAATATTTATTTACAGTAAAATACAAACAGTGGCATTACATTTTAAAACTGTATGCTTGCTGTAAATAAACAAAAGCAAAGCTGCTGGCAGTATATTACTGTACATTTACGGTTAAAGTTTTACAGTGTGCTTATATTATATTTATTAATAACTTTGTTTTGCAAAATTTGATTTGGAGGACATTTAATCGTTGTGTCGTTCCCCATCTCTCATCCAACTTTTTTCTCTGTCTTGTTTTACCACTGACTACAAACGGGATGTTTTGACCCAGCATTAGTGTTATTTTTATATTATTGCTGGGTTATCTACACAAGCTAACATCTTTTTATTTTGATCCAGTGTATGGCATTAGAAGCTCACATTTTAATGTAAAATTGTTACAAATGTACTCTTGGTGGTGTACAAAACAATGTGCATATGAAATTGAAAACTGCAAAGATTACAAATGTTATTAACAAATAGTAATATAGCAGTATAGAAAGAGCCACAGTAGATTATAACGGTTCACAACAACAACAACAACCATATTTTAATTTAAATCAAAACCCAAACGTAAAAATATAACACGAGGTCAAAACGTCAAAACAACCCAATGTTTTAAGAGGTTAAACCAGTAAAGTTACCCCAAGAAAATTTATGGAAAATGTGAGTTTAATTGACAAGTGATCTAGAGCACTGCAGGCTGCACAGTAGTACGTTCTTAAGCATCAAATATCAATCCAAAGAAATTGACTGTTTTCCTGTTCACAGAATGCAGTTTTTATATACGTGTCCTGATCTATATCAAAGTCATCTTTTTACCCTGGTTTTACCAGCTGCCTCCTCCTTCAGTCTACACTGTATTATACTTACTTACACACATGTACACACATCCGTACACTGACTCCCAGACACACACAGTGCCTGGTTGAGCGTGTAATTAAGGAAAGGGTAAGAGAATTTAGAAGGGAAGTAGGAAATCCTAGCAAACACACACACACACACACACACACACTCACACACACACAAATACACACATGTGAAACAGACGAGAAAAAATCAAAAGAAGATTAAATAGTAAAATGGTTTCATGCTGTTTCAATGCATTCTCACGAGATCTGTAGAGTAAATCAAGAGAAAAATAAGTGAGGGGGAGTTAGTGAAAGGAGGTGCAAAAGACATATCCCCTCTACCTATTCAGCAAAAATGGAATTTACTTCACCTGTTCATCACTCACAACCTTAATAGTGACTCTGGTCAGTGGCAATGACACACCTCTAACAGCGTTGCATATATCAAGTAAAAAAGATAGCATTTTCTATCATGTCTCAAAAATGTCTCTTAGGACGTCAAATGGTAGACGGGCGCCGATATATAGAGGTTTACTCCTCGACACAGTGGACATGGGTTAGAGCTGCGGCCCTTTGCTGCAAGTCATTCCCTCTTTTCTCTCCCCTTTCATGTCTTCAGCTGTCCTGTCAAAATAAATGTCTTTAAAATGGGAGTATTTCATCCCAGGAGTTCTTAAGCCGCCTTAACATTTATATTTACATAATATGTATATATATACATATATATATACAGTATATATATATATATATGCATATATATATATTTCAAATGCAGATTATGTCTACATATGATTAGGTTGAATTAACAACTGACATTTATATGCAGCTCCAGTGTTTGCGTTAAGATCTCAAACATGTGTGACAGCCATGCACATCATCAATGATTTAATGCCCTTATCTTTCTGGTGCGTGGGTCTTATTTTTCAAAGTCAAGGAAGAGGCTGTGTTAGAGAAGGGCAATGCCAAAGACAACAGTTAAAGAGAGTCAGGGTCAGGGTAGGAGGAGGGTTGGGGTTTAATAAGGCATCTTGAAGTACATTATTTTCGTAAGAGGTTTTAGAAGACTGGAAGGCATAGGTGGAGGTTTTATGTAGTAGCAATGCATGCTATTTTGATGTGTTAACAGGATTTTAGACACTCAGAAAACCATTTAAGTTGTGGTAGATGTCTAAATAAATGTGGCGAGGAAGAACTTTTGTCTTCAATTCGGCAAGTTTCCTGAGCTTTGTCTGTTGTTTTTTTGTTTTTTCTCATCATCAATACCTTCAAAAATAGCATAGTATTCTCAAAACAAACTGAAAAATCGAAAATGCATTAATAAGCATGTCTCATTAAAGGACTCTTCACTTTTCTTTTGAATCCTCTGGAAATTTTAAAAAAGGGCAATCTGATTTAGTCACAAAAATGTTTTGAAAAATAAATAGTCAGACAAGTCATAGATGTCCTGTGTTTGGGGAGATGGAAAATAAATCAGAGCCTACACACACAGGAGGAGGGCTGTTATTTCGAAGTACCTTAGGGTGAGGTGAAAGTGTTCATGTCTGACATCGCAAACTTAAACTTTTCTGACTGAAACTCCACTGAAACTCCATGGGGGAGATGGGGAGAGTCATAAAAAAGATGTTTGACATATATATGCAGAAGAATTATCCTGCCGGCTTTGGAAAGTATTTGAAAGTCAAAGTATTTGTTGAGAAACAACAGACAAAAAATGCAGCTCTCTCAGGAAAATATTAAAACATGTGTCTGTAGGTTACTTTTTAAAATGGCAAGAACACACAGCCAAAATAAAAATTAGAAATGCATGCGTCATAATTATCTTAAAAGTGTTAAAGGAGAACTCCGGTCAATTCCAACACGTAGCTCTGTTGTTTGTAAATTTGGTGTGCTGTCAGTAGAGAGAAAAACTAAAACAATCGGTGCTGCCTACACCTTGTTATCCTACTGCTAGAGTTAGCACCCAACAGGCTTTAACAGGGCACATATTAAACATGTTTTTAGCCTCTAACCATGGTCAAAATGTCATTAAAAGTGCCCCCCATGTGCAGTGATTTCTTCAGAGTGAACACAGTGAATCTGACTGCTGTAGATGTGAAAGAAATGTGTGAAAGTTGAGCTAATTCAGCTGTGTTTAGTCCCAGTGTTGAGACAGCAGTTTGAGAGCTTAGGGACCGTCTACAAACTACAACACAGAAAAAACACTAAAAATGTAGGCCATCAATTTAATGATTAAATAAAGTAGTGTCTCCAAACTTACCTCAATTATAACTTATCTCATGCTAGTTGTACTACAACACTTACCTTTAAAAAAATAACCATATGCTTATTTTTGAAAATATGTTTGTATCTCTTTTCGACGGTCCCTAAGCACTTCTTGCAGTATCAACACAGGAACTAAACAGAGCTGAATTAGCAGAACATACATTTCTTTCCCATCTACAGCAGTAAGATTCACTGTGTTCACTCGGAAGGAATCACTGCACATGTGTAGGTACTTTTAATGACATTTTGAACATTTTAAGAGGCTAAAAACAGGTTTAAAACTTGCCCTGTTTAAGCCTGTTGGTGCTAACGCTAGCAGGAGGATAACAAGTTGTAGGCAGCACTGATTGTTTTAGGTTTTCTCTCTACTGACAGCACTCCAAATTTACAAACAATAGAGATATGTGTTGGACTCGACCGGAGTACTCCTTTAAGGAATTTTATTGAACATAATCCGGGGGGAAAAAAATTGCAGAAAAGTCGTTCTGTGTAGTTTTAGGAATTTGGCAATTTATGCATATGCTTTAACATAATATACAAGTCAGAAATATTTAGACTTGAAACTTGAAATGTCTAAACATGGACAATGGTGTAAAATGACCATATTGTTATTCCCAAACGAACACAAACAAAATCTCTATCTGGCTGAAGGGTCTGAGTTTTGGCCCACAAAGAGCAAACTATTGGTATGTTACTGTAGGTCTAATGAGGCCTTTATTTCTGAGGTTGGAGGTATATTCTAGAATATTATCAAGGAGCAGGTGGTAAAAAGGAAGTGTTTTCTCTTCCATGGTTTTGGCTCCAGAGGCCCGCCAATCCACTTGACTGTTTGTCACTCTCTATCAGCGCTGATCCCATTGCGCAGCTTAGAGCTCATAAATGGCCTGAAAAGGATGGAGCACTGCAGCTTGTTTGGCAGCATCAGCTTATTAGCATTCACATCCTATCTCGTTCTTTTACCGACTCTCTCTCTCTCTCTCTCTCTCTCTCTCTCTCTCTCTCTCTCTCTCTCTCTCTCTCTCACATACACACAGTCACTCTCTCTCCCCAATCTTATTATGCGGTTGGTTTGTACATATATAGAACATGATATATGTAATGTTACTTTGTTCTGCAGCCTCCTCATTTGTCCTCTTCTTAACTTTTAACTATTTCTGCTCTAAATGCAAGTGTGTGTGCGTGTGCGTGTGCGTGTGCGTGTGCGTGTGCGTGTGCGTGTGTGGTCCTTAAATTGCTTAGCTCAGCCATCTCTCACGTAATCCTGACTGGAGTAACTAAAAACACCATTAACTAGTGCCTCTCTCTCTCTCTCTCTCTCTCTCTCTTCTCCTTCTCCTTCCCTCTCTCCCTCTCCTGTTTTGCAATCTCCCAGCTGAGTATTAGTATTTTATGGCATAAGGAGGCAAGAACTGATGTAGAAACAAATGGAGTTAGGTGTGGAAAGAAAGGCCCGGTCACATCAGCATTTAAAATGACAACATTTTGCAGCAAGATCAATACATTTCAATGGAATTGCCACGCTTAGCTGAATCTTTGGCAAGAAGGAAGTAAATCTGTGCAAATTTGAAGTGTGGATTACAACTTGAACTGAACAACTTTGAAATAGTAATTTACACAGTGAAGTAGCGCTAAGGCGTGCTGCATTTCAACCTGTTTCTCTTTTTCGATGCAGGGCTGTCCTCTTTCTCTGACACACACCAGAGTAATCTACTCTTGCCTAAAAGCAGCAATGCTGTACATTTTTTAGCACTGACGGGTCATGTCTGTGCTTGTGTGTGTGTGTGGGTGTGTGTCTTATGCAGTTTAAATACTATACATTACTGAATGTGATGATGCAAACCAGAATTCAATGCAAAACACTTTTTTCACTAGCAAAAAATATGAGTGTGTTTCTACTCTGGACCAAAACACATAAACACACCCAGGCTCTCTCTCTCTCTCTCTCTCTCTCTCTCTCTCTCTCTCTCTCTCTCTCTCTCTCTCTCTCTCTCACCCACTCACACACACACACACACACAAACAAAAAACCAAGTTACCAAAAAAGGGTGGCACTTAAAAACACCAACAGCTCCCATCAGTTTCTGAGAAGTTCAAGGAGGGTATTATGTTATGTGGCACACACATTCATGTTGGTTTTAAATCAGATTTACAAGCTCCCCAAAGACATTTCCTGTGCGAAGATGTGTGTGTGGTTGTCTGTGTGTGAGGGAGTCCCCAGAATTTTCCAAACTCCTTATTAGGTTAACAAGATATACTGCAGATAGGAATGAAGGGAGAGATAGATAGCCAGATGTACTGTAGAGAGAGAAAGAGGAAATAGGGAAACTCCTTGTGATAATGGAACTTAGTTTAAAAGGCACCCCCAAAAAAAAAGAAAATAATTCATCAACTGTTTTGCATAGTGCTGTCCAATGAATATGACCATAAACCATACATTTTATATATTACCATAAACATTATTTTTATGGCCCTGTTTAGTATCAGACTCCTAAAATGACTCTGAGCTGAGAAAACCAGCAAAATGGCTGTTACTGCAGTTCCTCATTGACCTTCTGGCTGAGTTTAAAAAGCTGCAACAGCTTCTCAAAGGAAACAGAAAGTTTGTTATTGAGCTGAACTTTTTTTCTAGAATGGATGGGAAAGTTACAGTACTACTTTTAACAGCTGGCTACTGGAAGCTTCCCAGTCAAATCTTGATTTATCTTTTCCATGCAGGTATTTGAGAGTTTAACCATAAATGTTTTCCATTCATATTTTTCATTCATACCAAATATTTTTGCAGCATTCCATTGTTTTTCCACTGATTTTCTTCCTCCGAGGCAGCCACCAGTTTTCATTCATTGTATTATAGTATACAATAAAGTTGCAATAACCATTTTGTTCAATTTCTTTTTCTGCTAGTCAGTTATGGTGTTTTCACAAGGTGATGAAGTTATGAGCAAAGCTTTGTTGTTGGTGCATTCAAGGGAACTCTGACATCTCAGATCTGAGAGTGGCTATAAAACATGAAAATGACAAAAAACACTTTTGTTTTATTGAGATGTATATTAAGATCAGTAGCAACAGCCATCACCCAAATCTACTGACATAATATCCTAAGGATGAAAGGGGAAAGGTCGTGAAATCAACAAAGAGGTTCTGCTGTGATCTTTAAAGATCACATATTTGTTAGCCTTGATGTATTTTCTGTAGCTCAGGACCATTGTCAGCTTACCTTACACTTTTATTTTAACTGTCTACATTTTTCATGAGGACTAATGTCAACAGAAATTCATATAGTATACAATATATTGATGAAATTACCCATTTATATCTTAATTTATTTTGCATATACCAGTAATGTCTTAGTTTTCCCATGAAACAGCTACCAGACAATGACTGTTTAAAGTGTTTGTGGAATCAAAAGCTTTAGTGAGCTGGATATGCTAAATGATCAAAATCTCTACTACTCTGTCAGCATGCCAAGAGAGTCGCAAAACACACATTTTGTAAAAAGAGGGACAGAGAGACACTCAGAGATAAATTGAGATCTCTGTAGTATATGTGGGGCCCTGCAGCAGTGTGTGTGTGTGTGTGTGTGTGTGTGTGTGTGTGTGTGTGTGTGTGTGTGTGTGTGTGTGTGTGTGTGTGTGTGTGTGTGTGTGTGTGTGTAACCTTTTTTGTCTTCCCATTAGCCTCCATAAAGTCAGGATTATGTGTATTAGTGAGCAGACTGGAGCTTATTAGAGGAGGCCTGGCTGAGGGCTGTCAGCCTATTGTTGTGGTTTCCCACTGCAGCCAACATCATTATCAGCTTTGTCTTATAAAACCACTGCATGCAAACAGCACACACATACACACACACGCACACTTAGGCTGTACACACTCCTGCTAATAAAATCACTGTCACGTTCACATTTACATAAGTGCAGACAAACACACACCCTTGTTCTCAGTATGTCAAACAGTGACTCTTAATGTACTGTAACTGCAAACACACACACACCCACACATACACACACCCACACATACAGGCAAATGTGCACACAGTTGCATCAATGCTGCTACTCTTTGTTTGATCCATTCCCACAGGGACAAACAACATACATATGCACATACAACAACACAAACGCACACACTTCCTTTGTTTAGTCTGCGACCAAAGTCCACCCACCAGCAATCTGTTCCGCACAAACAAACCAGTTCACAATCTAAAAGGCCAGTTCTTTTACACACACACACACACGCACACACCTCCCAGTTTTCCAAACTTACATTTATACAACAACAGGTTCGACAAAAGATGAATGTTTTTGAACACACATAAAAACACACACTCTTATCATTCACTGTGTAAACATGTTCAAAAATATATTATTTCTATCAGCACTTCAAATGTTAGGATTATAATCACAGCTACACACACACACACACACACACACACACAATGAAATATAAACACGCAGGTTTGTTCCATCACTGTCATGTAAATTGGACCTGGTTGTCCGTTATAACCCGTCCTCCACACACACACACACACACACACACACACACACACACACACACACACACACACACACACAGACTCAACCAGCAGAGCAACAACATTTTTTCCTCAAACCTAAAATAAAGCGGTCGTTCCCAAACTCAAATTTTCCGATCCAAATACGTCGCTAAGGCAGGTTGCTGAGGAAAGGGGAGTGACCGGCACTGCTGCCTGTGGTACTTTACAACTTCCTGTGTATTTATGTTTGTGTGTGAGGAAGAGGAAAGTGCTTTAATAGTGTCAAATATGTGCCAAGCACCAGAGAGGCTCTTTGGATAACCTTACACTTCTGGCAACTGTTAGATCGATAGATAGATTAGCTAGATATTACATACAGCATGTGCATAAACCTAGAAAGTAGATTTGAACAGCAAATGGAAAAAAATATCTCAAAGGCAGCAGGCAAAAGGACTTTTACTTAGTTTCTCTATCACAGTTGCAGAGGCAGATAGTTGAGTCATATGAAATGCTGTTTCAGAAATGTATTAGTTGCGGAAAGTTTAAGTTTTAAACAGTCTCCTTTTGTTTTTTGTGGCTTTTTTTATATTAATGTGCTTAATCTCAAACACACAAATATCAAACATGGATATTTCAAGTGATGGTGCCCCCTCTTTGGAAATAAACAATTAATACTATGGTTAAATGTTATCATGGAACATCCTGGACATGTGAATAAAAAGCATCATGGCAAATATTCAGGGTCCAAATTGCAGGAGCACCAAAGCCAAAAATGTGCAAAATCATTAATCTTGAGAGAATGCAAGGGTGGAAAATCATAACAACAGAAACATGAACAAACTTGATCAGCAAAAAGGAAAAGTAAAGGTCACCATACAGACATATTATAATGATTGTTTGGCACATTCAGACTGGCAAAAGTGTGTGTTTGTAATTAACCTATCCACTACTTCAACATGACTCCGTCAAGCTGTTGTTAAATGACCTATTGGCTGTATATTCCATCATCTAATTCAAAGGATGTTTTCTCTATTTAAGAGTTACAGTTAAATGTTTCGTCAACTCTGACAGAAGCCAAAACGTGTTGCAGGAATAGTGTTTATGACAGACAACAGCAGATGAAACAGTGGCAGGGAAGGAGGAGATGGAGTATAGCTGCTCAGATGTTCACTCTCTATGCTTTTTCTACAAACTCAATGTGAGTAACGCAGATGTACTCACATTGTGGTGCCTGGAGTAATGTGTGTGTGTGTGAGGTTGTGTGCATTTTGAATTCCTGCTGTTGAAATTCCTTTAGTGTGTTCGTGTGTGGGTGCAAGAGCATGCTGGTGTGACACATTTGTGAATGCTGCCATGCAAGTGCGATACCACCTCTCTCTGTGAGTGTGTGTTATGGTATTTCTA
This sequence comes from Percina caprodes, assembly GCA_013375575.1. Taxonomy (NCBI): domain Eukaryota; kingdom Metazoa; phylum Chordata; class Actinopteri; order Perciformes; family Percidae; genus Percina; species Percina caprodes. The sequence continues at coordinate 25,260 of JABXJD010000161.1, read as the reverse complement.
TCCTTGTGAGGACCAAGTGGCATTGCAAGCTTTGAGAGTTTGAAAATTTTTGTACATATTTTGGCTGGCACTTTGTCAAAGTGCTTTTTGAGAGTTAAGACTTGGTTTGGGGGTTAGTGTTAGGGTAAAGTTTAGTCTAAGGTCAACATGGGGGATTAAGGAATGCACTCAATGCACAAGTATAAAAGTGCAAACATACATGCGTGAAGAGTGTATATTTCACATTTAATGTGCCACAGTTGCATGTTTTTCAGCACATGTCATACTCCATTATTTTTAATGAACCATCACTTGGCACACACACACACACACCCACAAGCATTAGTTTACACATGCCTCTTACTGTATATAAGGTTTGTAGATTAACGTATGATTGAATACAGATACACAAAGAGGCAAAACCTACAAACAATGTAGGCTACTGTGTAATATCAATGTCTCTCTCACACCCTTTGTTATACACACACACACACACATACACACACTACACATACACATACACATGCACTTATACACTGACAAATCAGTCTCTCTCAAACATTTACTTGTCAGTACACACACACACTCACACACACTCACACATACATCATTGGTCTGGAAACAATCTTCTCCACCCCTGTTGGTTATTCAAACATTGTGTTGTCATGGCAATGGGACAGCGTACTGTACAGCCAGCATGTTTGTCATGTGGCGGGAAGTGTGTGCGTGCGAAAAATAAAATATCCACTTCATTGTGGATGAATTATACCTGTGTGTGTGTGTGTGTGTGTGTGTGTGTGTGTGTGTGTGTGTGTGTGTGTGTGTGTGTGTGTGTGTTTTTCCAGCGAGTTGGTCATCTGTGAGGTTTGCCAGCTTCAACAGAGGAGTCATCCTTCCCGATCCAAGGGAAAATAGAGTCCACCATTGTGTCTCTTTAAAAATGATTTATTTGCTCATTTTTATTCTGTATGGAGAGTTAAATCACAATTTGTATATTCTAATTGCAGAGAGCGAGTTATTTAAGTGTTCCTATTCACATAGAACTAGTGTTACTTTGAGTCTGTCTGTGATTTGCGAACTATTGTAGACTATTAATAAGAGCTTTGCTAGCAATGCGGGTGCAAACTGAGGAGGTGGATGTAGCTGCTCTGGAAGGACACCCACTAAGAGAAGGAGTCAATCAACACGTTGGTAAATCTGAGTGAAACACCAACTTTATTAACCTCAGAAGCAGTATGAGAGACAATGAATTCCAAAGTCATAAAACGTTCCTATGTACTTCCTTGGTTATAATAAGCCTTGTATTAATTGAAGTAGTGTTAGTGGCAATTACACTCTCAGTGGGAATGTAAACATTGCTGTTCCCTGAGCCCGTCCACTCCATCATTTGGGAGTTGAAGTGCCTTGCTCAAGGGCTCCACCTTGAGGCGGGGGAGGGTTTTACTCCATCACTTCAGCTGCTCTGTGAGTGTTAAGTGACAGCCTGTTGGTCATGAGCTTTTCCAGGCCAGAAGGTGAAAACTGCTTCCCATCTGCTGTTACAGGACAGTGATAAATGGCCTAATCCGTCTATTGTAATGAGTTAACACCTGATATTTTCTTGTGTCTATGTGTGTGTGTCTATGTGTCTGTGTGTCTGTGTGCCTATGAAATTTTAATAGTTTACCCTTTACTATGTTTCTATTATACAGCTGATAAATTAACCTGTGATGCTGTTGTGTAAAATTAGATGTCTAGCGGGCCGCTTTATTTTTTGTGTTATCAATGAGCCATGCTACGGATCTGAATACTGCAAATGTAGATACTTTCAATTACTGTGTACTTTTTAGGTACTAGTACTTTACTTGAGTAGTTCCATTTAATGCTACATGTCAGGGGTTAGTGTTTTACTCTGAAAAGGGCTCATTCTTCACAATGTGTACATTTATTTCCAAGCCTTAAGCACATTGAGCTAATATTTGTACTGTATTGTACTTGTAATACTTCATTAATAATATTTTTATAGTGTTGTATTGCTACTTTTACTAAAATAAACCTTCTGAATACTTCTATAGTTCTAGTAATACCTCTAGCTCAGACTAGAGACAAATGTAATGTTACATGATGCCAGCTGATGATTCCAAACATGTTGCAGGCCTGTGATCAGAGATAATGGCTTATATAAGTGTGTGTGTGTCCCATTTCACACCCTGTTGGCCAGATTATGAGTATTCTCTCAGATGTCTTTGTTATTGCCTGTAGTGGATTTGGATCCGAATATGGGTTTTGTTCCAGACTGGAAACATAGATAAACGCACACACATTCACACATACGCCCACAAGCACTCACTCACACACATACTGTACACACACTAGGTAGCGCTCCATAGCCCTGTGACCTCATATATTAGCTTTCCTGCCATATGACTGAGGCCAAGTGCCACAATAAATACACACAGTCAAACACACATTCTCTCCACACTGAGTCTTGCTGGAGCATGAATTTGGTTGGTAAATAATGGGAACTACACTTGGCAGTTAAAGTATTGGTGAAAACTCAGCTTCAGAGAAAGAAATCATTGGCTTGTTCATCAACATTACGCTGTTACAGTTTACAGGATGATTTATTGCTGTTTTGTTCAACAGTCAATGAAAGGTTTAGATGAAAGCAGAACATAAATATCTAAGTGAGGAAAATGAGACTTTGGCTTGTGGCACAGGTTTTTGTAACATTTTGGCTTGAATCACAAACCGGAGCTGGTTGGGGGTGTTGATTGACGGTGTTAATTGCAGCAGCAGACATTTCCTACTGTTTAAAATAATCACTCCTTCATTGTTATTTTCCTGCTCAATCTTTCCTTTTTGTTGCATCTGATCTTGGATGACTTCTTATTATTCTAATGTCTATATGCTGATCTGTTTAACTTTAAAGACTGCAGTACATATCAGTTCACTTTCAATTCAGCCAGAATTGTGAAAAATAATCTACAATTAATTTGCTAAAGCACTTATTTGTACGTGTCTTTTACAGGCTGTGTATTGTTCTGCACTTTTTTTGTTTCTGGAGATTTTGATGAAAATTGAATTCTTGGATTGGCTTAATTGACGGTGAATTGTCCTGGTTTCCCAGAGGCATCAAGGAAAAGATTACACACATTTAGACTTCCAACAATTATTACTGCATGGGATTAGCTTGTCAAATAGTCTTATAAGAGTGAAAAGCACTGTGTGTATAAAATACATAATTTGCAAACCTGCTGCTGGGTCTTAAAAGCTTCTTGGTTGGACATGCCAAATTCATCATCGTGAGTCATGGGTGTTCACCTGCCAAAAGAACTAATAGAGTTGATAAACTCTCCAGCCACTGTGAGTCTTCATTTAGCTTTTAGCATCCAAGTGAAGACTTTTCTTTTCCTAAAATAAAAAAATAAAATTTAAAACTGATATCAGGCTTGAGCGGAAGATTGAATTGAGCTTTTATTGGGGCCGCCGGCTGACAGAGGGGTTTATCAGACCAATCTCGTCAGACTAATGGGAGCTTCTCCGATAGCACCCGAGATCAATCTGACATCAGATGTTATGCATCGATTAGGTGGAAATATAACTGAAAAACAGTTAATGTTACCTGATAACTAAGCTTTCTTGGAGATTTAGATGCTTGTGGGAAAACCAAATGCTGCTCTTTTCTGTTTCCTCTTGCTGTTCCACTTTTTCAGTCCGTCCTTTCCTCACTTTTCTGCCTTCTCTTTTTTCCTCCTCGTCTCTTCCTTCCTCCTTCCTCCTCCCCCTCCTCAGTAAAACCATCAAGGTGAGAATTATCGACGACGAGGAGTACGAGAAGAACAAAACCTTCTACTTAGAGATCGGAGAGCCTCGCCTGGTGGAGAGCAACGACACCAAAGGTCAGGAAGGGGCTGAGCCTCTTGAACCTTGACCCCTAGGCCACAAGTTGTCGGCCGCATTGCAGAGGCTGCATGTTCCCAACACATGGAGGCACACAGGAGGAGATTTTGATTCATTTCTTGCTCATGTACCTCCTGATGTGTCCTCACTATGACCTTGAACATGCAGCAGGTTGTGGATCACCTCATCTCACCACATCCATTACTCCTCCTCGTCTGTGTGTATGTATGTGTGTATGTGTGTGTGTTTTTGTGTAAATACCTTGCCATGTTGTTTGTTTACCATGCATGCATTTACCACCTCCCTCTATATGTGTGTACGTGTGTGTCCCATACAGGAAGAGCATAACCATTAGGATCTTAGACCGGGAGGAGTACAATAAGCAGTCCTCCTTCTACGTGCTGCTTGAAACCCCCCAATGGAGACGCAGCGGGAAGGAACGGACAGGTGTGACAGCCAATCAGCACTGAGAATGTTCTTTATGCGCTTTTGGGGAATTCTGAATCAACAGGCCAAAAGCACAATTAATCAATAAATTACAATTTCATTGATACAACACAACAAAACTAATTCACACATTATTCTCTTAGTCACATCATGATAGATTTGCTAATACAGTTGCTTTTCCCACCAGAAGAATAACAATATGGCTGTGCAGATAATAAGTGTGTCCCAATTCTATACTACATACTAATGCTGCGCAGGTTTTGAGTTTATAGTGTCTTCACACTGTCTGTGCATACTTACCCTAATTTTGTTTGTGGACACTATTCCACCACAATGCAATGCACAAAGGAAATGGAGGAGCTTGTAGAATTGTGACAAAGTGAAGAGCACTATCTACAGAAACCAATACTTTAACAACAGAAAATACCCTACTGTTTGACATGTGAGCTCTGAAAAGTGCAGCACAGAAATGCCAAAAAATGGGGACAATGAAAAGATACAACTGGGACATTACTGGTTAGAGGACCCAACAAAGAAACAATCTGAAACGTAAGTATCAAACGCTTGTAGCTTTGTGGGTGGATCTCGCTGTTGCTATTATAACGGCGGGACAAATGACTCTTGTGCCTGACGCGAATCTAAAATGGGTTTGTCTGAAGTAGCTACATTACTCATAGGTGTGGATTGGGCGTAACAGGCAATAAACCAATCAGAGAATTATTTCACATTCCCTTTAAAAGCAGGCATGCTTGTTCCATGATTGCTATTGTAATGGTGGATTTCCTAGGCGCACGCTCTTAATACAACCATGGGCACATGCCAGAACCAGTTCACAGCCGAGGAGACTGCCGTTTGCTATTGATTTTTCTTTTTGACAAAATGTAAATAAAGAAATGTCATAAAAACATACTTTATGATGTTTCTGGCTCACTCTCAATGAATCACAAGGTTATGAATACACGGTGATATTTTTGCAATGTAACATTAGACTGAGATTACCTCACTATAGACAATGCAGCTCTTCTGTCTCTCCTCTGCCGTACTGTTGCTAGGGCATTTGGGTTAAGTGGCATCGGCACATGCAGTTCAACATCACATCGCCTTAAGTCCTCTTATAGTTCCTCATTGATGTCATCAACACATCCACGATTCATGGAAATGTTGTTTAAAACAAGGTCATATTTTTCCTTGTATTTATGCATGGTTTCCAAAAATGGGAACTGCTGGGTCCGTGAGATGAGAGAAGCAAAGTGTATACGCGGTGGGCACACTCTACATTACGGCCAAGCATGCATCCTTAAAATCTGAAAACGCACCACTGACTTTAAACTAGGTTTTTCCTGGTCTGTGGCGGAATTGTTTTCTGAAACTGCAAAATAGCTCTAGGGAACATTTGCGTCGGAACAAGCCTCCTCTTATAGGAATGATACATGCTTTGGTGTACAAAGTCAATTGCGCTGGGTGCAAGATAGGGCTCTAGGTGTGATAATCATCTCAGTGGATTTTTTTGCAATTTGAAATGTATTATAGTATGGAAAGCCTATACAAGAGCCCTTAAAAGTTGACAAGAAAGAAAAGCACTTTTCACCTGACAATGTTTAAGACAATTGCACTTATATTGCACAGATTCCTAAAGTGACAAAATGCAGAGCTGCTCCCTAATCGCTTATGTTTTAACTGGCCTGTTGATTTGAGATTCAGGTTGAACACCCACAGGAGCAATTCTGCTTCCACCTTCCATATTCCTGCCAGCTTTTTTCTACTTTTCCTCCTCCGCTTCTCCTCAGAGGTCTGTACAGAAAACTCAGTGGGAATCACACCTGTCCTCTCCTTTCTTCTCCTTTCCTTCAGCCCTGTTCTCTGGTTTCCCCCTCATCCAGCCAAGAGCTTTTAATGCTTTGAGATCTGTTCTCTGCTGGTGTTTGAAAATCTCACCACTCTCTTGGGATTACTGGCACAAAGAAGACAAATAGAGATAGTATCCAAGAGGACGTTCACTGTGAGTATGATGTGAATGGCATTCATTGGCAGCTAAGTTACCTTCATCCCAACAAAGAATGCCAAAGAATCCCAAAAGTAAGAAACCCCCTATAGCATAAACACCAACAGTAGAAATATCACAGTGTCGATGCAGAGTTTTGGGCAAAAACATAGTTATCATGACAAAAATTACTGCCATTACCATTATGGATATTTTACTTGTATTATCAGCACTTGCATCTGTTTCCACAATATAAAAAGTTGATAGAGCATCCAAAACAACGAACACACGCGTGTGCTCAGCCACGTGCACCATCTGTGCATCTGTTATCCACTGTTTATCTCTTCAGAGCTACTCTTAATATCACTAGCTAATGTAATATAGAGTTGTAAAAACACAGCCAATTTCCACTTGTTATTTAATTGCCTTTCAAACACACACAAACAAAGTGCATTTATAAATAATTTCAATATGAACTTAAATTGCAGTTAATGTTCATAAAAGAAAGTGATAGCGTCTTAACTGAAACCAAATGCATGTTCATGTGAGCTAAAAACAGGATGTATTTTGAGGTAAATTAGCCCAGCTCAGTGTTTTCAAGTTGTCTTAAGAAGAATCTATGCCGTTAAACTCTACTGGGTACACTCATTAAATGATGCTCTATCTCTGTCACACACAGTCACACACACACACACACACACACACACACACACACACACACACACACACACACACAGCCAGAGAGCAGTGCTATCAGTTTGTTAAAGGCAGCGTGCATTTACCAGGCATCAGCAGTGTTTATAGTGATGAGGGGATCAAAGACAAGGGCTGGATATCGCATTATCACAGTCAGGAGATCAAATACACCTCCGGGATACACAGAGACAGACACATACAAACACACACTTATATACACACACTCATGGTTTAGGGCCTGCAGTGGGTTTGTGTTTAATGAGTGTGTTTTATGAGCTGATGTGGTGGTTCTCTCTGTGCTAAATTGGCCTTGCACAGATCTTTATGGCCTTGGACTGTGTGTATTTATGCACACAGGCTTATCATTATGTACTTTCTTGTGTGTACACGTGTCTCTATCGGCTGTATGTGTGTGTTCGAGATAGACCCTCGCCAGTCTAGAGTCCTGTATTTGGGGGAAAACAGCTGTGGCATTACATTTTCTACATATATATTTCTCATCAGGAGGTTTTGCAGTATCCTCACGGCTAATCATTAAAAGTAATGCCTTAAAATCATCATCATACCAAGCCCGCCCCCATAATATTACTAAGCAACACAAGCTAATGATCTGCTTACAGTCTACATTCATACTGTATATGATGTCATAATTTGGTTACACTTTATTTGAAGATATCTACATAAGAGTGACAGTCATGAACATGTCATAAAACATTATAAAGTCATAAACGTTTATGACAGAACGCTTCTTTTAGTAAGTGTCACTCGGTTTTGTCATGGCAAGTTATGGTTAGGGTTCATGCGTCATGACTGACACTCTTATGTAGAAAACTTAAAGCATTACCAATAATTCTTACCAATGGACAGGTATTATTCATCTGCATTTACATTTTGGAGCAGAGACATAATGACATTCTGTGTTCCAACTAAGGTTTGTTTTTTCACATTTTCCTCTTTCTAGTATTAGTGTTTTGGAAAAGGCTTATAGATGAACTACTCTCACACAGTGAGACTGGAATTTAAAATGGATTTTCTCAATGCATTTTGGCACAATCCCACGTTTTAAATCTGCTTTTAAGCATCCTGCCCCAGAGACCACCCACCAAAACAGGCCCGATCACTCTCTAATGTTGATTAATGTGTGCATTGTGCCTTCAGATAAAGCAGCTTCAGGGGTGTACGAGTGAAAGAACATAGTGAGCTTTTCTTATTAGAAGTTACTGTTTCATGTTCAACCATACCGGCACCTCATGTCTCAAAGCCAGAGATAAAAGCCTGATATTCTTTTCCTTTTTTTGCTGTTGTTGTTTCATTTACTTTTCTTTTCTTTTTTCGCTGTAAGAAACAAAGGTTGAAAGGATTTATGTACTGACTAAACAATACCGGATCTGACGTCTACAATGACGAGCTACACGATGTACAGTCGGAAAGATGGGGAGGTAAACAGTGTAGTTCAGTCATCTCTCTTGTAGCTGTTTGACTTTACTGAGAACAGGAGAGATGTAACTGAGTAACAAGGCTATTACCGGTTGCAGCGCTGAATGGACAGTTGGGGGCTGCTGCTGTTGATGTATAATGCACCTTGAAATTCACACTTCCGTTATCTAAAACAGATGGAGGATATAATGATTTTTTGTAAAGTACTCTTAAAAGCTTAAGTCTTGAGATGATGGATAATGGTCATTTAGCCTCTCAGTCCTCTCACCTAGGGCCCTATTTAACGATCTAAGCGCACAACGTGAGGCACAAGGCGCAGGTGCGTTTAGGGCGTGCACAAATCCATTTTGCTAGTTTGAAAGCGGGTCCGTGCGTAAGGCACATGGTTAAAAAAAATTGTACTTAGTGTCTTCATTAATTCATAGGTGTGTTTTGGGCAATACGTGCAATAAACCAATCAGAGTGTCATCTCCCACGCCACGCCTCCCAAGTCACACGTGTTTCTACCTTGGCACATTGCTATTATGATGGCCAATTTGTGCTGTAAATTTTTATTTTAAATCTTTTGCATGTGTGTGTGTTGCTGCAATTCCCTGTGTGTGTGTGTGTGTGTGTGTGTGTGTGTGTGTGTGTGTGTGTGTGTGTGTGTGTGTGTGTGTGTGTGTATCAAGATAGCGTGCTGTGCATAAACCTAGGCGCATTTCTCTAATGTGCTGTTAAAATAACAATGAAATGCTGCGTGCACTATTGACTTTAAACCAGATTTTTGTTGGTCAATGGCACAAGCACTTCCCGCTGCCTCAAGATAGCAATACGCCAAGAATTCACCTGAACTCACCTCCCTGTAAGACCAGGACGCCCATGGGTGCACAGATGGTCACAGGTGCATTTGCTTTTTAAACAACATGGGTGCTGGACAGGAAATTGACAACTGCGTCGGTCGGGCCATAGGCAAAGTAGTCCCTGCTAGTTCAATGTGTGATAATTTATCATTTTAATGTAAACCGTACCTTTTCACCGTAATCTGCATCGCCACAAGTAATCCAGCGGCTGCTACTAGTTCTCATTTGTTCAAAAAAGAAAGAAGAGTCTTGCCATTTACTTTTCCTTGACCTATTTCATCCTGTTCTATTTCTGGGAACATTTTTGTCATGTTCTAGAATGACTTTCAACAACCTCTGGGAGCAGGTGTGAACTTGTATTCAGCTTTGGTTTGTTTGGGCAGGTGGAGCCAGATATTTATGCTGCTTTCATGTGCTCCTCGGATGGTCCTTTTCCTGGGTGGGGAAGTTGTTCTTTCAACGTGGGTGTGTTCATAAGCTTTAAGTCGTAATTTGGAAGAAAAAAAACACTACAAAGATTTGTTGTATTTTTTTTTTGCTCACATTAATAGCTATTTCCAGTATTTATTTCCAGTTTGAGGCTTTATAATATTGATTTTGTCCAAGACTTGTTGCTGCACCAGTAACTTCTAAAATTCTGCTTTATCTTGTTATCAGGGTTGATGTTAATAAATAACTTTTCTTACTAATTTAGGTCACGCTACGTGAACAGTTAAAACCTAATACCATAACAATAATTACATGTAAGCAAAAAATTGTATGCATTACGTGAATTAATAATAGGTTTCTTACCATCAACATAACATTTACTTTTGTTTGCCATGTTACTGCGTAATATGACATCAATTCAGCAAGTGGTGTACCAAAAATTTCGTCCTTTCTGAGTTGTTACAACTTGAGGCACACAAATAATCCCAGCTAGTCATTTTTCCTTTTATCACCACACCACACGTATATATGTGGTGGATTATTCTTTTTTTAAAGAAATAGAATGCAACTGTGACTCCTGCTGAAGGTGTTTTGGGCGATCACAATAGGACATTTTCTTCTAAAGGTAAAAGCTAGATTCCCTGGAGTCTTTAAAAGTTTCCAGATGACCCTGTGATATTGTAGGTTTTTTAAGAGCTTTAGGACAGCAGGAGGCAGATGAGAGGTCACTGCAGCCTGTGACCCTCCGTCAGTCATCCGGGTGGGAGAAAGTGCAGCGTGAGGAAGGAACAGTGCTGAGAGGGAAACCAGCTGAAAACACACACGCCCTGCAGAGGGTGATGACCGCATGTTCTGACAATACCAAACACACACACAGTATCAAACATGCACGGACACACACAACTCGTAGCGTAACATACATATGACCACACAGATGCAAACACAAACACATACACGTTAATGTATGTTTATATATGTATGTAGCAGCTTTTGTCTGACAGCAATGTCCTCAATGTCCTTTTTGTAATCCTTACTCTGCCCTTTGTGTGTGTGTGTGTGTGTGTGTGTGTGTGTGTGTGTGTCTGTGTATGTGTGTGTGTGTGTGTGTGTGTGTGTGTTCTGTTATGCAACAATACATACCATCATAATTAACCCTGTCATGAATTAAGACATGTGCCAAAACAACACAAATTAATTGGAGACTTGATTATTTGTTTATCATGCCAGTTTGTGCGTGCGTGCGTGCGTGCGTGCGTGCGTGCGTGCGTGCGTGCGTGCGTGCGTGCGTGCGTGCGTGCGTTTACCAGGGTCTCTCCATGTTAAGTTAAATCATCAGTTACTGTCCCAGTATTATTTGTCATTAGTAATATTTGAGTGAGTAACATTTACATTAGCAATGATAGATGATCATTGGAAATTAATTATTACTATCAGTATTTTGAGTGTAAATAAACAAGTAGATGATGGCGCAGAACATTTTTTTTATTAAATTGCAGATTCATCAACTCAATCACAGATTGACAGTAGAACCCGACCAATAAAGGATTTTTAATGCCGATACAAATATTTGGTTATTTAAAAATCCGATATATCCGGCCATATATATATATATATATATATATATTTTTTTTTTTTTAAATCCAGAAATGCATAACTACACAAACAGATTCCCCTAACATTAGTTATGATTAGTTATTTATGAGTTCTCACTAAATTAGAATGATGATAATTTGTTTTGTCACAAACATCAAAATACAAAATTAAGATATGAAACTTTCTGAAACTTTATGCAATTTTCATTCTCTGCTTTCTTCTCCTCTCTTACTTCTTCTTCCTGCTTTCTTCTCACCTTTTTTCTCTTCCTCATCTATCCCTTCCTCATTGTCCATTTTAATCCTTTCGCCTTATTTCTTGTTTCTCCTCCTCTTTCGCTCTCCATATCATCCCCCTAACTAACTTCCTCTGTTCTCTTATCTACCACTTTCCGTCTGAACTATAGTCTTCACCCCCCTTTTCTTCCACATTCTAGCTTCCTTTCCTCTTTCTCTCCTTTAGTTAAAGGTTCCAGTTCTTTTTCTCCACTGCTCCTATTCTGTCTCCTCCTATGGGACTTTCCAAAAGTGTGACAGAGTAACAGCTCCTTCTTCCTCCTCCTTGCCTTCTCCACTGCTGTACTGTTAATCCCATCAAAGACTGTCTTCTCCTGTCTTCTTTCTCTTTCCATCTGCTCATCTCCTCTTTGACACTGTGCAGAAGTTTCTCCCCTCTGCTCCTCCTTTGGCTTTATATGTTGACAGTTTGCAAAGATACCTCCCCTCCCCTATTACTCTCCCCTCCTCTTCTGCCTTCCCTGACGGAACCTGAATCCATCAAACATGACAGGGTGTAAAAACCTTCTCGTCACCTCTCCTCTCTGTCGATTTTTCATTCTTCCCTTTGTCTTTACCCCTTTTCCTCCAACTCTCATTCCGTCCTTTGCCCTCTCTGTGTCATCTCCCATCACTTCTGTTGAACTAGGGACTCTTATCCTATCAAAGCATGACAAAGTGTGAAAGCCCACATGCACACTACACACACACACACACACACACACACACACACACACACACACACACACACACACACATGCTACGTCTTGTCAGCACATATTGACCTATGTATCTTCCTGATAAAGAGACAGACAAACCTCCAAAATAAATATTTAATTGTATTAATATATAATTATTTAATCAAATGTGTATCAGTACATTTTGTTGTGTTCAAATGCAAAATGAGCAGCATGCTGTAAAATTTCAAGGCATCACACAAAATGTTAAGTTAGACGACTTAACTTATTCTCCAAACTTTTACCTGATTTTGTAAATTGTTACAATTTTACATATTCATGTCTGTTAATTTACACTAAATTTGTACATCGTACCCAATCCTAAACTGACTCTAGACGCCGAGATATGCAAGAAAAGATTTAGTTTACGACGTGTTCCAAACTGCCACTCTCGAAGGCAGGGTGCTAGGCATGATAATCGTTTAGACATGGGAATAATGGTGACCATTTCATTTTTTTAACTTGATAGTACAGATAAACGATGCCAGACATAGTTCAGAGTTCAAACCCTGGCTGTTTTCTCACCTCTGCACACGTCAATCACTGCATGAAGTGTGTTGGAATGTTGGTTTCGAAACGTTATGGAAATGATTGGAGACTGACCCTAAATTCCAGCATTGGAAATGTGTGGTGACCAACAAGTAGTTGATGAGTATATCATCTACCACCATCTGATCGAGTATACCACCTGCCTCACCGCTGCAATCTAATGGTTACAGCGTTTGCTGTACTACTAGCAGCTACTTTCAAACCAGAGTATCTGATATGATAAAAACAATTAAAGGTCCTCATGTAGAAAGAGTGCAGGGAGTGGGTGTAGTTGATGTATTTCAAATGCTGCTGCGTTGCTTGCTTTGTTTGACACATGTCTACAAAGACACATAACAAGCCTCCATCGTGTAGGCCTACTGTAACTGTCTTCAAACTAGAAAAATAATTATATCTGGAGAATTTTAACCACACTAACTTGTAATCCTTATTTATACCAAGAATAGTAGTTGCTGATTTTCTTTCTTTTCTTAAAATCAGATAGGACAAATGATTTAAGGATTTGAATCAGGATAAGGACCAACAGCATGTTGGGATGTCTAACCAAAATACAAAGGTGTTCATTGAGAAGGAAGGGACTACACCACTAATGGCAAGTAGATCTTAAATAACACCTTAAATAATAATAAATAAAAATGATTGAAAGAGTATCAAATACTTGGGCTTCCTTACCGAAACAAATGCTGTTTTTCCTTTGGTGCAAGAAAGAAATTAATTCAAGCAAGGTTTTTATCAGCACTCAATTACGGTGATATTTTATACATGCATGCAAATTTGCCATCACTGAAAATGTTAGATTCCGTGTACCATGCTGCGTTCCTTCTGTCCCTGGCTCGGGTTTCCGAACACATCATTGCAAGTTGTATGAGAAAGTGGGTTTGTCTTCTTTATTTAACCGTAGAATAGAGCACTGGTATATATTTTTTCTTTATAATAATAATAATAATAATAATAATAAGTTGAATTCATATCATTTTTTTTTATTGTTTGTGAATTCTTTTCACAAACTCAAAGCATCGTGCTGCCTTCTTATTTATGTTCTCTACTGACACCTCGGTACCATCGGTAGCTGCACCCTTCATTCACACGGACCAATGATGTACGTCATTCCTCGAACCCGTACTGTATTTGGTGAAAGTGCTTTTAAGGTTTTTGCTCCGTCATCTTGATGTAAGCTACAACGTTACCTTAATCTTTAAATCTCACCTTAAAAAAAATAAGATTAAGGACTTCCTGACCACTGAATGCACATGTCCTGTTACAGACTTCTGATTTTCTTAGTGTTTAATGTAATTTGTCTATTTGGTATTAAGTCTGTTTTTTGCTGTTTGTTACTGTATATTGAAACTTCGATCATGCTGCCATGGCCAGGACTCCCTTGTAAAAGAGATTCTGAATCTCAATGGGACTATTATGAAAAAATAAAAGTAAAGATCATTATCCTCTTGCAAGGCTTGGTGGCAGGCAAAGTAGATTATGAGAGGTGCTAACGGTACTATGTGGAGAAGAGATGGTACCATGTGTCCCCACATGGACTCATCAGCAGTATAAATTTGACAGCTATGTTGCTTTGGCAAGTCGCTGAAGCTCATTTGAATTGAAACTGTATCAGGTTAGAAGAAATTAGGGAGGATGAATACAAATTGTAGGTTTTAATACCAAGAAGCAGAGACAAAGAGGATAAAATGACAGAAGGTAGATCAAAAGGAAAATAAAGATTAAGAAAGACGGAGAAGGGGTTAGAAACTGTTATGTAACAAAGAGGTAGCTATTTGGGAATAGGGCAGATGTTGATTAAGTTCTGCTTATATTGTTTTGTGCTGTCCATTTAAAGATACAGTACACATTTATTAGGAGTAAAAATAGAGAAAATGTTATGACTGAATTCCCAGTGCATTTAAGAAACATTTATTTGTATGGGATTTGGCTATAAGGCACATGCACTTGTATTTAATTGAATTGAGCTTCAAAGGAGTAGAGCGGACACCGGAGGGAGAAACAAATCTAAATGCTAAATGGTGCAGACAGCAGCTTTGACAGGAAACAGCATCTTACCCTGCAACTTTTAACCTCTGTCAGGTCCATTTACACACACACACACACACACACACACACACACACACACACAGAGGGAGTGTAGCTAACAAGGATACCGCCTGCTCATGTTCATCCCACGTGAGGTTCAGTTGCAGTTCAGGTTAATTGAGTTCATTAAATCACCTGTGTGTGTGTGTGTGTGTGTGTGTGTGGGTGTGTGTTTGTATGTGTGGGTGTGCGCACGCAACCATGAAGTGCATTTGAGGGATAGTTCTCATTGTGCATTTTAAGAAAAATTGTTATATTTGTATTGATTTTCAGATCAATTTTTTATTAACAAATAATAAATAATTTTATTTTTTAAACCAACTTTCATGGGTTGGCTGGTTTCAGACCAAAAATTACAGTCAAGTTTTCTCTCAAACCACTTGAATTACAATATGCTGAAAGATTATTATGGAACATTTGCCCAACGCCACCAAAAAAAGTGCCTACCACAGCTTTAAGCATAAGCCAAAATATACAATTTGTCTATTTTGGTTATGGACATTTTCTTAAAGAAGAGGACATGTGATTTACAGATCATGACAAGTGTACTGTAGCAGAGAGGAAAAAAACATGCAATTTAATTTTTTGGGACTTCAAGTGTTATTGTATGCGGACATAAACAGTGTCACCCCTGAGTCAGGCTTTGGTTTTGGCTCTTCTTGCCTTCAGCTCTCTTATGCCTTCAGCTGCTTTAGGAACATGCAGGGAGCCACATTGCCAAATGTTGCTTCTTGCTTATGATGGAGTAAAAGTTTGACAAAAGTGCTTCTGGCAGAAGTGTTCATGCATGTGTGTGCGAGTGAGCTATAAGCTCCATGCTGTAACTCAACTGAGGGGAACAAATGATCAATGAGATGATGCATTCCCACAATGTACTGCACTAGGATGGAAGGCAATAGCATGGACAACCATTCCCCCATGGAGAATGTAATCATGGCCTTTCTCTCTCTTTCCCTGTCTTTGTATCTCTCTTTCCCTGTCTTTGTATCTCTCTCTCTTTCTCTCTCTCTCTCTCATTCTCTCTCTCTCTCTTTCTTGCTTTGATCCTAGCAGTGAGCTCAGGCTCTACTATGAATCTCAATTACCGACACACCATAAGGAAAATGGTAAAGGAAAAAAAGGGAAAAGAGAGGGGGCTTGTGTGTGAGAAACAGAGAGACAGAGAGAATGAGATGACAGAGGAAATGGAATGATATTTTTAATTTAGTAATGCATCTGTAACTATTAAACAGTGTAAATCAAATTGTAATTGAAACCACGGACACATAGATATTATTTTAACACAAAGGTGAAAAATAAAGGGCCGAAAATGAGAATCACTGATTGGAATTGTTCAGTTTACATCAAAGAGTTTTCATACTAGTAAGGGAAGCTGTCAAAAGCTACCAATTCAATCAGCGACAACGATGATTTGTCTGTACATGTACATTTTTCTAATGGCAAAAGATGTTGCAAAAAAAATAACCTGGTGTCTGAGATGCTAAAGCGTTAATTGTCATAATCAGTAGGACTCCTGTAAGCGTCAACATTTTTAATACAAATGTCTCAGGTGCCACTAGTCCGACTTTATTAAAACTTTAATTTTATTAATTTTGAAGAGATTACAGATTACCGGTATTTGAAATGTCACAAGGTGTTCCTGCATCTCTTGTTGGGTATTACACCATTTTCTTCTAGGCCTAAGCTTTATTTGCTCTGTCTGTCCAATCATTCCCCAATATTTACAACATTATCAACATGGACTGTTTTATATGTTTTAACGTTCTAACTACTTCTTTGTTTGTTGTAATCTATGTACTCAGGACTCCCTGGAAAGCAGTATCAATACTAAGTGGATTGTCCGCTGGTGAAATAAAATAAAGAAGATGCTGTTCTAACACTGCCATTGATTGTTGTCTTGTGGTGTTTTCAGAGGAACAGCTGAAGGAACAGGGGGAGGAAGAAGAAGCGCTGACGGGAAAAGATGAAGAGGAGCAGCGCATTGCTGATATGGGCCGTCCCATGCTAGGAGACCACGTCAAACTGGAGATCATCATAGAGGAATCATATGAGTTCAAAGTAAGGCAGGGCGTGTGTTTGTGTGTGTATGTGGTGAAATAAATGAAAGCTACAGTACATGTCTGTTTTGAAGATTATCAATCTGGCAGAGATGGCAAGAGCACATGTCTTAAGTGCAGTCTGATTCACCTTAAATACAAAAAAGCAAAACTTACAAAACTGTAAAAGGACAGTGCACTGGCTTCAGTTTTTCCAGTGTTTTCTATTAACTGCCACCAAATCAAATTACCTCACACATGAATCTGAAATGTGACTTATTCACATCACTATCCAGTTTCTGTTTTGATAAGTGATCCAAAAAATAACAGGTCTTACACAAAACCTTGAACAATCATTAGTGGGGATAAAAACACTGAAACATTCCTTCAAGGACATTCAACAACTGACACATACTGTATTAAAAACAGTTTTAATTGCAGTGCTCACAACAACATTTATCATACTGTATATGTTATGTATATGTTACTGTAATAAAAGACACACATATGCACACAAAAACCACATAAAATCACCTCTCTCACATATTACTCTCCCAAACCGTTCCAATACATGTACAGGAAATAATTGTGTGGCCATTGCAGCCCCTCCTGACCCAGAAAACAATAATACGGGTTGATTATGCAAGCAGCTACCAGGCGACCTCTTGTGGCTGAAGTAATTATCACGAAAACAATGGTGACAAAGTATAAGAGCGCCAAATTCCGCATAGTTGTGGTGGATAAGTTTACAGTAAAAAAAACTTTCACTCAAGAGACTGGGGGGTTTGTCTCCCATGTGAAACGTAAAGGCAACTGTCATTTTGAAATGAACAGAGTTTTACCTCGAGTAAACGTCTTGTTACGTTGTCATTATACTAGTTTTACGTGATTCATTTTCAGCCCATCCCCAATGTTTTACTACCCGTAATAAAGTATTACAACGGTCTAATGTTTACGATCACATCAATTAAACGCCATCGTGCGGCAGTAAATAGAACAATTGTATGTGTGGTTTTTGGAAGTCTTTGGAAATGTGCCGGACGTATAATGTTGTTTAGGCATGAGGATGTGTTGCAGCATCGTTGTGTGTGCATCCTTTCATTGCTCTCCCTCTCCCACGCAGACTCTTAAGACAAGCATGGATGCGTGGATGTAATTACTATCCAAGTTGTGTGTGTGTGTGTGTGTGTGTGTGTGTGTGTGTGTGTGTGTGTGTGTGTGTGTGTGTGTGTGTGTGTATGTACTAATGCATGTTCCTTGCTCCCACTCCAACACCCAGTAATAGCTTGCCACTTGACAGGATGCTAAACTTTGTCAAGTAGTTTTGTACTGGAGCATGGAACCGGATCCTATAGTTATCTGAAGTACTTCCCATTGGCAGATGGTGCAGTACAACAGCGGGAGAGTGTCTGACATAACAGATCAAAGGAGAAGAAAGAAAAGCTGCATCAATGGAAAGTTTACTTGGAAGTTGAACGTTTCCTTTCAAATCTAAGTGAATTACATTCAAACAGTATAACTACTAAATAAATGAAAAGTACTAACAACAGATAAATCAGACAAATATAAAACTGATGGGAATAATATGAGCGTGAAACAGAGATTCATCATATTACGCAGTGAATTATGGGTCAGCATCAAATTTACTGTCATTTGTTGCCCTCAACTGGATCATCACTGCGGGTTATAGTGCCACATACTGCTGACAGAAACTGATATCTTCATTTACCCACTGTAAGAGTTTCACGTGTGTCCACTTCTGTGGAGTCCTATGCCCAAAGATACGTAACCACATCTGTGATCCACAACAGTCCAGCTGAGTAGAAAGTAATGCTCTGAGGGAGGAAATTAGAATGGAGGCAAGGGAGGTAAAACAACATTGTTGCACTGAATGAGAAAGAAGATATTACGAAAACCGAGTCGGGGATGGTTAAATAAATACTTCACATTCAATTGGCAGAGTTGTGTGTGTCCACAGCAGCAGCGAGGCACTATTGACACCCCTACCATAATTAGTATCCCGTTTTCCTCTGAAGTGGAGAAAAAGGTGAAGAGCAATCCCCACTGCTCCGCTAATTAGTGTGTGTGTGTGTGTGTGTGTGTGTGTGTGTGTGTGTGTGTGTGTGTGTGTGTGTGTGTGTCAATAGAAAGGAAGGAAGAAAGAAAGAAAGAAAGAAAGAAAGAAAGAAAGAAAGAAAGAAAGAAAGAAAGAAAGAAAGAAAGAAAGTGTGCAGAAGCAAAGAAATCTGCAGCAGATCAGCAAAACTGTTTTGCATATACAGTATATTGTAAAGATGTGTGAAACGTTAAATGATTTATGAAATGAATGCATTCTTTATCCCTAAACCTAGTCCCATGAGAAGTCTGATGTTACATAGGCCTACTCATGCTGTGCAGCCATTTCGATGCCAGGGTTTCTATATGTTTTCTATATGTTTGGCCAGAATTTTTCCATTTGATGGAATGGTGCAAGATTCTTTGAATATTTAAACCTGATATTGAGTGCACGTTATGTAGCTTTAAGGAACTGGACCAAGTTTAGTATCTATATTTGACACTGAGTGGAATAGAATGTATTTATTTTCACCCTTAAAGTCACTTTAGTATGTGAAGGGGTTTAGTATTTTTGAATATGAATATCAAAGGAATGCAACCAAAACAGCAGGTAAAGATACTGTCTGTCACTCACTACTGTCATCAGAAAATCTGAAAACGTTTGCATTAGCTCTGAAAGGACAGTGCCAGATTCCCGTTTTATGGAGTAAACAAATGGCTAACTTTTGTAAATGAGTGATCTATGAAATGATGTTGCATCGTGGACACCGAGTGAACAGCTTGGTGTCGCACCATCTAACTATTATTATTTCTCTGTCTTTGGGCAGAACACAGTGGACAAACTGATAAAGAAGACCAACCTGGCTCTGCTGGTAGGAACCAACAGCTGGAGAGACCAGTTCATAGAAGCCATCACTGTGAGCGCAGGTAAGGTCTCGCTCTCTCTCCCTCTCTCCCTCTCTCTCTCTCATACACACATACACAGTCTCTCTCTCCCCAATCTTATTATATTATTATTTATTATTATTATTATTATTTTTTGCTCTAATTGCAATTACGTGTGTGTGTGTGTGTCTGTTTTTATATATATATATATATATATATATAGTTCATGCATTAAACTTCTAAACTGGGGTCATCTGAGGTTGTTTGAAGAAGCAGATGTGTGTTTGTGAGAGTGTGGCATATAAATTCTTCTTAGTATGAACAGCTGCAGTTTTATAGTATGTTGAGCTATATGTGGTACATTGCTGTGTGTGTTCTAACGATCAGTGTGTTGGGTGTGTTTACATGTGTGGTTTGGTACTTTAAAAAAGCAGATTACATCAAATAATGACAGACTGTGTATAAATAAATATAAAATGATAGGAGGTGATTTTATGGTTGATGGAGTCAAGTGCGTGTGCGTGCGTGTGTGTGTGTGTGTGCGTGCGTGTGTGTGTGTCTGTTTATGATTTTTAATGATTACTGGAAAGTTGAATGGCCCGGTTTGACGGTTTGTGCAGACTACACTGACCAGATGGGAGATTATGTTGAGAGCCATTGTGGGAGCGATTGTATGTGTTTCAGCTTCCACAATGACAGAAAAACAAGAAGTGAGTGTATATGGGACAAAGGAGTATATGAAAGAGAGACACTTAGACACTTATATCCTTTCACCGTCCAGGTCTGTTATAAGCCATGATGAGAAAGAGAGCATACATGTGAACAGGGAAGGATAAGGAAACGAGAGACCATATATAATGCAGAGATCGATGGAGACAGAGAGAGATTGCAGGCAGTGAGAAAAAGCCACTGAGAAGAACACATGCATAACAAGAAATATAATGCATGGAATAAAAGAATGCATGTACAATGACAAAGTAGGATAAATCGAACAAAGAGAAGAGAAATAATTCATGCAACAATTGAGCTGGTGAAAGGGATAAAAACTGGCTGTAGAAAACAGAACATACTGCAGAATCTTCACAGTTCATTGGTCAGTAGTGGTAACTTGCCCTCTGGAGGAACGACAACATTACCGCAGCTCATAAATGGAAAAAATGAAGGAAATTCTTAGTAGAAAGTTTTCAGTTTCAGCTTCAAAATCCCCCTTTCAGTCAAACAGTTAATGTGCTGTATTTATTGTCAATCTCATTGCTTCTGGATTTACTGTACTGTTTATGCAGAAACTCTAGGAAGTTACTTCTCCCGATTGAGAAATAGTCCAATATACAGTATAATGTCCTCTCCTTTGTTTTTACACTTACAGATAAACCCATCTATAATTTCCCGTCTCTCCGTGGCATGTCTGTGACTGATCGGTGGTCTAGCTGTGACGACATAGTGAGCTTGGGGTCTACTGGTAACGCCCTTATGCGCCTTGTGGGGAAAACTAGTTGCAATGTGTGTACCCCCGCAGACCCCTCTGTGTCTAAGCCGGACCCTACGCCATAGCTTGATGTGCAGCACTCGAAAATGTAGCTATACGTCACAGCGTCACACGTTGCTCGGCCGTGGCTTGGTTGCATTTCCCCTGACTCATTTCCTGGTTCTCCTTCTCCATAAACAACATGAAATCAAGGAAAGGGTTAACTTGTCCTGCTACAGATTTCCCACCATGGTCAGAAATCACACTTTGTTTCTCTCACTATGACTCTTGAATCTGTACTCGCTACAAAACTAATCGCTGTCACTCCCTCACTTCTCCCTTGCTCTATCATCCACACACACACACACACATGCATAATCACTTTAAATGCAAAGTTTGACAAAAAAAATACTCAATTCGCTGCTTATGTCTTTGAAACTTTCGAATACTTTTAGAGCATAGTTTGTCTATAGCCTGCTTAATTTAGTGACATAAATAACTTTATCATGTGTGTCTGGGTGTGTGTTTGTTTGTTTATTTGTTTGTTTGTTTGAGCTTTAGTTAGCCAGCCTGTCAGCCAGCCTTTGTTGGCGATTTGATGTCATTAATGAAAAGGCCTGTCTTCCTTCTCTTATCTTGGATTAGCTTTGTGTGTGTGTGTGTGTGTGTGTGTGTGTGTGTGTGTGTGTGTGTGTGTGTGTGTGTGTGTGTGTGTATGTGTGCCGCGTGCGTGCGTGTGTTAAAGGGAGCTTTAAAAAGGCAGTGAGTGCAGTTTCCATGAAAGACACACATGCACACACACAAACACCCACACAGAAAGCTACAGTCTAAATTCAATTACAATTGTTATCATTAGCGTTAGCTCCCATTATCTGGGTTTTACAACATTGCAACAAGACTCATTCACAACTCGGGAGTGTTTCCTCTTTTAGCTCAATTATTTTTTTATTTTTTATTTCTTTTATTTTTTATTTAAAGTTAGGACAACTGCAACTTGTGCCACAAAATAACTTCATGTGGTCAGATTGCAGACTAAGCCTTATTGAGTGCACAGTCCAATAAAACTCACCATGACTTATCTTTGCTGATTAAACTGTAATCAGCAAAGATCAAGGTGATTTAAATAGCTTTAGGTGGCTTTATCCTTCACTATATGTCCTGACCCTTTAACATTTTTTTTTTCACTTCCTTTTCTCTATTTCACTTTACTCCATTTACTGCCCTGCCTCCCTTTCCATTTCTCCCACGCTCTTCCACCATCGCTCAATGAATTACTAAACATAGGAGGAAGGTTAAAGATGGAGGAAATGAAAAACATAAGATCAGGTCAGGGTCACCTCTTCCAGGCTTTTGACTACACCATGTCTAAACAAACATTTTACAAACTGAGCACACATTTACAGTAGCCACACACACACACACACACACACACACACACACACACAAACACACACTGAGGCCCAAAGGGATACAAGTTGTAACTTTGCGGCTCATCCCTTCAAACACACACTGCTGGTTCAAGGGTTTGAACAAGTCCAGAGCTGCTGTCACTGATACGGTGGTGGATTTAATACAATCTGATAAGCTAACTTTGTCTAATCTCCTCTCTCTTTCTGGCACAATTTCTGTATCTCTCTCCCTCTATCATCCTGTCTTACTCTCTCTTATCTCCTCTCAAACGTATTAGATTTAAATCAAGATTAAAAATCTTTTTACTGTAGCCTCAAATATTTCTTCTTCTTGGCCGAAGACATTTCAAATCCCCCATTGTCTCATCCTTCCACTTTGTCTGAAGTGTCATATTAAGATGTGTAGAAGCCCTCCAGAAATCATTTTGTCCTCATATATGGCAAAAAAAAATAATCTGCTTGTTGCTTATCAGTTTATCAGTTCAATTAGGGGAAGATTGCAGATTTTGGACAGCTTTTCTACTAAGATGGCAGCCATGAAAATACATTTAAAATCTGCCAAGACTTAACCTTTAGGTCATCCCATCATAACAACAATTTGGCACTTGCACTGCACATATGTACACACCCACATGTACGCAAAATGAGACTGTGGCATTCACCTCAAAGCAAGAAACCTGCATTTAGCCAGCCATTAAAGCACTATGAAATGTCAGTGTGTGTGTGTGTGTGTGTGTGTGTGTGTGTGTGTGTGTGTGTGTGTGTGTGTGTGTGTGTGTGTGTGTGTGTGTGTGTGTGTGTGTGTGTGTGTGTGTGTGTGTGTGTGTTACACTGACCTGTTTCCCTTGTTCCCTTCTTTTTTGTGTTTGCTGAGTGGCTAATGGAAAGTCTCCCCAGATAAGCTAACATAGAGAGACAGGGCGGGACTATGTGTGTATCTGTCGATGTGCTGTTGTTCACTTACAGTATGTGACATGACCAAGTTGCCATTTGGTGAGCAGTTTGGTAGTTTTCAGTCTGTTGACATTCACACGTTATTCTTTAAGAGCATGACATTTCTGGTTTTTCTGCATGCGGTGTTTCCTCATATATGTACCTTAAAGAAACACTGCAGAAGTTATTGTTACGATTTGGCGCCTCTATAGTTTCAATTCCGTGGTAAATATGGACAGCTGTGCAAGTTCATTTGTTACGATTGCATTACTTTTGATCAAAAATTAGCCACCGAATCACCAACTTTGCTAACACAGTCAAACATTATGCATGTGCAACAACACAAGACATAGCAAGCCAGCTGCTATAACTTACTAGTCCAACAGTAAGATGGCCAGCTCGCCATCTGTCTTGCAGCCTTTTGTTTTGCAAAGCTCTCGCCAACAACTATATATAATAGCCAGTCCAAGGTGTCCAACGGTAACTCCCCACTAGCATTCATTTCTCCCCCGGCACTGAAAACATTTTCCTCCCAGCAGTCCTGCTCCCAGCTCCTGTGCTAGCCGTGTCCTGGCTTGGCTGCACGGCTAATGGTGTGTGTCCATTGTTAGCGTAATTTCCCTGCTTACCATTCATTTCTATGGAAGCAGCCTTTGGAGAAAGGGGGGCGTCAAGTTGTCCACTCCTAATTTGCATAAGGTTAAATCCAGCCAACTTTATGCAAATGAGGAGCTTTGGGCTCCGCTCGCCGTCTCTGTAAAGCTGATGACAATCATTTTAACTTGCCTTAGTCGATCTGAAATCAAACAAGTATTAACTATTTTCGTAAAAACGAGATGGTATTCTGAAGCCGCCGCCATTATGGACGGTTTTTAAATGCAGGAGCAGTCAGCCCCACAGTCGCGTTTGTCCAATCAGCTGCATCCATCGTGGTTGTAGGAGGGTGTAGAGTGTTTATTTGCTTGCCAGTGGAAAAGCCCGTCTACGGGGAGCCTGTTCACTCTCTATCTCACTCCCTATTAAGCCCCATCATAACAACCTGGAAGTTTCCCAAGAGTGGAAGTTCTCCCCTTATTAGACATTCTCTGGCAGTGGTCAGTGAAGAGAAACTAGTGGCCAGCTCACTAGCTTGCAATGCTGGGAGGCGGGGCGATCCCATCCGTGAAAACAACACGTATATGGACACCCACCATAACTGAGTTAGCATTTAGCATTACTTTAACAATAAATAAAGCTTTCTGTCCATCAGGAAACTCCATAACTGAATGACTGTTGATGCAGAGAAGCCGCAGGACAGAGGGAAAACCAGAAAACATTTTCTCCATAAAATATGATCTATGTTCACCAAAATCACTGGTAGTGCTGTAGAGCATACATTACTTGTGCCGTAGAGCGTACCCTCTCGCCAAAGTACGTAGTGCAAAACAGGTGTTTGGGACGCACAGTAGGAATGACAGAGGCAACACTGTCGCTATTACAAGTCAGAACAGCATCAAAATGATTTTGGAGCTGTTATAGTGTGCAGGTGTGATTAATTTGGTATAA
>JABXJD010000879.1:0-146641 GCA_013375575.1 Percina caprodes | reverse complement strand
CGTTGTCCCAGGCCCACTATTTAGCTAGCAAGATAGTTCATGTGTAATTTAACAAACTTGCTAACCTTTTCTGGAAAGTATCGATACGGTCTCTGCTTCTTCCATATCTATCAGACTTCAACGTCTTCTCTCGACTTTGTTCAGATTAGTTATTAACGTTGGACTTGTGGTGGATTAAGAGACGTTAAAGTAACGTTAGCTCAATAACAACTGAACTCGCCTCGCGATCCCATCCGGGTTTGAAATTGCCGGGAGTGAACGCCTCCTATTCTCTGATTGGGCGATTTAAAATTTCGAAAAAGTAGCACGCATGCTCCAAAACTCTGCGCTGATTGGAGCATAAAATGTAAACAAGTACAACCGTGGTAGAAGCAGTCTGTGGGTAGAAGCATCTATAGACTTTGTCAATGGGTAGAAGAAGTGCTCAGATCAGATCATGGATATGGATATTGGCTGAGATATTTTAAAGTACCAATACCACAGTATACTCTGTTACAAGCAAAAGTCCTGCATTCAAAACGTTACTTAAGTTATGAAAGTATTAGCATACAAATATATACTCAAAGTAGGCCTACCAAAACTAAAAGTATGAATCTTGCAGAATGCCCCATAATCACTTTTAATGTTGCAAATGGTAAAGATGGATAATTCAAATTACTTAATATACTGCTGGGTCGCTTTCCCTCTGAATACCATTTTTATCTTATTACATTACAAACACATTACAAACACATCCTTTTTTATTTGTTGATAATATTTGTTATTAGTTTACTTAGCATATTCAGATTAAAATTATGAATAATAATAATAATAATGGGCCAACATTTTATTAGAATACACCATAGAAAATCTGCCTAGAAATATTGGATGGAATAGAACAACACAATGCATTTTCGCTAAATAAAACATCCTAATGTAATGGGAAAATTACATTTAACCAATGATTTTCATATTATTCATTAATAAGCTCTCCAATGCCTCTCAGAGTAAATGACTTCTGTATCTTTCCTCATTGTCTTTTTTGTTGTAGGAGACAACTGAATTTGTTATGTCTCTGCATTTGTCCTCCAAGGGCAAATGGCATAGAGTCTGACAGAAACAGTTGTCTAAGCCGTGTTTATCATAGCAGGTCCCAGGTCGAGACCATAGCCTATCCAAAGAGACAAGATGTCCTTTTTCAGCTAAGATACAATGACCGGTCAAGAAACTTGACGCATGGAGGACAGATTCAGAAATACGTAAGAGATCCAACTGTCTGCCTGAGCTAACTAATTGTTATGTTTAAGATTAGACTGTTTTCCAAACAAGGGTTGGTTTTCCTCTGGATGCACGGGGATATAAGGAACTGTATTACTGATTGAATTTACACAGAACTGCTGCCACTCTGTAACTCTACATTGTGAAAGCTGTTCTTGTCATTTTGATTGTTCTCTGCAGAAAACAATTAAACCCTTCCACCGAATACCTTATCCCTTTAAATCAGTTTGCAGCTGCTCTTTATTTTGTTTCAACAAGGTCTCTTCTGCCACTGAAATTCCTCCCTCGTTGTACAGAAACTTCCACAACACTACTTAATTAATTTGATTTTATTTGTTTTCATTTAAACACTATCCGAATACTCGGGTCATATTTAAGAGGTATTAACCCTAGCCTCACCCTTTTTAGTTGCATCAAGAGTCACAAAGTTACAAAATGTTACAACCTACCCCAAGCAAAATGTTGGTTGCATTTATATTTTTCTTAAAATTTGAGTCTTGGAAAAGAAAGACGGACTCAGGCATGCCTGTCAACCCATACACACACAAATGTTATATTAAAAAGTAATTTAAATGTTGAATTAAACTTTAAATATTAAGTTTTTGTTATAATCCTTATTTCATAATGTTACATTTCACCCCAGGCTATGGTACAACTAAACCGGACTATGGGGTAAATTGTAACATTTTCCTCCTACTGTTAGAGAGTAAACCACGCATTTTTTCATTAGGTTGCAGAGATAACAGCTACACCATTTAATAGCAAGACAAGTTTGTATCATTTTGAACATGCTGGATTTAAAGAGCTCCAAGATACAGTCAGAAATTTCAAAAAATGTTACAACTACCCCGGGTCTCCTCTAAAGTGTAAGTATGTCAAAACTGTACTTAAGTTCAAAATGAAGTAGGCCAAATGTATTGTTACTTTCCACCAATCCATTCATTTTTATTGCATGAAATTGTACAAGGTACAATTCCAGTGAACTGAGTACTACAGTACTACAACTCAAAATCTGCCTAGAATTGGGCTAGAGCTAATGTTTTTTGGTTCCCTTATCCCTTTTGAGTTTGAGTTCTGTCATTTACCAAACCCTGAGTGAACATACAAAACACAAATCCAAATAAGTTATTATAAAGCTTTATTAAATATTTGAATGTGCATAATTTAAATAGTTGTTAATCCAATTTACAAATAAATAAACATGTTAAAATGGTGCATAAATATATAAATACATTAATAGATAAAAGCATTAACATTGTCTCATGTCATTTAGCTCAATAAATACACAGTGGTAATAATGCCAATGCACAATAATTCCACCTTCTGGTGAAACTTGACTTATGTCAATGCACTAAGCATTTCACTTTCTGTACTTGGTACATACAGTATATAGACGTTCTGTAAAACCTGCAGAAGTTGCAGAAAACAGGTTGTGCTTGTGAAAAAAATATTTGTTGCATTTTTGAATCAAATTAGCAGAAGTGCAGTATATTCCATATCAATACCCACATTTTCTTCTTATGAAGGTCTAACTAGACCCCCAGATACACATTCCACATTGGGTGTGTTTGGCAGGTGTTAAATCTGACGGATGTTGAAGGTTCGGTGGCGATTGGCGGACTCCAAGCACATTTCCACTGGCTTGTTGTTTTGCACTGCTGTGCTGATGAACCAGTTAGGGAAGGCAACAGACATGAGCGTGCTGATGTTCACCCGGTGGTCTGTTTGTAGAAGAGAAATCGCACCATGTCGCTGTCCGAGCTGATACTCGACAGACGGTCTGCCTTTATATCCTGAGGTGTGAGAAGATTAAAGGTCAGAAATTATGACCATCACATTGGACAAAATGACTAGCTCATAACATAAGTAAATTCATCCATAAATGTGCAGTGTCTCTTTCAGATGATGACAAAGACAAATGACCAGGCAGATGTAATATGTCTACTTGGTCTACCCTTACCCTGTACTAGTATTACAAAGTGTGGGATCTGCGTAATGAGTCATGAGTTTTACCTCAAGATGCAAGGTTGGCTCGGCCCCATCCTTGCGGCAAGACAGGTAAAGATTTGGTGATTCCTTAATGCCCAGAGCCACAGTTCTGCCCACGGTGGATGTAGGGTGCAAGTAGGTCGACATGTTGAGGTGAACTGAGGAGAGAACAGAGTATATGGGTTCATTTCAATGCGAGCTGATGATCAGACAAATGTCTGTGCATTTTAATAAAGGCATATCTGAATGTGTACAACAGGAAAGGAAGGCATCAGACAGGTTTAGCATGAAAGTTGTCATATACATTTGAGCTTACATTAGTATTCAATATCATCAGCTACACCAGAGCAGGGATGATGCTACTTAATACTTTTATTCCATGTTATGTTTCACTAACTTTGTTTGACAGCTATAGTTACTAGTTACTTTACTAATTCAGATTTTACAATAAAAAAGCATACAATATGTTTTTAAAATATATCTGTCGCACTTTGTCAAAAATGAAACCAGTAGTTTTCATGTTTAAATAATGCAGTAGTGGAGGAAACACTATAAAATATCACCTTTAAACAGCTTCAGTTGAAATATGTTCACTAGTGAGATGAACTAAAACAAACCTTTTACCCTAAAATTTCAATTATCTACCATGACCCAGAGAACAATTTTCTAACCATCTAATCTAACTCTCACACTGAATTACCTTTTGTGGTGTCAGCACCTCCCTGCAGCGTCACTGCGTGGAGCTCCATGCTGTTTGGGACTAGAACTAAGCTCCTCTTCTCGCTGTCAGTCACGCTGCACGTGTACTCGTCCGTCTTGCTGATCTGATATGGTGGAGTTGACTCACACAGGCACACAATTTTCTCTGAGGAAAAAAGAGGCACAACTCATTAATTTTGTTGTGATTTTTATCTTCATCATAAGGAACCAGCAGGAATGGCAACAACAGCCATTGACTGTTTAGCAACAACTCAACGGATATAAAGGGCCTTTTGAACCAACAGTTACACAGATCAGTAACAGTAAAGTCAGTGTATGATGTGCTACTTTACAGTAAAAGGTGAAACAAAACTAACTAAGTGTTTTTTATGTGATAGTGTTGAAATGAAGTATGCAAATGTGATTACCTTCCACTAAGTTCTCCAGCATGATGTTAAGCAGGTTTTCATCTGTGAATTCGGTGCTCAGCACTGAAGTTGAGCTGCTGCCCTTAAACCTCTCTATGGCGATGATGAGGTTGACCACACACTTCATTGTCAGTGGATGATGGGAAATTTCAAAGTCCAGTCCCTTGGGCAACTTGGGGCTCCACATGTCGCTCACGTTGCATGTCATTTTGGATTCCATTGTTTTCTGAATTAAAAAATAATCTGCAGAAAGAGATTTCCAGTGTCACTAAATCACAAAAACATTTAGGAACATACAGCTGGATTTATTTTTCATTATATTTATCTTAAATATGATCATTTACCCTTTTGCTCTCTTTTGTAAATGCTACAGTACATATCTATTTGCTGCTGCAGTGATTTATAACTCACTACTGTATCAATACAATGAGGCCCTTATACTGGCACAATGAATGAGATGGAGTTAAAAAAAAAAAACACATAAGGCTGAAATATTGTAGATGCAGTGCAAAGATTTACATCTGACAGGAACAGAATGAACCTTCTAGCAGTTTATACTGACAGCAGGCAGCAGAGTTTGTAACAGTAACAAAACCACACTGAATGTGTACTATCAATGTAAGCAAAGCAAAGATCCTGTTTCAAATCTGCTCCAGATTCAGACTTAGAAAAGTTAATTTACCTGTTAAAGTCAGTAGATTAGAAGTTGTTTTTAGGTGCTTGGTTAAGATCCCAGCAGCTGTCCTGTTGTCAATGTTGCTCTGCCTGCCTGTGCTGACCTGCAAGGCTTTTATACATTGAAATGCTTTTGTCACAGACAGGAAGTGGGATGGTCTTAGTTTCTGTAGTCACCGTGCTCTACGGTGATGAAATACTGTACTTACACACTGCAGGCATACAGACAGCAATCCCACACGTATACACACACACACACACACACGCACACACACACACACACACACACACAGTGTTCCACATACTGTTTAGGAATGAGAGATCGGATTTGCAGTGACTATAATATATGTGTAACTATTTAATTTGAGACTATCTTCATGAAAGTAAGTTACTTTCAGTAATTTGTCTAAGAAAATAAAGACATTGCGGGGTTTTCTCACAAACAAATTCAACATTAGATTTCAGACACACAGTTTTCAGTCTATAATTGTATTTAGGTTTCAAGATGTTTTTAGGTGTCTTGTGTGATCGCAGACTTCTGAACTGTTTCACAGATTCATCACAATAAGGTGAAGGTGAAGAAATGTCTGAGGGTACCATGACACAAAGTCACTGACTGCAGCATTATGCCCCTGTTCCTGCTCCACTACAGGTAAGGCCTGACAATCCCTGGGTCATCAGCCAACTTTATAATGGGCTGGTTTATGGTTTACACTGTCTCATAAGCAATTGGTTATATTTATCATTCTATATTTTATTTCAACAGTTTGCACTCAGCACCATTGCATCCATGTCTATCTTTGCTGAGCTTGCTGTCTTTGTTTTAGCTGAATATCTATTAGTGTGTATACATTGAGAGCTACCAGTGAAAATTGCTTTTTTATGTGCCTACACATACACATACGTGATTCAGATTTTTTAGACTACTGTCTGGCCAAATAAGATTTAAAGTTACAAAAAAACGTTTATTTTTTTTTTAAACATGCTGTATAGCGTTACAAGCTGATGATTGTTTAAACAATATCAGGGAAGCATCTTCCACCAATCTACTGATCCTGCATTAGATATTTAAACTGTGAAGGGTCTAAAAATACCAACAATAATATCTTGTTGAAAATGACTGAAAATGCATTTTGATTAGTCACAACTGGGTAAAAGTTGTTTCGTCCCTAAAAAATACCACAAAATACACATATATTTCTGTAAATATGTAACAGTTCATCATATGAAATGCTAAATTTCCTCATCTGCTATGACCCAATGTTTTCACATCTTTGAGCAGGTCGTATGGGGTTTTGAGGTTGCTTTGAAGTGAAAGAAATTCCAGCAGCTATAGTAAATTGGAGTTGCATAACAGCGGCTGAATCTAATATTTCTTCACTTGAGCTGTGATGCAGGATGAAGCTGCATCATCCTGTCTGGATTCAACCTGATTGAATTAAAAAAAACACAATTACTAAACATAACAGAAGCCTATACGCATGTGTATATTTGCAAAGTATCTTTTAAGTGTGTCTGAACTCACTCTGCCCGTACAGAGACAAAGACATACCTCAGAAGGTGAATAGGCTAAAACAAACAAGAAAGAACACGTTTGTCAGATTTTGTTACCTTTCGACAGCAGGCTACCTGTTTTACCTCTTTTTCTAGTGTTGGTGCTAAACTAAGCTAATAAAGGGAAAAATCAATTTCTGATCTGCTGCTACAAACTATAACCATAAAACTCTGAGTTTTTTTTTTAATTGAGACTTACTTTTCTGTTTGCCACGTCTTGTTATTGCATTAAATGTGAGGCTATTTTTACTCATATCTTTTACTAGACTGTAACTACGTTGTACTTTAAGTCTCTTTGGAATATTCGATCCATTTTAGCTTATTTGAGTCTACTATTTCTTTTTATTCTTTTCAAAAATCTTGTATTCCTTGTGTATCTTTTTCACGTTATCTTATTGATTATAATGTGTCATTTAAAACACTTGTTGAAGTGCCTTGTTGAAACATATACCTACAAATAAACCCTCTGTGTATAGATAGATACTTTATTTGTCGCTCTCACAACACGATAGGAACAAAATAAGAACTCAGATATCGGTGCCAACCAACTACTATAGTGATTAATACATAGTTAAAAACATGTTTTCATAAGCCCTATCCTATTAAAAACAATTACAAAGATAAATAAAATAATTAATAATAGGTAGGGTGTGCTTAAACTACAGTGACATGTGTTACTGCCGATGTTATTGCCCGTCCTTTGTGTGAATCACTCTCCTTTACTTGCGGCTGAGTAATGCATTCTCTCCTGTTGGCATAAGGAAATTGAGTTTTTTCAGTGTTCAGCAGCACTTTTACATCCCATTAACAGTTATCTTTTTCATTACACTGGAGGAAGTGATCAAACGTAGAAATGCCATAATGGAGTTGCTGACATTTTGTAATATATGAAGTTTTTTTTATCCTAGTAAGAAATGGCTCACAATTTAGTACTTTTACTGCTGTGGTAAACAGCCGTTAAAAGCTAAAACAATCAGCTATGATAGAACTTATTGATTGGGTTTCATATCTTCTTAGACTGAAACAGGCCCTGATCCAGAATCTATTTGATCCAGAATTTAAATTTGGCCTAAATGATACAATTAAAGAAGAAACATAATGATATTATTAGGCTAAAGAATGTCAGACAAGTTCAATTGGATTCAGAGGCGACCTACAATTATTGGGTGCATCATCTGTTCTTTTTTCGGGGGATGTATGGGGTTGGTGACTGACAGCATGTGTTGCCATTTCTTTTTTGTAAGCTGCTGCACAAACTGGCAACCCTCAGTTTTATCTGGCAACCCGCTCGCTTTCCTGCACGTTGTCTGATCGCTGTCCAGCAGGGCATGATGTTGACCTGGGAGTGTGGTTTAAAACACTGCATGAACTCCTGAACAGTAGCACAGAGGTTTGGATTGTAGTTTTTGATGCTGGCAACAGTTGTGCACCTCCAGTGTTCATTGGTTGATGTGTGATTGATACAAGATGTGTTCTTTTAACAGTGATAAATACTCAAATAACAGATAGGCTAGTATACCCATACAGTACATTAGCACATAACATTTTCAGAACAATATGTATTTGCCATGTATATATACTGTGGAAGAAAAAGTTCTCTCAGGTCCAATTCTGCGGCTGGTTCAGGTGAGTTTTATTCACTGCATTGTGGAGATAGAAGTTCCCAAGAAGAGGTCATATTCTCTCTGACCTGAACGAAATTCTGGTCAGGGTTTTTATACAATGTTACAGGAAACAGAATAAACCAAAAGCTGAGAAGACATTCAAGTTTGTCTGAGTAGATTTGCATGGGCTCAATACTGTCTGCTCCAACTTTGATTAGTTATGGTGTGAGTCTCTGTTGGAGCCAACCTAACCTGGGCTCTAAAAAACTTTCTCTTTGTTTAGTGACTTGGCTTCACATCACACAAAGTCCTTCAGGGAGTAACAGACAAATTAATTTGTGTTCAAATTAGACAACATGTGCACGTGTTCTTTTTACAGTGATAACTAGTCTAAGTAAATGACATTAACATTAACACTTAAATCTTCAGAACAGGGTAAATGTGTGCCTATGTTTGTGTAACCTGCTTCATCCAGTGCAGTGTTTGCAATATGTGTTTGCAATGTATGTACAAATTAGGGAACTATGTGCAATTTTGCTTCTTTCCAGCAGCACTTCCATTTATGGCAATTACCAATCACTTTGCTCAAATAGTTGATGAAGGCATAGATGTTGCAGGCATCTCTGGTAAAACTGAGTAGTCCAAAATGTCTCACTTGCATCAATGAGTTCCTCTTTAGCCTCTTTCAAACGAAGAAGTTACAGGAGCGTAGTTACAGTATAGGAACAGTCCACTTCTAAACAGTTCTACTAGCTACTCTCCCCCAAAACCAGTTTTGCAATTTGCATTCACACTCGCTAAGTGGCCATGGGAACTGACCATTTGTTATTATAACACAGCCATCTATCCACCAATATGCGGAAAAGGGAAAAGACCCTGCCCTGAAGTAGGAGCTGAGAGAGTTACAGAAACAGTGGCTAGAGGAACTTAATAATCCCCAAATTGGTCCAGTCGGAACACAAGAAAAATGGGTTCTAGGAACTTTCAAAAATCCCTCCGGGATAAGTCCTTTAGGATAAGTCCTTTAGGGCGTACCAAATTTAGTTCAGATCAGGCGGCCTACAATAATTAAGCTCATGTTTGTGCATATGTTCTTATTCTGTATACTCAGATGCTCATTCAATTCTACTTATTGCTCACTTGTCCTTGACAAAAAACCCACAATATGTCTAGTAAAGAAAGAAAAAGGGGGGTTTAACCCCTTTTTGGAAATATTTTGAACATTTTTACATTTTCATACAAAAATGTACAATACAATACAACAGTACAATCATCAATTTTCTTTCAAGATAGAGAATGTACCTACGACCCCTCATGTATGTCCCTTGGATTAATACAACATATAATCTAATACCTTGTTAGGAAGATATTAGACAAGTATTAAACATTTTTGCAGATTCCAAGAGTTATAGATTAGTTGGATTAGAACATTATCTAGGAACTATTCTAGATTCAGAACTTAAAATATTATCCGTTCAACTATGAAACCGCTTGTAAAATAAAAAAATAAAATAAAAACTTGACACCCTAGTGTTTAAATAGCTAATGTTCAAACCCAACAAATCTAACTCGCTTAGAATCTGCAAATACTGTATGTTTGAGACATACATACTTATTGTGGCTAATATTCCATCAGTCATATTGTGTTTTTTTTTGTCAAGAGTACAAGTGACCAACAAGTAGAATTGAATGAGCATGATGATCTGTCAATACCTAGAACTTCATGCGACGTGATGCCAAGCCACAGAACAAAGAGGAAGTCATTGATCCAAGTTAGACATTTTGGATGACTTAATTTTTGATGACCTTATAATCCAATAATATAACACATTCTGATGACTAATGAGTACTTTACCAAATTCATATACATTTTACTGGTACAACTTCTACTGAAAGTAAATTTATCAATGCAGGAGTACTTTTATGCAGACTTATTGCTACTTGATCTAGACATCTTTTCAGTCATCTGTGACCACATTAATGTTCGGTTTTGGGGTAACTGTAAGGATAGCTATGACAGTAAAACCCTTTGGCATCCTATGGCTCAATACAAACGTCGGTGTGGGTGAGCTGAGCTGGAGCACTGGAGGGCTTTTTGGTTTCCTGGTACCCTAAATCCTCTGCTGAGCCCTTTCAGGGAGTTGTGGTGGATGTAATTTAGTACAAAAAGAACAATATGATGAGATGTCCAATTAATGAACCCCAAGATAAAACCTTCCCTGTTTTCTAACAGCAGGTTTCTACATTGTACTCCCCATTGATACATAAACAAAAGGAAGTATCAGATCCAGTGTGATAAATACTAATTTGTTATGTCAATTTCTTTCCCCTTGCCGTGTCACTTGTTGATGACTCGCTAACATCCTGCAAAACCAGTATGACAAACAAATTTCCCAGTGATGTGAGAGCACAGGAGCAGCAGGTCTGGGATTTCACAAGTGCAAAATCCAAACCACTTCCTAAAACGGCTGTAATCTCACTTCCTCACCCACACCTAGTTAATTTGTGTGCTAACAACCTACCATACTGGCAGCTTAAACAATGAGCAGACATTTCATCACCATGTGTCATCAATGTTACTGTTTGTATTATAGAAAAGCAGTTAATGTTATTTGGTTTGATGGCCCTCAGCTGAGTAAATACATGCCATTTGAAAGCCATGATGTCTCTCTCTCATGGGTGGGCCAAATTCTCTAGGCGGGTAAAGCAGGGAAAGGGGAGGTAACGTTGCCCCTTGCCCCTTATGACTTCATAAGGAGCAAGATTCCAGATCGGCCCATCTGAGCTTTCATTTTCTCAAAGGCAGAGCAGGATACCCAGGGCTCGGTTTACACCTATCGCCATTTCTAGCCACTGGAGGACCATAGGCAGACTTGGGGAATGCATATTAATGTTAAAAAACCTCATGAAGTGAAATGTTCATGCCATGTGACCTTTAAAAGATAATGAGATCAATGATAAAAGCATCCCAAAAATGACTGAAACCCTTATACAACCATATGAGTCTGATATTTTTACTTTTAATCTTATTTTAGTTATATATTTTTCTTTTTATTCCTTTTGCTATTTATCTGTAGGTCTACTTATTTTTGTCCTTACGATCCTGCCACTACTGAATTTCCCTTTTAGGGATCAATAAAGGCTTATCTAATAATCCAACACTAAATAAACGTTTTACCTTTCTTTCAACCTCAAATCAGCTGGACAGTGACAAGTGTTTTGGAATATAAAGAAAAGTCTAGTCCTGAGAGGAAATCAAATAAATCACAAAAGGTCCATAGAGAAATATATCTCAGCTTTATTTATAACTTTCTTCATCTTCAAAACTCATCAAGATGGAAATTATAAAACAGTATTTACACCTTGTTTCTTTTTAATTTACAGCATTCCAAAGAGAATGAAGAACAATAAGTTCCCCCCCCCCACCCCCCCAAACTCTAGTCGCTCCTTTCTCTCTGTTCCCTAGTTAAAGTAATGACAAAAGGCTTTCGGATGTAAAAAAAAAAATAAAAAAAGAAATATTAAAATAAAATATTAAAATAAAATAAACAAAGATTTACAGGCATTCGTGCAATGAACTGAGAGTACGATTTGAAAACAGGTGAGGGAGAATATCTACAAAATTAACCTTTCTTTGAAATGGGAGTTTGTGTGTGTGTGTGTGTGTGTGTGTGTGTGTGTGTGTGTGTGTGTGTGTAAAATTCAGGAATTAACACACACAAACATCATTAAAGGCGAGTCAGTGAGCTCATTTCAGAAACTTTTGCATCTAGGGAGACACGACAACTAAAAAAAAGAAGAAAAAAAAAGGAGCTCTGTCATGTTTAGGGGTCAGCGTAGATGAAGATGATTACGACATCTTGGTCAATAACAGTATTGTGAAAGAAGCTGAGCTGACAACTTTGGCAATTTTGTGGCTTTTTATAGGAAAATGCTGCTTTCCTTGGTAAAGTGCTTTTATTTTAAAATCATAAGAGTCCGAACTGTTCCCACTTCCTTCAATCCCCAAAAATAGAAAACAAGAAATGTGGACTTTTTGAATAAAATAAACAGAAACATTTCTCAGAAGCAGAGCTGCTCTATGCAGAGGAAACACCATTGGTTGAGTGAAACATCAACACCCGCCAAAATTGATCACTGTAGCTTGATACTCCCCGGGCTTTATTTAAGATGATAATAACAATAATAATATTAATAAGATGATTATTTTTTTTCAATATTTAAAGAATATATGCCATTATTCTTATCCAGTGCCAGCCCCATTTGTGACGTCAACACTCTGTACATTTCTCAGTGACTGAGTCACAGAGTGTTTGCACAAACCTGAGAGGAAATGTTTTATTACCTGTTATTAAGCAGCAGGATGCATCGTCAGAGGTATTTTCATGAGAAGTTACACAATGCTTTCCTGAGTAGAAACTGATCTTAAAATCCAAAATTTGCACTGCACTGGACACAAGCCACAGCCTCCCATCGCGAGGGGAAATTTTATTTGGTCCTTGGCAAACATCATCTGGAAGAATCCGGTGACAACGTAAGATTACAAAAATACATTTTAAATCGGGTTAACAGAAGATTTGTGCGGAGATAGATACGTGATCGAATCACAGAATAATAGAGTCACAAATGGGACTATAGCCGTTAGCATGCTATCAAAGTCTCATGGGAGCTTTAGTTTTTGAATGCTAACAATCCAGTTCAGTAGATACCAAATTTGTCATTATTAACATATGAATATTATCGACATTGAACCCTGGAGAAATATTACTGGTGGTTTTCAAAAATAAATTCTTTATGAGAAAATAAACTGAGATACAGAGACTTCAGCTCTGGACATTAGCGAGCTAGCTTAGCTTGATATTACAAAGTCAAACTAGCTCATATATTACTGTACGCAAACTACTGTAGCTCTCTAAACAACAATGTGAGCCAATCGTTGATTATTATTATTATAATTGTTGTAAATTTTACATAGATTTTGTTTACTTTTATTCTATCATAAAACATCTATACATAACCGCTTCGCAGAAAAAAAGAATGGGTCGCAAAATGTATAAAGTGCATAAAAAGGGTCATTTTAGTTTTAATTCTAATTTATATTTAGCCTAGAATTCCATCATTTATATTCCTTGCTGGTAAGCTATATTTGGCTGTATCCTTGGCTTCACCCACTGAAGTTTTACTCAACCAATAATATTACTAAAAATCCAATCTGCTGTGATTTTAGGGTTATGGAACTCCACATTGAAATATGATTAGTGTAATTGTGAACATTTTCCAGTCAAAATAAAATAAATTGGATAGTACCACAGTGTATTTAGGCACAAGGTAAACTGGACACCAGACTCAAACTAAAGTGTTTTTTTAAGGTAGCGTAAAACGAGCTCAGAAAGTCCCATAAAGACTCCAAAGTTCAGGTTAAATAAACTGGCAGTGACTTTAACAAAGTAATGTCCATGTTAACTGACAAAGCATCGAGTTCAGCTCAAATAAGTGAGTCTTGTTTTTAAATCGTTCGCATCCTGTTAACAAGAGAAAACATCAGAACAGCTCAGACCCCAAAAAGCATCAGTACATAAACAAACTTGTCTAATTATTCTTTAGATTATCACCACTCATGTCTTTGGCAGAAAATTGTCTTACACTCAAACACATTAAATCAATTTTCCATTACTTATTTAGCAAACTGTCTGCTTGCTTCAAATTCTATTTTAATTTTTTAGCTAAAATGTTTATATCTGGGTTTTGGAAACATTCAAAACATTTAATTTAATTAATATTTAATTTTAAAGTGCAAAACCCTAAAAACCGACTGACTCAAAAGTACAGCAAGTTACTTTTCTTGGTCTTTTCTAAAAAAAAAAAAGAAAATTTGACATTTAAGCTTTCCCCAAGTTGGAAAACCTGAAAATAGTCATTCCTATTAATTTGAAAACATTTTTTGTCAAGCTTTCCCTTTCAGATCCACACTGAAAATAGAAATACAAATGCTTCATAATTCCTCCTTTGGACAGGAAGAGTCCTGTTTCGGTTGGAGAATGAATTATATTTTCTGCAGAACAGCGAACAAATAACAAGATGACCACATATTTCAGTACGACCACAACAGTGCTTCAGTAGTTTTCCTTCCACAGAATTTCCCACCATTTGATCCTCAACAGAAGTGGAATTTTGGGATTTAAAAACTGTTAAATTAAGAATCTGATGCTGTTTGTTTTTAGAAATGCATCAACATTAAAGAAAAAAAAAAATCCCCCATAATGATGATCTGTGTTTGAAATTAATTATTGTTTTTTGTGTACTTATTTCCCTTCATCATGCATCGTCTATCCCTATTCCTGATGTCCTATATTTCCCAGAGTCCCATTTCACAACATTTAGGAGAGGCGATTGAAACTAGGATTCACCTGTGATTTTTATGTATAAAGTGTAAGGAAAAACTAACATGAAGTGGCACTGAAAGAATTGCAGCAAAGAAGAGAGAAAAAAGTGAGAGTGGTGCTTACTATAAACACAACTTTGCATTCTGGTATATGTAGTTGGAAATCAATCTCTACCAATAATGTCTCGGTGTGTGAACACCGAACATCTTCGCAGGAATAACAAGACTAGAAAGCAGTCTTTTCTCTTTGGTTTTAAAAACATAAAATTAAATGAATGATTCACTTTTCATGTTGTTTATCACCAAAAAAAAAAAAATCCATAAAACACGACTGTGGTTCTGCTAGAAATCAAAGAAAAATCTGTCACAAAACAAAAATATATATAAGTTTTAGAAAAGATATTTCCTTTAAAATCGCCTTAGAAAGTACAGTAAAATACAACTGGAGTGTGTGCAGTTCTGTGAACTACAAGCATTGTGATAATCATAAAATATACAACATTGTTTCCCATAAAGCAATGTGGCCAATGTCGGTGCTGAACAGGGTGTTTGTACGGTGGCCGACCGGGGCAAACACCCTGCAACTTAATGAAACACACGCAAATAGACACAACACAAGCAAATTAGCAAAACAAAAACATCTTCATTAATTTGACATCACATGCACAACATTTAGCAAACGGGCTGCAAATACACACAACACAACCAAATACACAAACTGCAACTACAGAAAAGCACACAATCTCTGAAAAAAAAAATGCATGGAAAAAAAAATGCTAGAAAAAAACCGCTGCATCCAGATTACACAATGTAAGATCTCCAGGCTTCTAGAGTCGCTTAGTGGAACACAGGCCACAGTGAGTTAGGCTTTACATACTAACCTGCCCTTGGGCAGAGGAAAAGAAAGAGAAGAAATATATACACACAACTCTTATGGAGCAGAGACCCGAGAGAGAGAGAGAGAGAGAGAGAGAGAGAGAGAGAGAGAGAGAGACGGGGCATGTTCAGTCTCAGAACAGTGCAACTACTTTAAGATCATAGACTGTAAATATTAAGTCTATGTTTGAGAGATAGATTTTCTCTCGTTTGGTGTGTGTCTCTAGTTTATCGGCTCAGGTCCCAGGTGATACTAAATCAGCAGAGATGTGTCTGTAAACGTGGTAATAAAAAGGCAGAGCGCTCTCTCCCCATGGGGTTGAAAATCCAGCTGTTCCACTTAGCGCTCCCTCTAGAGGCCTGGAGAACTTCCGTAACTTGCGTAATCTGGATGCAGTGTTTTTTGTTGCTTTCCTTTGTGCATTGTTTCTGTATTCACAGCACATTTGTGTATTTGGTTGTGTTATTAAATTGATGAAGGTGTTTTCTTAATTTGCTTGTGTTTTGTCTATTTGCGTGTGTTTCATTAAGTTGTGGTGCATTGGCCCCTGTCGGCCACCGTATATTTAGCTACAGAAATACAAGCAACAGTAAATGTTTGCTGTTCAGAGTGCACCTCTTCCCCCAAATCTGATTTACAAAAAAGGAAACCCAAACATAACCACTGAATGCAAAGGAACATATAACATGTAATAATACATATAAAATCTCACGAGGCAAAATAAAAATCATATTTTTCGTCTCCACTTATTGACAATATAATATGTACATACACGTCGAACTCAATAAATAAAGTCTTAGATTTCTTAAAGTATTTTCTAGTCAGAATGTGAATGCTTCCCTCTTTTGGGTTCTGTTCCCACCAAGTCTGGTGATGGCCATTTTGGTCACATAAACACATGCACACACAGACATCCCACCCCTCTGAAAAAAGTAGGAAAGGACTCAAAGTGGTCTGAAACATTGACCACCTTTGGAACAACTGATTCCTACACAACCTCCCTTTACAGATCTGTCATTAGTGGAACTAAAAATCGAGGGTTACCTTACACATTTAATACACCACAATTATAATAATCGTATTGATTGTCTTAGTCACGATACAGACTGGCTGTCTATTGCTGCTAAATTTCTTAACAACTCTGGGATAAAGGCTTTGGTCTTTTAATGATTTTATGCAGGGCACAAGAAAGGGAAAAAAAATGATATAGAAATCCAACCCAAACCTTCTCCCCAAAAAATAGTCTTGTGTGTACGTCTCACAGAGAATTCATCATTAAATATCTAACTAGTTTGAACTCCGTTGACTAGCTCGGGTTGTCTTTGTCTACTAGCTGTATGGATGGTGAGAAGGGGATGCAGGCTGCTACACATGCGGCGGTGGGTTTAGTTTGAGGCTTGCAGTTTGACCGCATTCGCATAAATGTATGTACGTTGGCAAGAGCAGTGGGAGAAGGAGTCTCCGTGAGTTTCTCATTAGGGAAAGTGAATTGGAAACAACACACACATCTCAAAACACACACACACACACACACACACACACACACACACACACACACACACACACACACACACACACACACACACACAGAAGGAAACGCGCAAATTGGCGAGGCCTCTGAATGACAACGATGGGTAAGAGTGAGACAAGCTTTCTGGTCCAGGCAAGCAGGTCCTTTAGATCTTTGTCATCAGTTACCACATTAAGGAGTGCACACTCACTCACTCACACTCACACTCACACACTCACACACACGCACAAAATTCTGTCGACGAACTACAACAGAGTGTTTACGGTGAGTCTTTATGAAGTTCCCACAGTAAAAAGGGGTCATGTCTGTGTGTGTGTATGTCTAATCCTTGCATATTTACAAAATATGCATGCACATGGCTTGTCTTTTTATGTCAGTGTGTCTGCATTCCCATTCCCATTCCCACTCCCACTCCCACTCACACACACACACACACACACACACACACACACACACACACACACACACACACACACACACACACACACACACACACACATCCCCTCCTTAGCATACATTCGAGTGTAGTAGTGCATGCGTGCAAACGTAGGAGTATGTAGGGTGTCAAATGCTGTTTCCCAGCTGGCTGTGGTGGTTGGCTGTGTGCGGTGAGTTCTGCTCGTTGAGGAGAAGCGTTGTCTCGTCCGGTCCGTTCTCCGTAGGGCTGGAGTCCGCTCCTAGGTCCGTGATGGTGATGGTGGCATTGGCTGGGGGAGGTGTTTGATCCAGGTTAATCGCGTTGTGGCTGCTCTCTGGGGACTGGGGCGTGCTGTCCAGACGGGACGCCATCAGCCCGTTCTGGTACTGGGCACGTGTGACCTGAAGGTAAGAGGGGAGATCTTTGTCTTTTCTAGTATTTTCTATGCCTGTCGTGTAAATTCCCATACAATACAGTTATATATTTCTGTGTTTGAATACCTATACTATATCTGCTTTACACTTACTAATTCTATCAAAGATTAAAATGTATAACCAACCTTGACAAACTGCAGGTCGGTGAGAGCTCGGACATAGAAGTCGGGTGTGTACTGCTGCAAGGGGATGCTGTTGTTGAGCTGGCTGTTGCTGCCGCTGATAGAGAGGGACTCTATCCGGTCGGCTCCGCTCAGAGAGGTTGTGCGGTTCAACCCGCTGATGTGAGATGGCGAACGAAACTCTGCACACACACACACACACACACACACACACACACACACACACACACACACACACACACACACACACACACACACACACACACACACACACACACACACAAAACAAGGTTATAACCGCTTCTGTGTAGACAATTATATGGTAAGGCTCTATCAGGCCATCCTGCATACAAAAAAAATAGGAAACACTTCACTACAGGAAGCAGTGGCAAGGGCTTTACACTACTGTTTTAAAGCCATTCATGAATTAATGGCTCTATGATGCAGAGGGACCTTGAGAGCACAAGATGCATTGTAGGATCGAATGGAGGTTAACATTAATGATATGAATGACTAATGTGACACACAAGGTATAATGAATGCACAAAATAACATCTAAAGGAGTTAAACCTATGAGAGCAAGAACGAGAGAGGGTGCTAAATAAGGGGGTTTAATGTTTAGTTATTTCAAACAAACTCATGACCATCTATACTGTAGATCCCCTTTGGTTCACTATCACATCAGGAAACTGGTGCCTCTCTAACACCCAAAGGCGGTGGCACATAAACATTCCCAATAGCATAACAAGCAGTGACTCAGATTGTGTTTATAAGGATGACCAACACCAACCAAACTTGTCGTCTACTAACATACTTACAAAGTAGAATTTTGTATTCCTAATTTGTATTGAATGTTGGGGCAGGGCAGGATGCAAACCAAGATATGGCTTAATAAAAAAAGTGAAATTTAAATGGATTAAATACTGTAATACCTCAAAAGTAAGTTGACTGTATTCAGGTTAGGACAA
This sequence comes from Percina caprodes, assembly GCA_013375575.1. Taxonomy (NCBI): domain Eukaryota; kingdom Metazoa; phylum Chordata; class Actinopteri; order Perciformes; family Percidae; genus Percina; species Percina caprodes. Next base: position 127,703 of record JABXJD010000879.1, on the reverse strand, counting down.
GATTGGCAAGTGTCAACTTGTAAAAAGAGGAGAATGCTTGTTTCACCAAACGAACAACCACACTTCACACTCATGCTCTTTGCTGCTGCACTCAGCTGCTGTGCATTATTACCAGTAGCTGTGAGTCTTCCAGCAGGGGGCCTCAGTGAATCATTGGAAACTGTTTTACCTAGACACGTCAACTGCATTAGCTTTCAAAGAATTAGGCTAGCTAGTTAGTCGTGGTTATCTACAGCTAATGTCCTAGTTAGTGGATAGATTCACTTTTTTATGTGACAATATTTATTATGTTGATATTCATTAAAATCATTCTTAAGATCTAGTTGGCAACTTTTCTTTATTTAGATGTACAACTTAAAATCAAAGCACTCAAAGTGGCTTTTCCACTCATGTGAGTCCTGTTTGACGTGTAGACGTAGGAAAAATGAGATTGTCTAAACAATTTAGAAATATTTGTAGTTTTGAATCAGAGTGCAATTTGTTGTTTACGTCACTCTGAAAGCAGAAAGTGCAAAGTTGTTTACTTTAAGCATGACTTAAGGTTTCTTGCTCTTCCATTTTTTAATCTTCAGTCCCTTGTGTTGAGTAATCTTCAATTACTCAGCACAAACTGACGTAGCTAAAGGATTAATACTAACATACATACTATGACCTAACATGAAAAGAAAGTATCAAGGTTTTTATTTTGATAATTAAGTTTTAAGAACATATACTCTTAGGGCTGTGCTCAAAGAGGTTACCAAAGCCGGCACACCCCTTATTTGTTTAAAAAAAATATGTAAATAAAATATGTATATATAATATATTTGATTAACGTTAGAAAAGTTACCCACTGGATCTTTAAAACTTAAAAAAATCAGTGAAGGTTTTAAAGCAACCAAACTTCTACTTGTGACCTGGTGCACGCAGAGTTAGTGTTTCTAAAAATCTGAGTGAACCCAATTCCAAACACTCCTACCCTAATCCCACATTTTTTTTTTTCTTTTTTAAAGATTATTTTTTGGGCATTTTTAGGCCATTTTTTGACATGACAGCTGAAAACTTGAACGGGGAGAGAAACGGGAAAGGAAAGAGTTGCAGGTTGACAATTGAACCCGTGCCAGCTGTGTCGAGGAATAAACCTCTATTTATGGGCGCCTGCTCTACCAACTGAGCTAGCCGGGTGCCCTTAATCCCACATTTTATAAGGAAAAGACAATTATCTCAAGATTTCCATTCATAATTAGAAGACTAAGTCGATACAGGGATCGCATTTGGAACTGGGCATTTGTGATTAAGAAAAGGAAAGATATTGTTTTTTAAAAACTTTGCGGTGCTCTAAAAGACTACAATCTAGTTCAGCAATTAATGCCATCTAAAGGGATAGATCAGATATTTTGAAGAGGGGTTGTATGAGGTACTTATCCATAGTCAGTGTCCTCCCAATAGTAGATGACGGTCGGAACGTCATTCACTGTTGGAAAGGGCTGTCTGAGGGCAAGGTAAAATCAATGAAAATTTTCGGTGTATAGCATACCAATATTGTCTTTTCTAGGAAGCAAACATACATTTTCATTTTGCTGCTGCCCGTGCTGCCCTGTCCAAAGCACTACAATGCTTAGCTTCTGTGTTGTACTTTTGCCTGCTTCTCTAAACTGGAAGCGGGCTGACCGCCATCTGTAATACATTGATTATTGATAAGTACCTCATACAACCCCACTTCAAAATATTCAAACTATCCCTTTAAGTCTCAAAAACTAAGGTTAACACTGTACCATGAGAGTGTGGGACAGGACAACAACAACCAAAACTCCCAGGCTGCATCTCAATAGCTCCACATTATCTCCTTCATTCCAATTATTGATGTAACAGTTACAGCGATCTTACACCTGAATACTGACATAAAACAAACATAGGAAGGATGATGTTGTCCTATCCTTCCCCCTTTTTGCCTTAGAGGTGCTGACGATAAGCTCTTTGATCAACTTTATTACTTTGCAACAACTCGATTGGTGGCGTTTCACCCCTGGGTCTCCTCTGTACTCCTGTTTTTTTGTGCATATGCTAATACTGAAGCGAGGTCAAAATTGTTCATCACAAATTCCCAGAGCCCGAGGTGTGTGGACTTCAAATTGCTCATTTTGTCCCATCAACAGTTCAAAACCCAAAGATACTCAGTTTACTATCATGGAAGACTTTTAAAACCAACAAATATTCACATTTCAGAAGCTAAAACCAGAGAATTTTAGACTTTTTGGTTTTCAAAAATAACTCAAATGATTACTTGATTAATTGACTGAACTTTGCAGCTCATACTGTTTTACTACAAGCAACATTTTACAGTTAAAAAAATAAATTATGAGTGCTCTCTGTTGGACAAAAGATGTAATACAACACTGGCAACATATGTTGGATATTTCAGTTAGAGTTTATTTTTATTTGATTAGGACAACGCCCATTAAATCAACATTTCTGTAAATGTAGCAGTATCTGTAGTCATAGTTACCCAGCAAACTTCACACAGAAAGGGCCAGAACAACCTAGATTCAAACACAGAACCTTCTTGCTGTGAGGCAGAAGTGTTAACCACTCATCCACTGTGCTGCCCGTAACACTGTAGTTTGTTGATACTATACTATATAAATACTGCTATGATAAGCGGTAGAAACCAAAAAGTAGATCATCACTCTGGCAAAAGAAAATTTGAATTCACATCATACAGTAATGTGAAAGCTGACCTACACCTACAAGTGTTTGCTAAGAATAGATTGACTTGCCATCTTCTCACTGCCTCCTACTCACCTGCAGGTAAAACTGATTTTTTTTGGTTGAACAAAGAGCTTATTCGGCAAATTACCGGTCATGTTGGAACTCTTTGCTGTCCATAAAGGGTAAATCTACATTGAATCACACGGAAAAGGAAACTACTGCTACGCTGCTGTCTGTGAGGTGAAACCTTTGGCCACAATTGATAATATCACTGCAGATATTTTAATCACTGATTTGGGCGTGTATGGAAGTGCAACCCATAATCCATTGTTTCAACCCATGACGAGCAGTGCAAACACTATCTTCTGCCCTCTGTGATCAGGCTTCAATTTACCTTTTGACAGATTCCTAAGGAAACAAAACAAAAATTTCAAAGCCACACCTGGCGAATCAAGAGCCAGGTCTGCCTGCCCACTCAAGCACCACCCACCCTCCCCGGAGCATCAGCCCATCCTCGGTGTTAAAAAGGACCCAGACATGCCGGAGTTTACCTGGCCACCGAGAGAACAGAGAAAACCTTTTAAAGGAGCAGTAGCGAGGACGAGGTGCAGCCACTGAGAGGAGAAAAGGAAGGAGGCAGGAGGAGGTGATCGATCGACAGAAGGAGGAGGGGGATGAAGGGGAGGGAGGGAGAGTGAGACACTGGGAGAGACACAAAGACAGATCTGCTTCCAGACTGGACAAGGACATGCAAAACCATGGAGAAATTCTCCAACAGCAAGATCACACAGATTGCACTGTAGAAAACGACAAAGTTTGATGAAATGGGTGAAAAAGGCTGATGATGTTGAGAAGGAAGGACGGAAAATGAAAAATAATTCACAAATCTTTTTGCTCTCTACCTGAAGCACCTGAAATAAATGAGCTGTGTTGGGATGAAAAAGAAAGGAAAGACAACATTTGTGTCTTTCCAGGTCGTCATCATGTCAAATTAGGTGTTCGGGGCCTTAAACTGCTTCCATAAGCCAAACACACACACAACCAATCATTGTGTTGGGTTTTTCACGACCTACATGACATGAAAAGGTAACCAGGCAGGATTCCATGTTTAAATTGTGCACCAATTACAGTATCACTCGTGCATTTATTTATTAGTATAATCTGAATTATTTTTTTCTTTTCTAGTGCCAATACAATATCTTTTTAATGGGGAAAAAAAGACTCTAAAAATATATACACATATGACCAGGCATTCAGTGCTAGCTTTCACTCCTTTTGATCAGCTTCACAGAGCATGTGAGAGGTGTGCAAAGACGGGAGGAGAAGGCCAAAATCATTTGACGTGCTAGTCTTTCTGTCATGAGGACGCATGACGCAGGATAAACTGTAACAGACAGAGATTTGGAATAAAAAGAGAGGGAAAGAGATTGAAAAGTAGACCGAGACAAGACAGACAGACAAGCTGACAGCTGATCCCAGCAACAAAAAATGTAGGAAAACTGTCAGAGAGAAGAAAAAAAATAGGAGTGTATTGTAGTGAGGGGAGGAGTTCAAAGGAAAAAAAATCAACAAAATCCACTTACACATGAACCCTCACGAATATCTCAGTAAAGTCAAACCAAACCTCCTTTTTAAATTTGAGTACAACAGACTGATTGATTAATTCACTGTTGTCAGATGTTCACAAGCAAGTCAAGGTCACAAGACAATGGTGACACAAGACAGTGGTGTTAGAGAAGTGTGTGTTGGTGTTTGCACGTTAAATCTGATATATATGCATTTGTTTTGAACTACGTGGACCAGTTGCCCCATTTTTACCACAAGTTCATCAGATGAAAAAATATCATTGGCAATCCTAAATTTTCCCAAACTTTGGGTACTCACTATAAGTCATATGATGTGCAATAATTTAAAGTTGCAAATAACTTAATCGTTGCTGTCTTGTGCTGCATTTTTGCTTCTATTGTCTGTAAACTGTGCAGCTATTCTCTTTAAAAAAGCAATACAGGGAGCTCAATAAACTACTCTGGTAAAATAAAGTTTAAAAAAACAAAAACAACCAAGGTACAGTACCTTTTTGAACAACGGATAAAAATGAATATGTATCTCTCTTTTGATTAATGATGACCGTGTCCATTAATATGGACGGATCACATCATTGATGATGTTCAATCAAAATAAAAAATAAAATTGTAACTACTAATGTTTTAGACGTTTTACACTAAATTAAACTAAATAGACATTTATGAGAGCACAATAGTCTGTTGTACCCCTTTTTTCCCCACTATGTGGCAGTAAAGGTATTTTAACCTTATATATTAGAGGAGAGGAGATGAAAAGCAGAGGTTTTAGACTCACCCAGTGTGGGAGCATTGAGCGCCATGACACCGTAATATGAGAAAGGTCCGGTCTCAAACTTCATGTTCTCGTTGCCGGCCTCCACTTCCACTCGCCCCTGAAAAGAAGACAACAGAAACAAACATGGATGTTGTATGAGAAATTACAACTTTCAATAGCATGTGTTTATTATCAGTAAATAGTCTATAAAATTTCAAAAAAAATATGAAAAATGTGTGTTAGAATTTCCCAGAGTCCAAGGTGATGTTTTCAAATGTCTTATTTTTTACAACCACCGGTTCAAAACCCAAAGACATTTAGTTCCGGCGCATTAAATTCTGACATTTAGAACCAGCAAGTGTCTGGTAAATTTGTTTAAAAATGACTAAAACGATTATCAAAATAGATAGATTTTCTGTTGATTGATTCATTGACGAATTGTTGCAGCTCTAAAATGACGTACAAACAACAATGATTACTAATTCTTATAATAAAAAGTCTAATACCGCCTTGAGACCCTGAATTTTAGTTTGAATGAAACTACACAGTTTGGCCTCTAGAGTGCGGTGCAATCACAGGCCAAAACAAGGTGGCATATAGTATTTATGTAATATTGATTGTTCTCTGGAGAGGCTCTGCATCATTTGTGGTAGGTAACATGTTTACTTTGGCCTCTATTAGTCCATATTGAGCACTCAGGATTCACACATTTAAACAGAGATGTGGGATGATGTGATGCAAATGACAAGAGGAGGGAGGTGGACCTGCTAGAGGTTCTTTGTAAAAATTAAAGAGCAGAGGAATAGAAACAGAGTCAGAAAGGCAGATGGGGTGGATGAAAGGACAGAGGAGAGGACAGAAGGGGGTTAAGGAGGCCTCTGTGTTAGTAGAGTGAGTTGGCCTGAATCGGACTGCTGGAATGTGCACAGCAGAAACAACACAGCACAGTTAATCCACACAGTCATCCCTTCTTCCCTCCATCCTCCTATCCCCACCCCTCAGAGACTGGGCAGATGAAAGCAGAATAGGTGGTAAATAAAAGAGATAAAAAATCAAAGGACAAACAGGACAGCGCGTGGAGCTCGCTGTATCTGACAGTGCCGAATAAATTAGTATAGTCACTATAAGATCTTTAAAGCTTTAGTGCGGAACTTTTCTTTGATGAACTACCATTACATTAAGCCGTTGCCAAATGAGTTGAGACAAAGCTAATTACCGAAAAGACTTTCAGCTCCACTAAACACTCTCTGTATTTCTCAGTATGGCTATGTTTAGAAAATGGTGTCATCCGGCGACTTTCACTTCCTTGGTTACTAGCAACTGTGTGGAGGAGGGGTGGGGGTGATGCGCTATCACTGGAGGCTTGTGTCATGCGGATGCGCCGACAGTTTTGTTGTCTTTACTTACAATTCCTCATGGGGGAGCTAGAACCTATGCACTTTAGCTTTAATTCATTTAATTCATTTTAATGTGAGTAATTCCTCTGAGATAGTTTATTCATGGACTATAATCTCTGCCATGGGGGCTCATCAAGTCATGCGTGCTTGAACCTGTGCAATATCGTTTTTAAATTCAGGATTTTAAAGATCCAATCAAATGCAAATATGTCAGGAAGGACTGCAGGAATATGTACTTAAAATGATGCACAAAACATTTACACTATTTTGTTTCGATATAACAGTGCAGCCATAAAATTCATCCACTGATATAGCAATACAAAGTGTTGGAACAAGAAGAAACAGAATACATGTGTGATGAAATGTAAATAATTTTGTAGTAAAGTTAAAGGTAGACAATCAAATAACCACAATTTCATTGTACGTTTCTCTTTAAGACCTACTGGAATGAACTGGTCGAGATAAACAAACTATCTAATAAAACCATCCTCTCGTCCAAATTTAGTTTAGAAACCTGGCTCGGATATTACAGGGAGGGGAAGGAGGTAGGGAGGGATGGATGGATGCGAGGGGGGTAGAAGGGGGTGTGGATGTATCTGTCACCAAAGTTACAAAGTAGGCTGCTCCCATCACAGACGCTGTACTGAATTGAGCTCACATTTCTCCTCGGCTCAACAGCGAGCCCTTCTCATCCAATGCCAACACTGATCAGAACTAAAGTCTAATCTACATCAACACTTCTCTGACACTGCTGACACATTTAAAGCACAAGGTCTGACAATGTTGATGCTTCATGATTCTCACAACAACAATTCTGTTTGTCTGATATCATCAAACTAACATCCCAACAATCAATGAACATGATTTAAAGTAATTGCCTTCATTATTTTGCTTAGTGCTTACTGCTGGTAGTACTTTCTTACTTACTTTCTCGAGGCTTGCCACCTACAATTATTTATATTCTTGACCATTCCTATTGATTTTCAATTGATCAATAAATGTTTGCCGTCTTTGCTTAATAAATGAGTGAATATTACAATCAACAAATTGTCTAATGACTTATTGCCACATCCAGAAGTTCTCCGATGACACAGCCGTTGTTGGTTGTGTTTCTGAGGGGAACGATCTGGAATACAGGTCAGTCATCAAGGACTTTGTCAGCTGGTGAGAGCTCAACCAGCTTCAGCTCAACACCAGCAAGACAAAGGAGATGATCGTTGACTTCAGGAGGAAAACATCCCCTTTCTCACCGGTGAGCATCCAGGGATCGGACATCGAGGTATTGGAGAGCTACAGATTCCTGGGTGTTCACCTGAACAATAAACTGAACTGGACTGATAACACCCATGCTCTATACAAGAAGGGCCAGAGTCGCCTCCATCTGCTGAGGAGACTCAGGTCCTTTGGAGTGTGCAGGACTCTCCTCAGGACTTTTTATGACTCTGTGGTGGCCTCTGCCATCCTTTATGCTGTGGTCTGCTGGAGGGGGGGCAGCTCGGACAGGGACAGGAGCAGACTCAATAGACTGATCAGGAGAGCGAGCTCTGTCCTGGACTGTCCTCTGGACCCCATAGAGAAAGTAGGGGAGAGAAGGATGTTAGCCAAGCTGACATCCATCATGGACAACACCTCTCACCCCCTACATGACACTGTGGGGTCCCTGAGCAGCTCCTTCAGCCACGGTGTAGGAAGGAGAGGTACCGCAGGTCCTTCATCCCGGCCGCTGTCAGACTCTACAACACCTGCACTACCTGATAATGTTGTAGTTTCTGTTCCTTTTTATCTCCCATCTACACCACACACTTACTGTTAATATTTATTATCGGTATTTATATTACTTTATTACAAGTACTTACTTTTCAATATTTATAGTCACAGGTTAATATAATTTATATTGTGCTACCGACTCTTGCTTTACTACTCCAATTACACATTCAATTTAATTTTAGCGTCACTTACACTGCAATATTGTTTCTTGTATCATGGCCACACTTTAAAATATACTTTAAAATACCTTTATTTGACGCCATTCTGCTTACTTTCTGTCTACCTTATAAGTATTGTTTATTGTTTGCCTGTATTTCTTGTGTGTTTACCTGTTTGTGTGTTTTTTGCTGTATAGAAGAAAATGCTGCTGCTGTAATAAGGAAATTTCCCCGTTGTGGGATAAATAAAGTATAATCTAATCTCTAATATAATCTTGACACCTTGCTAACTGTAGCAACCTATCTTTATTTTTGCAGGTAAATTCACTGGGCATGAATGCCTTTGCCAGAACGCACTGGTCCAAATTCATCGTTACACACATTCACACCTGCTCAGTGGAACCACAGGCTTCTACCTTTAGCCGTTGAGTAATCACAGGTCAAATGCTTTGCTTGAGGATACTTTTCTGCTGAAAAGGGAGCAGGCATTCACTGCAAACTTCCTCTGGCTGTATTGCTATAAAAAATTTAAAAAAAATCAACCATGAAAACTGAAAGGCTCATCTCCAAATGACATACTTTTTACTTTTAGTGTGTACTACAGCTGCCCTTACAAAGTACTTACTGTTGCACGCAGTATGCATACAATATATATAGTAGACATACTATTTCTTCATAAAAATGCCACTTGAACTTTGGCCCATCTGACTCATTTATGCTGCGCAAAGGATTGTGGGTTAGAATAGCCAGAAAATCATGCTGGCTTGCATACTGCAAAATCTGACCAGATGTATTCCTGGTATTTTTGGCATTCTGTATTTGACATACTATATATATTGTGACATACTAAATCTTTTTCCTGGTATACTAGTATTGTAGTATGGGTATTGGAACGCAGGTTTTGTCTTTCCAGTAATTTTTCCACTTATGTTTCTTAGATAATAATAAGATAATAATCCCCTCTCAACATATGGTCAAACTCTGTGTGTATGTAAGGGTCGGCCAGGGTTAAATACTTTACTAAATACTGTAACTTGCTTGTAACACGTGCACCTACTCAAAAAAACACATACATGCTTTCCAAGCATGTAGAAGGCTGACTCTGAGCAATTCACAGCTATGCACGCTGTAGCGGGGCTAGTGTTTAATTAAAAAAGGGAGGCATGGGGGAGGAAGAAGACAAAGAATAGAAACAGGGGGAGGAGGAGGACAGGAGTGAGAGGTGTAAAGCCTGCCGTTGCTTTAGTCAGACCTGTTTTCTCAGATCTGCACTGACAGTACAGCTTGCCAACACTTGGAGCAATATACTGCACCAACATTGTGCTTTTATTTATATAAAAAAAAAAACAGGCCACGGGTGGATCATTGTGGTCCACCAATGACACAGTATTACACAGAATCAACCCTGGTCACAGGCTTTAATCATGTTTATTTCTTTTGTCTCATATGAAAAACAGCTGTGGAATATGCAGGATAATTATTCTTCACATCCTCTGCAGTCTCGGCCAGTAACAATTGCAATAAAATCTGCTTCAAACTTAAACAAACAAAGCACAGATTTATTTATTTTTATATATATCAATGTTGCTCCTGTTATACAGTATATACACACATATATATATAGTTAATAAGTTTCAAAATGGGTCTTAAATTAAGCTACATGCTTCACCCTGTAAGAGTTAAACTACTAACTAACGCTTTCAACTTTTTTTTAAATTTTTTTTTTTATATGGAACATAAACCGTTTCTGCATTTTAACTCCTTAAAGCTTCAGCTTTTTAAAATGACCAATGGGGTCCAACATGAACACAGAATTATCTGCCAAAGTTGGAACAGTTTTTCACAAGAGATTTTGTTTTTCTTTTTACCTTGCTTGTTTTTTACTGGTTTAAAGTGGGGGATGCATAGTTAGAAAAAAGTGATGCCATGTACCATTGAGGCTCTAAATACTACTTCTAAATATCTGTACTCAGTTTGAAACCTTATTCACTTGCTGGGAGGACAGTCACTACAAACTTGTGCATTACAGCCAAACATTTTACATACATTATTAAATCCTATGAAAGAAATTTGATAGGTCAGGCTGACTTTTAGGGTTGTATGTATGAAATGAAGCACAAATAATCTAAAATATTTTCATTTGATAGAGTAGTGTAGAAAAAGATGACACGGAATATATGCAGTATATGTCAGACAGTGTGAAATAACATGTCTACAACTTTAAAGCTACTTAAAGGGTGACATGCATGTTTAGTAGTTTAATTAGTTCCTACTTGTGTGTTTTTGCTAAGATGTGTGTGGTGATTTGCACTGTAGGTGGCTCTTGGCCAAAGTTCAAGTTGTTATGACTCATAAAACTCTCTCTAGCCATCAAACTGACAGACAACAAGGTGCTAATGTGTTATTCCAAAAACTTTCAAACACAGTCCTTATACTGTCCTTGCAATGACACAAGACGTAACTTTTCTTGGGTTTGACGAAGAAGCTTTACTTTTCTTATTGTTTATTGCTGTAAAACTGTAACAAAGAGCAACAGACAAATATGCTGTAAATGAGAGGAAACCAATACAAATACCCAAAGTAGAGTGCAAAACCACAACTTATAGCAACAGAAAATACTGAGTCATAACCAATAGCCATGCCAACTATCAATTTAGTGATGTGACATTAGAAAACACCAATAAACCAAAGATATGCCTCGTACAATTCCTTTTAACATTTTTTAGTAATACATACAGTACTTATAGATGAAAAGTGACCGAGGAAGGCAACAACATAGTAAAAAAAAAAAAAAAGCAGCAGGAGAATACAGAACTGGCACTCTGCTCTGCAACACAATCAATTGACTTCTGATGGAAATGTACAATTGAAAGTGAAATTTAAACTGAAGGTACTGCTGCTGGTTAGACAAAAAGGGGCACTGCTGTGCACACAATTATGTTAAAAACATTAACTTTATTAATTTACTTCAGAGTGGTCAGAACACCCCTCTTTGTTACCCTATGTGATCATTTATACTAGACGGAGGACTGAGGAGATTTCTAAAGAGCCAGCCCGATGCATAAACAAAATAAGTTGCTGCTTAGGGCACCGGAGGGCCCCCAAAAGCGCTTACATGTCCCACAAGAGAGCTTACTGTATAACATAGCCGAGCGGCCAATAAACTCTAAACGCAACTTGCATTACAACTTATACAAGAGGATGAAGCTGAACTTTTCCTGTCACGAAAAGAAAAGAAACACACTATGGAAATAAAATGCAGGGACAGTAATTAGGTTATCTTGTGTTTCCTCCTCTGCAAATTCGATGTTAGCTAACAGCTCACAGCGGGGTCTTGAGACCCCGGCATGCACTTAAGGGCTGTTGCATCAGTTTGTGGAGCTTCTCAACTGTGAAAACGACCTTGCAATTTGTGATTCATCATCAATTTTCCTAAAAATGCCTATATTCGAAATCTACACAGTTGATTTCTTGCCTAAAAAAAGTTCAGAAGTGAATTAGTGATGAATTAGCAGAGGAAAATTGTAAAATGCTTCCAGTTTTGTCCCACAACGGTAAGCCACATTTATTGTGACCATTCCAACGGTTTGCATTTTGCTATTCCGGTTTTGAGATTTTTTTCCAAAACAGTACGGCATCCAGGTAGTTTGCATACCACATACTACATGCTATATTTTGGCCAAATCGGTGCTGCTAGTATAGTATGTGGTTTAAAAAAAAACAGTCAGCCGGTCTGTTAATGTCTTCCAGGGCTGCGTTCTGTGACTCAGCGTTGGAAATGTGAAACTGTTTTAAAACTTCAGCTCGGAATAGATAACTGCATTGTGCGTGAACATGCATTCATTTGCACATGCAGAAAAATTAAACTCTTTCCAGAAATGACCTCTTTTGGACCAGTCCAAACAATATATAGCAGCGATGGAACTTCTCCAAAGCGCACATTATTTTAAAATCGATGATCTATTTATGATATGCAGATTCTATGCTTAAGTTTGTCAGTGGAAGAGATGCTGGATCTTAAGCTAGTACAAGCACAGACTTTGCACAATGTTATTAGTTATTTTAATTTTTTTTTACAGTATTCTTGTGTGTTCAGTGTTCTTCATAACATGGTTGAAATACAGACTCAGAACACATTTATTTTTGCTTCACAGGGTGTGGGAAATAAATGTGTGTTAAAGAGTAAGATTAAGACAATGATTATAATTTTCCCATCCTGGATTGAAGTGCATGTGTACATGTACACAGAATGAATTCAGAAGACATGCTTTTTGTTAGTATTGTGTGTGTGTTAACAGTGAGCATGTAGAGGGAAGTAGAGATGCTTGCCTTGCAGTGTGTATTTGTGTGTGTGTGTGTGTGTGTGTGTGTGTGTGTGTGTGTGTGTGTGTGTGTGTGTGTGTGTGTGTGTGTGTGTGTGTGTGTGTGGCTGTGACATATCCTTGGTCTGAAAGGAAAATACAGTCACAGGATTATTAATAACTAGGGAGGGGGCCCCACCTGAAACCACAAAGTGTCTCTGTGTGTGTGCGTGTGTGTGTGTGTGTGTGTGTGTGTGTGTGTGTGTGAGTGCGCGCTACCAGTCTCAGTGTAGTGAATTATGACCATGTCTTTGTCATAAAATGAGCCACTGACATCAGTTAATGGTTGGTGTCAAGCTGAACAGTTTGTGCAAAGTCATTGAGTCATCCATGCGGTGACACACACAGATTTCTTCAGTAAAATGTAACAGTGTGAGTCAGTGTTAACATACATCAATCTAAAGCCCAGTCTGACTCTTAAGTGACGATGGCGCGGCATGCCACCACTGACCGACCAATAAAAGGAGTGCCATTGAAGTCCGCCTTCGGCTTAAATATCCTGATTGATTGCAGCCCAGACCAGCTGCCAGATCAGACTGATATCAACTGATATCCTTCTTTCTAATGCAGGTTGCTATAAGTATTGTGTTTTGTGTTTTACCAAGTAATTAAGTTAGAGAGAATCTTTGTTTATTGGGCCGCATTTTTCTGTTGAGCCTGGCACGCGTCCAACAGAGCAGTAACCGAACACGACCCGAGCCCGACAGGCATTAAGATATTTATGTCCGAGCCCGATCTCTTTTTTTTCATATACTAATGACACATGTACTGTTTGTTTGTGTGGAAAGCCTGCTTTTATTAAGCAACTGTAGGCAGGCATTCGGAAATTTCAACAGATGAGCGCATCACTGCACACGTGACAAAACAAGCGCACGTCAACATACGCACGCACAAGAGGCCTAATCATATAACTAATTGAAATTAAATTAAAACATAAGCCCACTAAAAATTTACCAAGTTACAATGTGGACCTCCTCTGCCCGATGGTCATGCCAGCAGCGCTGAAGTTGCGCTCACTGCTACTGGCTGGAGCGCACACACACACACACACACACACCTTTTAAGTCCATGAATATTTCTTATTCTCATAGGACCGACATTTTTCCAGCTCTTGTCCACAACAGGAAGAGTTGTTCACAAATATGGTGTGATGTAATAATCCTGGAATGCAACTACAACAACAGAGATGCAATGAACAACCACATACAGCACATTAGTAATCGGCAATAATGTAGATAATGGCTTTTGGCATCCTTCTTTATTGTGAGTTTCTAAGTTTCATGCTATTTGTTTTGGTTACACAAAATAAACACATTTTATCATTTAATCATTCACTGGTAAAAAAAAATAAAAATATGTAGCACATCATCAAAAACAATCCGATGATAAAAAAGCAAATGGGGAATGATATTAACCTGATTTTAACCTTGACAAAGGCAACATACAACATGGTATTTATATTTTCTGTGAGTGTATTTTCTTCAGGCCTTTAATTTGTACATTTGGATTTTCTTCACTATTATTTGCTTGGTACTAAATAGGGACTGTAGTATGACCAGGAAACCTACAGCAACATACAAATAAAGAAAAATACTACAAAATAGTGGTATGATAAACGTTTATAAGCCTTCTAGAATCCTGAATGTTCTTTCCCGTTCATGACAAAGCGATAACACAGCTAATTTAATATGGACTAAACATCCTTCCTTCCTTTCATCCAGACCAGATCTAATCAAAACATTTTTCAAATTCTTGATATGGCCAAGTTTAAATGTTCATACACTGAAAACATAACAGTGATCTAACTCAGCTTGAATAGACAGACTCTGTTATGTGAGAGTAACAGAGCATCTTTATAAACGCATGAATCACTCTGGTCATAAACAAACCGCCTGTCTGCAGACAGTGGATGCACGCACGCACGCACGCACGCACGCACGCACGCACGCGGTTTTTAGTTCTCATGAGTCTACCAGACTCCCACACTTTAGACATACAGTACATGATGCAAATAATACAAACAAACATGTAAATGTACACACTACACACAGTGCAGTAGTTTTCCTACATTTGTTGACCTCGGTCAGTCTGCCAGGTATGATTTTTTAAGTGCCACAGCAAACTTCTAAGTCTTATTAACAGTATTTACCAGCAGTCAATGTGTTACCGGTATTTAGACTGTATTGTCAGAACAGGAGCATTGATAGTTTCTGTTTGAACAAGTGCTCCATAAATTTAGCATTGTTGCAAAATGTCATGGCAGCTGAGTGTCCAAAGTTTCTTTAAAATGGATTTTAAACAGATTTTTTACAACCCTTACAACGAGAAAGTCTAATGCAACTTCTGCCCTGTACCCATCACACAAACGGCCCTCATCTGAGATCTCTGTGCCCATGTAGCAGTGCTTCAGCTGTGCTTCCACCCAATTTAGTCCTAAGTCAATATCTGCCTAGGAAATCGTCTAGTCTTAATCTGCATTGCTATTTGTACGCGTTGTGAATACACAGGCCACAAGAAGTAATTAGGTTTTTGAAAATGAAAATAAATTTGAAAATAAAGTTGAAGTAAAGTTTCACATCAAGTACCTACATGAGGAATAATTTCCAGACAGCAAGACTTCTTTCTTTTTGTCAGTCCTCAAACATGCAAAAGGTTGCAAGTACTCCCTCCACACTAGCACTAACACCTGGAATCTGAGAGTATAATCTTGCTAACAGGACAAATATGAGCAGCACACAAACTCCCAATTTTCGGCAAATGTTCTACACACAGGCTAGTGCAAGACACTTCAGAGAAACTAGAAATCAATACATTATTGAGTGGTCTTGTTTTCCCTGAATTAGACATAATCCTCTTCAACCCTTGACAGAAATCAAAGCATTCTGAGTAAAGACAGGATCAGTCCATCTACTACTTTTGAAATTCAAATAAAAGGATTTTCTGCAGTCACACTCACTATCCAGAACTATTCACAACTACTGGCTCTGACCGTAGCTTTCCCTCTGGTGGAAAATTCCCTCCCTGGCATGCTGACACTAAATGCCTCCCTCACCAAAAAGGGCTCAGAGGATTATTCCACATGTGGGGTCTCCACAACATTCTCGACAATATCCGGCCTCCCACGGTGAAAATCTCGCTGAGAACAAGCAGCAGGGAGAAAGTCGAAATGATCCCCGGATTAGTGGAACCAGCTGATGACTGTTTGGGGACAGCGACATAACCGACGTGTGGGAAATAAATGTGTGTTAAAGAGTGAGATTAAGACAATGATTGTAATTTTTCCACCTTGGATTCAAGTGCGTGCACATGTACACAGAATGGATTCAGGAGACATGCTTTTGTGAGTATTGTGTGGGTTAGGCCTGCACGATTAAAATTGCGATCTCGATTCACCCTGTTCACGATTAAATTTTTAAATAACTTTGATTTTTTTTTTTAAATATAATTTTTTTAATTACTTTCTCATTTAATTTTACAAGGCGACTGCATCACAAACGCTACAACTTTCTTCTGTGAGTTTTAAACATACACTGTATAAAATAGGTTTTAAAGTGCTACCATGCATTGCAATGCTCTCCCTTCTCTTCATTGTTTACAGGCTTGTGGTAAAGCCCAATGTAATATAGGTGTAAAAAAAATCTATGTTTGGTACTGACAATTTGTTTTGTTTTTTCATGGTCCCTCTAAGATCTTATATAATGGGGATCAATAAGTGAAGAGCATGTCCATTAGGACCAACAACACACACCGCTCCACCGCACACACTCTTCTCCCATCTCTGTCTGTCTGACCAAGATCACAGCTTCTTCCTGCATTTACTGAAGCCCTTTTCAGACATGGAGCACATATCATTGCTGGCTTAATCTACCTGTTAAAGTGATGGCATTTTGTCGTTCAGATATAGGTGACTTTCATCTTAAAAGAATAGTTCCCTAACACAATATAAATTGCATACAGTGTTCACGTCCCTAGGTTCTCTATAGCCCAGAAAAAAAATTCTATCAAGCGAAATTATTATTATTATTTATTGTAGTGATTTCGTCAATTCAAAGTAGAGTTGTAGCGATCAATCGATTAATTGGTTAGTTGTCAACTATTAAATTAATCGTCAACTATTTTGATAATTGCCTAATCAGTTCTGTATGTTTATAGCCACGGAGGTGTTTAGTTAGAGTTTGGTAACTTCTCAAAGACTGTTTTGAGAAGCATAAACTGAAACTGTTTGCAGGTCTACTTACTTACATAATTTAAACACTAATTAGAAGAACTATATGTTTCCAAAACTTTGAACTCTTTAATTTCATAAAAATACTTTTGTGGACTCCAACTTCTGCTTAAATCAGAAAAACTAACAAACAAAAAGCACTGTGTTGTGACTGACTGACTTAAGCAACCACAATCACAGGCACTGAGGGAGTACTGAGCCTTCCCTTTAATCACTTCAAACACCACCAATTTGATTCTATTGCGGAAGTTAAGCATCATTGGCAATTAACATCACTTTTGCAAGATAATTCTGTTTTTGTTTAGTAAATCAACTTAATTATGAATGCTTTAAACATGCATAAAAAAAAAAAAAACAAGCAAACACCAACACACTTTGCAACACAGTTTTGGTACTCCTGTTGGGTCAACGCTGTGTGCGGCGCCTACCGCCATCTGTCACAAACTGTAGCCCTTAGCCGTGTTAACTACAAGGCAGGCCGATCAATGCAGCTAAGCCCCAGATGCACTTGGTGAAGGGATGAGTTGACAGGTGGAGAGAAGAAGAGGAGGAGAAAGAAAGAAAGAGGAAGTGTCAGTCTCATCATCCAAATTGCACTGACACTGACTGCTAGGTCATGGATAAACTTCTCTCAAGCGAGGTACATTCAACATCAAGTTAAGTTAAGATATTTGCACACTGGTGACAAGCCGAAACCAACTGAAATGCAAAAGAGTTACTGAAGTTGAATGTGACTATAAGAGACTATATTATGTGAGAGCTGAAAATACTAAAACTAAACTAGATATTCTCTTCACTTTGCACATGTGTTGGAGTATACTTGAACGTGTGGGAGGGTGTTTCAATCTACCAGTCTGTTTTAAAATCTCCTTTCGATCTGCTTTTGAAGATCAGACAACAGTGTGAGCAACTCCTGCTTTTGCATTCAGCGGTGCAATCCACCCACACTGAAGCAACAAGCAGTCACAGACCAAAACCATGCTTCACCCCCTTCCCTAAATCATTGTGTACCTGCAGGATGAGAACGAAGTAGTCGACGGGCTTGCCCCTCTGGTAGACGTAGTGATGGGGCGAGCGCTTGTCACTATCATTGAACTTGATCTCCTGGATCACATCAGGGTGGCGCAGGATTCGCAGCAGAACCTTGTCTGAAATCTGAGATGGGCTGAACAAGTTCACCTCTGCAGAAAGAGGAGAAGAAGAGAATTTTACTTTTAGGTGAGGACATACAATAAATTAAGAATTTTTTACTGCCCCACAGCAGACAAAGGTTTATATACTTCAAAACAAACAACTATCTTAAAGAAATCTAAATTCTAGAGATGCACCAAAAGCATTTTCTTTCCAGAACAAACTTGAGTGCCAAGTACTTTCCTACTGTAAACCAATCTAGGCATCAGAGATACAGTGACCTATTAAATATGACATTCATCCCTTTATCTGTGGTACAAGACAATTACATAAACCAGTGTGCCAAGTACACCAGTTTTACAACAGTTGATCACATACCTATCAAAGGAGCGTAACATATTAGGCATTTATTTTGCTGTAACAAATTTATTTTTATTTATTATTTCAGAAGATAAATAAGAAGCATGCCTGTTAAAGGGACGACCGGTGAAATGTTGGTTTTCATGCATTTCTCAACTGTCCCAGGCTAGGCTGTTGCAATCCGAGCTCAACTAAAAGTGCTTTCAACCCTCCCCAAACTGAGAACAAAGAAACCGTCCACCCTGTAAACAAAACCCTATGCAACACACAGTGAGAAGTGAGTCAAATGTGACCAATCATATAAAGAGGCAAACAAACTCCTTCAGTTTGGTTTACATTTTAAGTCAATGAGTTCACCTGCTTGACTGAAAAAGAAAAGAACTTTGAACTTCTGCTGGGACTCAGATTAAATGTTCCATGACTTTTCAATGATTTTCAAGTCACTTTCACAGCCTGTAAATATTATATCTTCCTGGTTTGGTAATGCTTTTTTTTCACCTCCAAAAGTTTTCAGACGTACGGAGCTAGTTGTTGCAAAACACACAAGTCCTTAAACTAATGTAAAGAAGCATTACATTATAAAAAAACAATCCCATCTGACACTAGATAAATAGAGCTGGGTAATGATCATTGCTGTGATTAAGGAAAAAAAGGAAAAGATACAGGCAAACAGTGACTTCCTAACAATCAGACAAATCACCATGCTTGTGTAATGATAAAAGAAAGAAAAATGAAACCATCATCCTGAGAAGGAAAACATAGAAAACATAAGTGCAGACAGTGATGTTATTCCAAAAGAGGTTTTAAGACTCTGACATGCTCCTCCACCACAGTGTCTGTGAGACAATAAAGTGCAACGTCATGCTAGCAGTGGCTAGTGTCAACTGCTTGCTAACAAGAACGACTGCAACACGTTCTCAAGTGTTGAGAATGCTGGTGTTGAGGCAGCGCATTCAGCTGGCAAAAGTCCAGAGTCTTCTTGTGGTGGTAACCGCAGACAGGCATACTGCTTGGATCTTAAACAGACCTTCCAAGTAAATAACATTTAATCTCCTTGCATATGGCCCTGCTTTGCTTGTGGCAAGGTGACAGAATATTTATATTGTGGCTACATATCGAAGACATATGTTAAAATGTACAGTTGATTTACAAGTTATAAAAGATATAATTGGCTGTGTGTGTTAGTAATACTGTGATGAGTGATGTATGTCTGTGTGCTAGAGCTGCACGATATGAGGAACATATGTAATCTATCTATCTATCTATCTATCTATCTATCTATCTATCTATCTATCTATCTATATGTGTGTGTGTGTGTGTGTGTGTGTGTGTTGTGCAGCCCTAGTGTGTGCATGTTTGCATCAGTTCATCACTCACCTGTAGCCAGGAAGCGATGGGCGGCCAGCAGCAGCTGAGAAGAGATCTTCACTTTTGATTCACTTTCGTGTTTAAAGGCAGAGAAGTCTCTCTTATTCTTATTGGGCGCCACCTTTTTCCTGTTGCGGTTATCAGCTGAGAAGTGACACACACAGCCAACAAAGTTATTTATTAAAAACGTTACAGTTAAAAGCCCAAAAAGGTTTATTCAATCAGCAGCTGAGGACAGTGATTTTGCACCAGCATTGTAGAAATCATCTTGGATGCTCTGTAAAGCAGCAACAGGAGCCGCTTAAAGCATAATCTTGTACACCCGAGTACCTCCATATAGTCTGTTTACGTTTATCTCAAAGATAGAATAAGAGTTTAGATATGAAAATTGTAATAACTGTTCAAAAGTTTGGCTTCACCTGCCACAAAAGCTTAACTGGGTCCAGTCAGATGTCTGAGAGAACTACTCTATATGTTTGAATGGTCTTTCACACTTTTAGGTTGTAAACAAATAGATAGTGTTTTGTATTTTTTGTACATGGAGAACAAAACCCTTTACAATGGTTTAACCAGACTGACATTATGTAAAAGGCTTAGAAAGAAACAAAGACAACTCTGAGCAACAGTTCAATAAGAATTTTGGAGTCAACGGTCATTGATTAAAAAACTTGAAACTTAGCATTAAAGTTTATGCAAATGTGATAAGGAACAGGTTCCTGTTTCAGTGTCAAGTGCACAATAATGCAGCCTTAACAGGCTGGAATTAACATGTGTGTTGCTTTAGCAAAGCTACTCTTCAAACTTAAAAATAGAAATAGAAAGTTATTCTAGGATTAGCCCTTTTGGAAAGGAATGAGGGAATATCCGTTGAACATACTGTACATATGGACTGACAAATCCGTTTAAACCTGTTTAATCCAACCACTGAGTAGACTGCATAGGACCCAAAATAGCAGAGGGACCCAGAATATTTAAAGCCCAATTGCACAGTTGTGGTTCAGTAATGAACGAAATGATAGAGGGCCACTTGTGCTTTTATGGACTGGAAAACAAATTCAAAATCCAAATTCCAAGAGCGTCATGTAACACTGTGGGTACATTGGCTAAATCAAAATGGAGCAAAGACTGTTTGAACTGTGAATAATACATTTGGTGTCTGCATTACACTTTTTATATATAAAAAAAAGTTTATATTTAAGGAAAGAAGAAAAATCTGAATATAATAGCTGATTCCAAACTTTTTGGTAGAGTAACTAAGATTGAATTGAAAATAGCCATGTCTGCACTGACAGTAAAGACACGCTCAGTGATGAGACGTGACAAACAAAAGCCGAACTTACTGTATAGGTCTGATTCATCCAGAATCTCTGATTTAATTATCTCCTCAATGACATCTTCGAGGGTGACCAACCCCAACACCTCGTAGAAGGGATCTCCTTCCCCCTCGTTGTTTACCTTCTGGACAATGGCCAGGTGAGATTTTCCTAAAGTGGGAAAAAGAGAATCATTAGTGGGACTTTCATCTGTTTAATCCATCCATGTATTGCTGTAGCTATTACTTCATTGTTTCTTGTTCCATTGGGTCATTTTGGGCAACGATGCATGTGAATGAGCAGAACTGATTAACTCAGATCAAAACGCAACCTTTTTAAATAAAACCTTGATTTGTAAAGTATTTAATTCACTGGATTAAATGTATGGATTGGACAGCCTCTTTCAATATAGCAATACAATTTGTTAGAGGATTTTATCTGTATTGATTTTTTTTACAATGCAGGTTTCACAGCTTTCAAATAAGTTTTGGCAAATGTTGCATGGGAGAAGGAAGGCAATGAACTGTATTATGGACGCCTACAGTACAATTTGGTGACAAGCATTCCATAAAACCATTCAGCAGACATTAAATGTTGTCTATCCTGTTAACACTGTAAACTAAAACGGAGAAATGTGGATACAGATGTTTTCCTTACGATAACAGGTGATCCTCCAATGTTTTTTGTTTATGAACAGATTAAGACCCAGGTAAGGCTGGATGGTTTGATTTTGCTCCTGTAAAATTGCTGGACAAATGGCACCAACACTAATCCTATATGAAAAGCAGCCAAAGAGATCAAAGCATAGCTAGATAACAAAATGAAAATGTAATGAAGATAACATTACAGTCATCTCAGATGCTTTAAAGTAACTATATGTAACTTTTAAATGTTTCCGACTGTGTAATTTTTCATCTGATAATCATGAGTGACCTGTAACTGCAAATGAGACTAATAGGGAAAGAACGCTATTTTTACATAGTTTTATTAATGACTTATTAATAACTGAGTCCGATTTTTCCCACAAAGTCACAAAATGATTTACAGCAGGTAGACCGGCTCTACAGTAACACATTCTGACAGGTTACAGACTTTGGCAGGAGGAGATTTCTTTATATAGGCCTAATTGTATTTAAATGTTATTTGAGAAGTTATCTGTAATAGTTAAGGCTGATACTGGGGCAGGACCATCACAGAAAAGAAGGAAATTAAACAAAGAACAATTAAAAGCAGACGGGCAAAAACCTGAGTCAATCTCGGTCTGGCTATCAACACATGGAAACAATTATGGGGTTGTAAAGGTTCAAAACAGACCCAGAATTGGCTCTCAAGTACGTCATACATCTGTTTCATTCATAACATAACTTAACAATGCGCAATGTGGTTGTTCATCAGTAGCCAACATTAAATTATGTCCCCAGTCCATTCAGCGCCCAGTTTTGAATTATTTTCAGTCCGTGTTTGTGTTGGCCTACTCTTTTCTTTTACCTTGCCCCCCGGTACTAAAGCGTCTTTGGGTTTCATGAACTGTGCTATATAAATCTAAGTTATTTTTCCGTTGGTTACTACAACATACTCTTGTAACACAGTGACAGTGATACCCGGTTTAGCTCACGACTAGGGATGTAACGATAACCTCAACTTATGATTCAATTCACGATTTTAAGTTTACACTAGGATTTTCTCATGATTTTTTTTCAATAGAATGAAAAAAGAATTCCTTTTTTTATATAAAGTGTACAAAATAGCCGATGTGTCCTCGTATCAAAAGTACAACTAAAATAGTATATATAAGTAAAAAAAAATTAAAGATTAAAGAAAGGCTTGTTATTGCTAAGGCCATATGGTTCAATTTAAATGAGTAATTATTGATTATTAATAACTTATATGAACAAACTAGATGGCAGTAGGGTATTTTACATCACAAGCTTATGGAGCCGTACCCAAAACACATCACTATGTCCCATCTCTGTTGTCTATAAGTGCTGCTAGTCCCCTCTGTTTCTTTAGCTGCTCCTATGGCTGGGTGCTAGAATCCTTTCCTGTGAAATATAGTCACACTTTACAGCGTTTCGCTGACAGCATTTTAACCGTGTTCAAGCCAGCTAACGTTACTAGCTAACGTTACCATATCCAACACTTGATCCAACAATGATGCATCTGTAATGCATTTACTTATTGTAAATGAATGATTTTTTGTCTGAGCAAAATATTCGTTGCAACTACAGTATATATGATCTTCCGGTAAAGTTGAAACTCAGTTACATTGAGCAATACAGCACCGAAAAGAAAAGACCTTTACAAGGAGCAGGTGTGGTAAAAACACTACCGCGGTTGCTATAATCAACACAAACTGAAAGTTACAAATAGCCACTTTAACATTGTCCCAGCTTTAATCTACAACATTGTCCTTCAAAATAACATGAGTTTTTATACTCCTGCATAAGGAGATCATGTACAATCATTCATTGTACAATTGCTGTTGAATTTTTATCATATCAAAGAAAGCTCTTAATCAGGGCCACAGGTTACAGAACTCAAAGCTTATGTGATTCAGGCCAGGTATCCACTCCAACATACTGTACAAACCTGGCAGAGCCCCTCCATCATAACAAACAATCATATCGATATGGATTCCCATCTGATAGCAGCTCTGTTCTAACAACAACAACCCATCTGCCCAGTCCCTTGCTTGCACCACAAATAGCCTGTTAATGTGTTACAGGTCATTACAGTTGGGGTTGCGTCTGGACCTTGGCCACAAGTGTTACTCAACACAAAAAAAACATACATTTACACTAAGACACACCCTGCTGAACTCTTCACATGACAGTGCAGATGGATGCTGGCCGGCTGCAGACTTGAACAAGTGAAGAGACGGTCCCCACTGATGCTCATTATTAACGATGGCGCCAGAGTGACACACTCAGAAGAGGAACTATGGGGTCTGGTCCCCAAGTGGATAATTTCCTTCCCTTCAACGAGACAAACGTCTGGTAATTCACATGCAAGCAACTGGTTCAAACAACACACATATAAACACACATAATTAAGAGATTAAATTTAAACAGCTGGATGCTTTGATTCCTAAATATAGGAGGAGCAGTCTTCACTGTCAGTCAAAACCATATCTTAAAAAGCATCCATTGTACCAAACATACACCTTTAATTCTCATTCTCTCCCAATAACCACAAGCCATTTAAGTTGCGATAAAGCATAAAACAAGAGAAAAGAAGACGGGAGAGCGAGAAATAATGAAAGATCCACTTGAATGCCTTTGTTTCCATAAAGAGAGAAGCAAATCAATGGGATTTGCAAAGAGCTCATATGACCAGCAATTAAAAGAAGACCAAAGGCTATAAGTGTTTTATCTTTGTTGTGTGTATGTGTGTCCTTGATGTCTGCCTGCGTCTCCTGGCAAAGTGGGCGCTGCCGGCACTATGACATAAACATACATTCTCAGCTTTGACCTTTGCTTTGTTTTACTACATGAATAGCGCAGAAGGACTCTGAGGAATCCATTTCCAACAAGGCAGGCTTTACTGTGGGAGTCTGTGATGTCACGGCGTGAAATGTGGGGGTTGGCAGATGATGTATTGTATATTTGGTCTGGGTGCTTAAGTCATGAGAGGAAGCAACACTGCAGGACATTTATCATTGGCTAAGTTACAAGTGGCCCAAACAGTTCTTACTGATCATTTTAATTCTAAATTCAATTCAATTGAAAAATCCATTCATCATATAGGCCTTTAAGATCTGAAATAGTGTTTTTTTACACTTACTCAAGCAGCTTATTTTGTCAGACAAAAAGTATTTTATAAGAAAAGGAAGGGAGAAGGCAAACAAACCATTGAAGGTGAGAAGCTGTGAACAGCAAAGGTTTGGTAGTTTTACTAAATAGTGGCGCGTATGTTTTGATTACCTCTCCGGGAACCATCACCTTATCGTGGTGGAGAGGTTTGTGTGTCCCTATGAACCTGAGGGCTGTGTTGTCTGGAGCTTTGTGCTCCTGGTAGGGTCTCCCATGGCAAAGAGGTCTCGGGGGAGGGGCCAGACAAAGAATGGTTCACAAACCCTAATGGAAGAACACGGAAGGGATAGAGAGACCCCGCCCGGAGGAAGCCCGGGGCCCCCGTCTGGAGCCAGGCCCAGATGGTGGGCTCGACAGCGAGCGCCTGGTGGCCGGGTTTGCCACGGAGCCCGGTCGGGCACAGCCCGAAGAAGTGACGTGGCACCTCTCCCTCCTGCCCATGGGCCCACCACCTGTGGGAGGAACCAAAGGGGTCGGGTGCGCTGTGACATGGGTGGCAGCGAAGGTCAGGGGCTTAGACGGACCAGACCCGGGCGGCAGAGGCTGGCTCTGGGGACGTGGAATGTCACCTCTCTGTGGGGAAGGAGCCGAACTTGTGCGGGAGGTGGAGCGCTACCAGTTAGATCTGGTGGGGCTTACCTCTACGCACAGTCTCGGTTCTGGAACCGTACTCCTGGATAGGGGTTGGACTCTGTCCTACTCTGGAGTTGCCCATGGTGTGAGGCGCCGGGCGGGTGTGGGGATACTCACAAGTCCCGGCTGAGTGCCGCTGCGTTGGAGTTTACCCGGTGGACGAGAGGGTCGCCTCCCTACGCCTGCGGGTGATGGGGGGGAAAAACTCTGACTGTTGTTTGTGCATATGCACCAAACAAGAGTTCGGAGTATTCGGCCTTCTTGGAGACCTTGAATGGAGTCCTGTATGGGGCTCCAGTAGGGGACTCCATAGTTCTGCTGGGGGACTTCAACGCACACGTGGGTGATGATGGAGTTACTTGGAGAGGCGTGATTGGGAGGAACGGCCTCCCTGATCTAAACCAGAGTGGTTGTCTGTTGTTGGACTTCTGTGCTAGTCACGGATTGTCCATCACAAACACCATGTTCGAACATAGGGATGCTCATAAGTGTACGTGGTACCAGAGCACCCTAGGCCAAAGGTCAATGATCGATTTTATAATCGTTTCATCTGATCTGAGGCCGTATGTTTTGGACACTCGGGTGAAGAGAGGGGCAGAGCTGTCAACTGATCACCATCTGGTGGTGAGTTGGGTCAGGGGTGGGGAAGACTCTGGACAGACCTGGTAAACCCAAACGGGTAGTGCGGGTGAATTGGGAACGTCTGGAGGAGGCCCCTGTCCGACGGACTTTCAACTCACACCTCCGGCGGAGCTGGGCATCCCTGTGGAGGCTGGGGCATTGAACCTGAGTGGACAATGTTCAAAGTTTCCATTGCTGAAGCTGCGGCGGCGAGCTGTGGTCATAGGGTCTTAGGTGCCTCAAGGGGCGGTAACCCACGAACACCCTGGTGGACACCGGTGGTCAGGGAAGCCGTCCGACTGAAGAAGGAGTCTTTCCGGGATAGGTTATCCCGGAGGACTCGGAGGCAGTTGCAGGGTACCGGCGGGCCCGAGGGCTGCAGCCTCTGCCGTGACAGAGGCAAAGCAGCGGGTGTGGGAGAAGTTCGGAGAAGACATGGAGAAGGACTTTCGGTCGGCACCAAGGTGCTTCTGGAAAACCGTTCGCCACCTTAGGAGGGGAAGCGAGGAATCATCCAAGCTGTATACAGTAAGGATGGGACGTTGTTGACCTCAACTGGGGAGGTAATAGAGCGGTGGAAGGAGCACTTTGAGGAACTCCTAAATCCAGCCAACACGCCCTCTGTGGTAGAGGCAGAGCTAGAGGATGATGGGGATTGTCGTCAATTTCCCTGGTGGAAGTCGCTGAGGTAGTCAAACAACTCCACAGCGGCAAAGCCCCAGGGATTGATGAGATCCGTCCAGAAATGCTGAAAGCTCTGGGTGTGGAGGGGATGTCTTGGTTGACACGCCTCTTCAACATTGCGTGGAAGTCTGGGACGGTGCCTAAGGAGTGGCAGACCGGGGTGGTGGTTCCCCTATTAAAAGGGGGACCAGAGGTGTGTGCCAATTACAGGGGTATCACACTTCTCAGCCTCCCTGGTAAAGTCTACTCCAAGGTGCTGGAAAGGAGGGTTCGGCCGATAGTCGAACCTCGGATTGAAGAGGAACAATGTGGATTCCGTCCTGGCCGTGGAACAACGGATCAGATCTTCACTCGCAAGGATCTTGGAGGGGCCTGGGAGTATGCCCAACCAGTCTACATGTGTTTTGTGGATCTGGAGAAGGCGTATGACCGGGTCCTCGGGAGAAATTGTGGGAGGTGCTGCGGGAGTATGGGGTGAGGGGTCCCTTCTCAGGGCCATCCAATCTCTGTATGACCAAAGCGAGAGCTGTGTCCGGGTTCTCGGCAGTAAGTCGGACTCGTTCCAGGTGAGGGTTGGCCTCCGCCAGGGCTGCGCTTTGTCACCAATCCTGTTTGTAATATTTATGGACAGGATATCGGGCGTAGTCGGGCGAGGGGTTGCAGTTCGGTGGGCTCGGGATCTCATCGCTGCTTTTTGCAGATGATGTGGTCTTGATGGCGTCATCGGCCTGTGACCTCCAGCACTCACTGGATCGGTTCGCAGCCGAGTGTGAAGCAGCTGGGATGAGGATCAGCACCTCTAAATCTGAGGCCATGGTTCTCAGCAGGAAACCGATGGAGTGCTTTCTTCGGGTAGGGAGTGAGTCCTTACCCCAAGTGAAGGAGTTTAAGTACCTTGGGGTCTTGTTCGCGAGTGAGGGGACCATGGAGCGTGAGATTGGTCGGAGAATCGGAGCAGCTGGTGCGGTATTACATTCAGTTTATCGCACCGTTGTAACGAAAAAGAGCTGAGCCAGAAGGCAAAGCTCTCGATCTACCGGGCAATTTTCGTTCCTACCCTCACCTATGGTCATGAAGGCTGGGTCATGACCGAAAGAACGAGGTCCAGGGTACAAGCGGCGAAATGGGTTTCCTCAGGAGGGTGGCTGGCGTCTCCCTTAGAGATAGGGTGAGAAGCTCAGTCATCCGAGAGGAGCTCGAGTAGAGCCGCTGCTCCTTCGCGTCGAAAGGAGCCAGTTGAGGTGGTTCGGGCATCTGGTAAGGATGCCTCCAGGGCGCCTCCCTAGGGAGGTGTTCCAGGCACGTCCAGCTGGGAGGAGGCCTCGGGGAAGACCCAGGACTAGGTGGAGAGATTATATCTCCAACCTGGCCTGGGAACGCCTCGGGATCCCCCAGTCGGAGCTGGTTGATGTGGCTCGGGAAAGGGAAGTTTGGGGTCCCCTACTGGAGCTGCTGCCCCCGCGACCCGATACCGGATAAGCGGATGAAGATGGATGGATGGATGTTTTGATTAATTAATTGATTAATCAACTCATTGTTTACGCTCAACACAGGGTTTAGTTTCATCCTGAAGGAGACTTCTACACGTAGAGAGGAGTCGAAGTTCGCACCGCCAACCTTACGATTAATGGCCGACACACTCTGAGCCACAGTTAATTTCATTACCCCACATGGTATCAAATGAGCTCACTGACAGTCATGTTAAACCATCATACATCCCAGTGACGTCAAATAGCTTCAGTCGTCCCCTCACACTGTTTTAATACATATTTATTATCCAGTGACCATGTGCCGCAGACGTAACTAATGTGAACTTAGTTATGGACTTCAGAAATGCATCTTCAAAACCACCAATCGAGTCAGGGCTAGGTGGAAAACAAGTATCTCTTTGCATTTGTACACACATATTGACACCCTCTTGTCAAAAAGAATCCTAAGGTTCAGTATTGGGCCAATCCAGGCATGATTTAAATGGTTCTGTATTGGTTAAAATCAACCAAATCAATCAAAGTGTGAACATTTGGTTATGCCAGTGAAAATTTGACTGTGGGAATGCCATATTTGGGCACACTGATGCACACCAGCCAGATTGACAAAATACCCAGATTTACTAAACTCCAACGTCAACAAATCTGTCATCTCTCCTCTTTCTTACTTATTAAGAACAGTGTACAAAAGATCAGGTAATCAGGTAACAGCTTCTCATTTTTAGCTGCTGCTGACCACCACTTTTACCGGTAACCATGACAAATGTGTGGCGGCAGCAGATTATATCAGATTGTTTAAGAGGAAAGAACCTTTACTCTGTAACACTAATGCACAACCAGAGTGTTTATAATTCCAAAAACTTCAACAGAGTGAAATGCCTCCACTAATAAAACAATCAGCTGATTGCTGCACGTCACATTCTCCCAGTTAAACTTCATACGGTATCATTCAACTAATTCAAGCTGATCAATTTACTAGTTTTGATCAGGACCTTCAGTATTTGGATTAATTTATTTTTAATATAGACTTTACTGAGCATACATGTCCCAAAAAAAAGGTATTAGCTTGGACTCAGTGACTACAGATACCAAATATTAAATCGAGACATCCCTAATTGTGAGCCTTATTTATGGTGACAAGCACTTGGATGGCCACACATTAACTGGTCTGCAAGTGCCTTGAAGAGTGCATGAAATAGGTACTTGAACTTCCTGAAAACATGTGCATCTTAAGTGATAACATTAGGTGCATTAGCTGACTGTTGTTCATTCCAACCAAGATAACTGTAGCAACAAAAATAGAGATATGGTGTAATGGAAAAGACAGTCTGTGTGTGTGTGTTCTCCCTGTGGTGCTGAGTCAATATTTCACAGGAAGTAGGACCCCGGGGGACATACTTACCCCCAGTTACTGGAGAGTCACTTGAGAGTCTATTGACTCCTTCAGAGAAGGAAGGACGGGGGACACACACACACACACACACACACACACACACACACACACACACACACACACACACACACACACACACACACACACACACACACACACACACACACACACACACACACACACACACACACAGAGAGAGAGAGAGAGGTTCAGCCAAGTACAGGCTGCTTCATGCATTTAGTGTTTGACCTGTGTCAGCTGAGTCTACAATTTAAAAAAAACACAAAGTCACCACACTCCTGTGTGTCTGTAGCTGCTGAGATGTGTGTTTTAAAAGCAGCACGCTCACACAGAAATACAAACAGTTGTCACTTATCAAACTGAGAATATGACATGACAGGAGAGTTTTTTTTGTTCTTGTATAAAATCCATCCCTCATCCTTTCTACTGAGGTGACAGTGATTGCCGTCGGTGTTCCTTGACTTTGTAACTTGTCATCTTGGACGTCACTCATGTCACTTTTTCATAAAAAACATATAAATTAGTGTACTAATCCTTTATTAACTGCTCTCAGCTTTTTATTATATGTGCATGTGCATTTGAAGCATTAAATTTGCCTTGGATTTTCAGTGCAAGGGAATTTGAAAGTCAAAATAAAGTCACAAAGTTACAATGTACTGCATTTATATAGCTGTTTTACAATGGGCCTTTCATTCACTCATTTACACACACATCCAGAAGGAAATGGCAGAAAGCTACTATGCAAAGTGCTGACTAAACAATCAGGAGCAACTGGGGTTCATGCTGCGTTTACCAAAAGTCAGAAGTTGGAGGTCGGAAGTGGGAATGAAGTCCTACACGAGTTGATCGCGTTCCAGTTACAAGTTGGAAAAATGGGTGTAGAGGGACTCTAAGTTGTTAACTGTGCATTTTTTAGGTATTTTGGACGAGCAAACACTGTAGCAACATGTCTACAAATAAAAGATGGGCAGTACTGTGTACAACAAATAAAATGAGACAAAAGTAACAGAAGAGGCGGCCTCTAGCTCACCCAGTAAGACCTGAGCTGCGGCCCTTTGCTGCGTGTCATCCCTCATCTCTCTCCGCCTTTCCTGTCTATCCACTGTCACTAATGAGCCTCCAAAAAATAATCTTTAAAAAATGTCACACAGAAGTGCTTCAAACAATATATTCATACAGCTTTCATTACTGTTGATGCGTGGAGTGGCCATGTTGTATTCTGAGGTGGGGGTTGGTGCCGCTCTCCCGACTTTCTGAGTGGGGAAATCAACCTCAGGGGGTGTTTACCGCATCAGTGTATTGCTCAGGAGCAAGGGAACAAACCACCAATCCTGCTATCAATGGACAATGCTCTACCTACCAATGTTGAGAGAATCAGGTAATTTCAGACTCAAAACAGGTCTACTGAAACTACAAATGGGAGAAAAAAAAATATTTTCTATGTACAGTCAATTCTACTTCAACCTACGCAATGCCAGTGCAGACATGTTGTGTTAAGAAAATCACCCACAAATCTTCTTAAAAACAAGTACAACAGCAAAACTATGTGAGAGCAAAGAAGAACAATTTGCTGAAAGGGGAACCGAGAAACGAGTTGACCGTTGTCACAAATACTAAACTGTGCTGAGATTCACGGTGCAGCTTCTCTTTTTGACTGAACACACCATAACATACCAACAACACATTTTCACACATTATATCAGGATGCAGTTTTCTGTGTGATGTGGTAGTTTTAGTTAAGGAAGAGTTCCGTGTTGAGTCAGTTTCTGTAGTTGATTACACAATGACAGCTTTTAATATGTGAAGATTTGTTTGCTTTTCTCAGTTTCATTTCATCTTTAATTGAACACACAGATATTCCCAGCAGGTCATGTGACCCTCCAGTTTGGTTCTCTGCCTTCTGACTCTTCTGTCACAAACCTTCGAGCCGGCCTGTTTGTTGACATGAAACATCGGCGACAAAAGGGCGAAAGCGATGGGTCTGTATGGGAAAGGAATGCCACACGCATACCGCCCACGTACAAAACCCAACGAGGCGGCTACATATGAGCAGCACTGACCACTTCTGTCGACTGCAAAACATGCGCGCTGTGCGAAGATGAAACAAAACACACTGCCACAAATATGCAAATGCATGCTCATACATGTACACACACACTTGGGTAAACCGCGCAGGCGCACACACACACACACACACACACACACACACACGGTGTGGGACAGGTCAGGCTCTTCAAACCTGTTTTTCCAGCTAAAACTGGGGCCCTGTGTGGGACTGTAGGGCTGTAAAGGAATGGTTATATTTTGCTTAGCAGATTTATTACTGTATTGTCAAACAAACTACTTTCCTGCATCTCATGTCGACATGCTCACCACTTTTGGCTACAGCAGAGGCGGCGACGTGTTAAGTTCAAGGCTGAATTCAGACTTAGAATAGCATTGCGTTAAAAAAAGAAAAATCCAATAGTTTGACATGCTGCCAAAGAGTATCAGTGAGGAGATTAAATATAAACCAGGTTTGAAGGTTTATCAGACAACAAGATAGTGCAAAGCAGTTTATTTGACTATGAGTCAGGATTTTACAACTCTAAGAGGTTAGTAAAGAACCAATCTAGGTTTACAAGTAACTGAAGATTATTTTCATTATCAAAAATCTGTCTATAATTTCCCCGATTATTTGATTTATCATCCCAGAGTGACTTCTTCAAATGTCAAGTGTCCAACCTACAGCCCCCAAAACCTGAGGATATTCAGTTTAGAGTAGAGCAGCTAATCCTTACATTGTCAAAGCTGTAGAATGCTTGGCATATTTCTAACAACTTCAACGATTCATCAATTTTTGAGTTGGCAATGAATTCTCTTTGCATCACTTAATCCATTGATATGCATTTGGTTCTGGCACCAAAACCTGGATACAAAACCTGGATAAACAATCTGAAACTAAAACGCCTCGAGCCCGATACAGTATGCTTATCCAAAATAGTTTTTAACATGTGAGGGATCCCAATACTACGTTCATATGTCATTATAATAGGATGTGTAGCAAAACCTCCATTCAAACAAATAGACAAGATGCCTCTGTGTGCTCGTGTTTAAGACATCAAATAATTTGTGCTGAGCTGCTTTTTCTTCATGCTGACTAAATATGGCACATAAGTCCTGAAGTGTTGCTGTGTGACACACACACAAAACGCACACACTAAAAGTAGAAGTTGAGAGGACTGAGACTGCACAGTCAGCACTTCCAGCTACAATGACACGACAGGAAAAGAGCGAGAAGCAGCAGGAGGCTGATAAGAAGTGAAAAAGGAGAGAGAAAACTGTCGGGCACTGATTTCCAGCTGCTGATTGTATGAGTCTTGATGAGGAAGAATAAAGGTTTGTGCAGTCTAGGTCCACCAATAGTGGTGTTAATTAATTCCCAAGGTTATGCATTACATTTTCAATCCCAATTTTTAAGCCAGATAGACAAAACGTCTAGACTGGGTAAACCCAGCCCGATCTGCCAGCGATTTGATTTTGCCCTGCAGCTAAGGGTGGAAACCTGTACATTTATTTATCCCGCTTCAGTTACAAAATTTGGGGGAACCAATCACAAACTGGCTTATCCAACTGCCGTGCTATTGGCCGGTTTAACACGATAACACCATGATAGAGAAGCGACTGCCAATGAATGACGGCAAGCAGCTTGGCGGTCACCGAAGCACAGCAACCTTCTCTTAATACATCCATGGCAGCAACCCATTTATGCCGCTATCTGCAAAGAACGTCACCCGGATCGTTGGTCTGATTGGTTGAAGGACTTTCCAATTGCGTACAGTCATTTGAACTATGCCCGTTGGTCACGCCTCTTGTGCAGTAGAAAATACAGAGCAGATTCCCCAGACTAATGGTCAATCTTAAAAGACTAAGCTTGGTCTGGTGATAACCAGACTACAAAAAGTGAACATGAACATGTTCAGAAAAATGGAAACTTACAATTCAACAAAACAATTTACAATTCTGGGTATGTGCAAACTTCATCTGCTAAGGAAGACGGTGAGACAATAAATGACAAAAAATGTGCTTCTCGTCAAGCAAAACATACTTTATAGCCTAAAAATAGCAGCAGCCCATGCAAGAATATACTTTCTTAACTGGCAGTGAACCTATTTAAGAGATAAAAGAATTATCTGTCTGTCTTTTAGATTGTGAAGTGTTTTAGAAGCTGCCACATGTAACGGTCTAAGTAAAACATTGGTTGCAGACCTGAATCAATCATTCAGCTTTTATCTTCTATAAATGAAACCAGAGCAGCACGCATACGCGCATGCACACGCACACACACACGATAGTGAATGTACAAGAAATCTGCAGCTTACCCCTCTTGCAGTAGTGTTCCTAATTTGTTTGACAAGAACAGCAGACAGTCTTTATGGCCTCCATATGAAGAAGACGCAGAATCGTGTTTATCATCCATTATCTCTTTGGCAATGTTAGACTGATCCACTTCTTAACTAACACTTAATTTTAATGATGTTTCATCTCTTCTTTGAGGATGCAACACTTTTCTCATGCCTATGTGATATTGAAACTGATGTTGAAAAGACAAAGAGAAGGGTAGTAAAAAAACAACTTCCATTTCTAAACTTCTTCCTTGTTGTTTGTGTCTAACACACTTTGAATGCTAACCCCACTCTAAACAACGTGTTGTGGAAGCCACAATTATGACATCATCCTTAACAAAGCAACTAAACATTCCAGTTTAAGTGGTCAGGTCTGAATTTGTCCCACAAATGTAATGAGTTTCAGATTTTTTTTAAACGCTGGAGAAATTGACTCCATATATCATGTTTATGATCCAAATGTTGATTACAAAATGTCCGAAATGATAGAGAAAACAGGGTTATGCCAGGGGGGCGACTTTCCACCAACAGATACACATATGAATGAGTGAATAAATGAGCAAATATGGTGAGTTCAAAGGCTCTTTCCAAACTCATGAAACTTTAACAATTATTAAACAAAGCATGATGCAACAACTGCTTGGTCTATTTTCTGCCTCAAATGTATCCATAAACACCTTTTAGTGAATAGAAGGGATTTGATGTTTTCCAGGATGTTCTGTGTCATCTGGAAGCTTCTCGCTTTGCGAGTCCCCCTTGTTTTTACTTTACTAGCATACATCCAGCGCTCATGGTAATATAGTGATGTGTTACATGACGGGATAACTGCTTTCTACAAATTGTTTTTTTCTTGCAGTAATAAAGATTTTAGGTATTTGATTTCATTCAAATCGCTGCCATAAGTGACTCAAACTGCTCTTTTCAGATAGATATAACAAAAAACAGAATAAAGGACAGATGGGTAGAGAGACACAAGATAATTGGAGGGAGAGATGGAGGGAAGAGTAAGTGAGGGAGAGAGACCCACCCATTATACAAAAGGAGAAGTGGAGATTCAGGTCTAACCTGTGACAACCTTACTAGGCTGAGATTGGGTCAACTTAGAGTTGTAAATGTGTTCTCTTACACTTCAGAGTAAATATGTCTGGGCTCCCGGCTTCGTAAAGAGTCAGGATCACAGATCTGGGTTAAAGTTTGAGATTAGGTTTAAGGTTAGATAAAGAGTTCAGGCTAGCAGGGGAGGATGAAGAAATAATAATAAATAAAGGTGATGTATTGCAAATGCATGCATGTCACAGGGAGTGTCACAAACTCAGTCTATGTGGGAGCAGTATTGTGTGTGTGTGTGTGTGTGTGTGTGTGTGTGTGTGTGTGTGTGTGTGTGTGTGTGTGTGTGTGTGTGTCAGAACACATGACAAAGCGAACATTTAAAGAATTGATTAAATAGAGAGACAAAAGAGCAGTGAGGTGTGACAAATTGTGTCTATAGTACTCACTTCACAGTATAAGAATCTGAAAGGTGGACAAAACACTGATAAACAGCAGAAAATGCAGACATGAATGAAACACAAGGCAGTTCATTAGAGAGGCGCATTCCAATATCAATGTTGTATTTAGTCTAGTCTAAGACCAGCATACTTACTCACATCCTGTCTAATGTAGTTTCACAAATCAAAATGAATAGTGCAAAGAAGTCCAGTCATTGCAGCTAAAATGTACACAAAAATAACCAGGAGGCCTTTTGGAAGATAAATATTCTAATTTCTCCAATGCAAGAGAAACTAATTGTTTACTTGATTTAAAATATAATGGCGGTAGGCAAAAAAAAAAAAAAAAAGTTTAAATCAGTGACTTTAAAAGGGACCACTAGGATAAACATCATGCTTACTCAAAACTAATAATAATTTGTATTACCAATCGATCTGTTGATTATTTTCCTGATTAACAGAATAATAGTTTGATAAAAAATGCTCATTGCTGTGTGGCCGGGTTGGCTCAGTTAGTAAAGCAGGCGCACATATACATAGAGGTTTATGCCTCAACACAGAGGTCCAGGGTTTGAGTCCGACCTGTGACGATTTCCTGCATGTCTTCCCCCTCTCTCTCCCCTAGCTGTCCATTAAAAGGTGGAAAAGACCCAAAAAAATAAGCCCCAGTTGAAATATTCAAATGTCTTGTTTTTTCCAAGTCCAAAACCCAAATATATGTAGTTTAATATTATAGAAGACCAAGAAAACCAGAACATTTTAACGTTTAAGAAGCTTGTTCCTTAGAATTTTGGGCATTATTGCCAAAAAATTACTTAAAGTGCTCATATTATGCTAATTTTCAGGTTCATACTTGTATTTAGAGGTTTTACCAGAATAGGTTTATGTGGTTTCATTTTTTTTTTTAAACTCAATATATTTGTTGTATTGCACATTGCTGCTCCCCGTTTTAGCTACAGAGTGAGGAATCGCACCACTGTTCCATCTTTGTTGGGTGTCGCACATGCGCAGTAGTTAAGTCAGCACAGCTAACCAGTTGCAGAGTATGAGAGTGCGCCACGTTAACAGCTAAGCGAGTATTATAACATGTGTTACAAAGTAAAGGCTACTACAATTGAGCTGTTTGGAGCAGTTTGTGAACAGTGTTTTCTTTGGAAGATGGTAAGTCCCTTTGGGGTGGACATTGTGCTTTTCCACTTTATAAACCTATAATGTGCACAACAAAGATATATAACACAATTAAATAGGAAAGGAAAAGGCCAAAAAGCATAATATGAGCACTTTAAAATGTTCTGTAAATCAACTAATTGATGGTTGTGCCTTCCTCAATGTCACCATCAGTAAGAAAGAAAATCTGTAGAACTAGTATAAAAAGATACAAAGGAAAGATTGTCTTCAATGTGTGTTTCGTTGATCCTATTGTAGTAGCCTATTATTTAAAGTCCCTGAGGCCAAAATGTAGGCTAATATAACACGCTGCTTGAGGGTACAACATGTGACGGTCTGTTGACAGAGTGTGATGTGCCTACAGTGAATTCATGGTTCACTTGTGTTTGTGTGTTTTCTAAATTATGTCCAGATTGCATGAATTTGAACCTCCATGCAAGTAATAAGTACAGGAAAGGCACACATAGGTGCAGTCAATATTGTATTAGTAATTTTAGTAAATCTCAAATGCTCTACAAGTACTTTATATAAGCCACACCCTGTTATTTCATTACATAACATATATAAATAAAGTTTATTTTTCCTACATACTTTCTTGTTTTCTATCTGTGGTTACTATTTCCTGCAATGACAGCCAGTGTGTCATTAAAATTTCATCTCATCTAAAAAGGTCACATCATGTTGACTGAAAAGGCTGTTGCATGTGAGCGTGTGCACACACACACACACACACACACACACACACACACACACACACACACACAGAGAAGGAGAAATGAAATGTCAGAATATAAAGTATTGATGACTTCTACAGCTATCAATACAGAACTGAACTTCAAAAGTAAACAGTCGTGCGCTGACAAAGCAGATTTGATTATAAATAGCACAACCTAAAGAAACAGTTTGTGTACACATACTGACGATGTTGGATGCCACCATCACCGTGGTAACTGATGCCAAGCGGCAAGTGAGAGGAACTTGAGATGTAAGCGGGGTGTCAGGTCAGGGGAAAGTCAGGGGAGGGGCGTCGTTACCACGTCAACATGGCCATAGCGTGAAGGCTGGCATGGTAACAAAATTAATATTTCTTAGCAACTTCCTTGAAATAAAGCACTCGCTGTGTGTTTGTACACAGTTCTGCTCTCACATGCAACAAGCTTAGAAGGATTTCAAGAGTCAAAGTTACATTTCAACCCTGTATTTCTCATACTCATCTCAAGATTCGGGACCTTTTCCCTCAGCACATTATAAGCTTCATAGAAGTAGGTCTACATATTACACAGTTGACTCCAAGACATCCCACCCAATGTTTGTCTCTCATACAAAGAAGTCTTTATTATACTTAATATTAAAAGAAAACACGCTGCTTTAAAAGAAAATGACAGATTGTTGTTATTGTTAACAGTTCCTAGTTTATATACCTGCATATTTTTATCTTTAAGGTGTCAGATCTCTTTGGAGTAAAATATCCTTTACATAAACAATATGGCACTGGCTCTATGTCTGGCTGTACTCATTGTTTATTAAGCTAACAAAGTTAACAAAAACGGGGGCAGCAGCTCTAGCAGGGAACCCCAAACTTCCCTTTCCCGAGCCACATCAACCAGCTCCGACTGGGGGATCCCGAGGCGTTCCCAGGCCAGGTTGGAGATATAATCTCTCCACCTAGTCCTGGTCTTCCTCGAGGCCTCCTGAGGTAGTTCCCTGAAATGGTTTTCACTTCACAGGTGTGCATTGTCAGGGTTAATTAGTATTAATTATTATATTATATAGGTTAATTATTGCCTTATTAATGGAGTTGGGACCATCAGTTGTGTTGTGCAGAAGTCAGGTTGATACACAGCCGACAGCCCTATTGGTTGACGGTCAGTCAGTCTGGAAAATTGCAAAAACTTTGAATGTGCAGTCGCAAAAACCATCAAGCGCTACAATGAAACTGGCTCACATGAGGACCGCCCCAGGAAAGGAAGACCAAGAGTCACCTGTGCTGCTGAGGATAAATTAATCTGAGTCACCAGCCTCAGAAATCGCAAGTTAACAGCAGCTCAGACTAGAGACCAGCTGAATGCTACACAGAGTTGTAGCAGCAGACACATCTCTAGAACATCTGTTAAGAAGAGACTGCGCAAATCAGGCTTTCATGGTCAAGTAGCAGCTAGGAAACCACTGCTAAGAAGAGGCAACAAGCAGAAGAGATCTGTTTGGGCCAAGAAACACAAGGAATGGATTTTAGACCAGTGGAAATCTGGGCTTTGGTCTGATGAGTCCAAGTTTGGGATCTTTGGTTCCAACCGTCATGTCTTTGTGCGACGGAGAAAAGGTGACCGGATGGATTCTACATGCCTGGTTCCCACCGTGAAGCATGAAGGAGGTGTGATGGTGTGGGGGTGCTTTGTTGGTGACACTGTTGGGGATTTATTCAAAACTGAAGGCATACTGAACCAGCATGGCTGCCACAGCATCCTGCAGCGGCATGCCATCCCATCCAGTTTGCGTTTAGTTGGACCATCATTTATTTTTCAACAGGACAATGACCCCAAACACACCTCCAGGCTGTGTAAGGGCTATTTGACCAAGAAGGAGAGTGATGGAGTGCTGCGCCTCCACAGTCACCAGACCTGAACCCAATCAAAATGGTTTGGGGTGAGCTGGACCGCAGAGTGAAGGCAAAAGGGCCCACAAGTGTTGAGCATCATCTTTCAGGTGACTACCTCTTGAAGCTTATCAAGAGAATGCCAAGAGTGTGCAAAGCAGTAATCAGAGCAAAGGGTGGCTACTTTGAAGAAACTAGAATACAAGACATGTTTTCAGTTATTTCACACTTTTTGTTAAGTACATAATTCCATATGTGTTCATTCATAGTTTTGATGCCTTCAGTGATAATCTACAATGTAAATAGTCGTGAAAATAAAGAAAACACATTGAATGAGAAGGTGGTTCCAAAATTTTGGCCTGTACTGTATCCACGATATACACTTTTCTCCACACTTTATACACAACAACTGAGTGTATTCTCATAATAACTTGCAGTAAATCTCTCCGTTGAGCTTTGAGCCAACTTAGATTGTTTTCAACTCTCTGTGAAGCCGGATTTGTTGCCAAACCCCCCCACCTCGCCAGCTAATGGCTAAATGTCACACACCCACACCGTGCACCACTGCAGCAACTCAAAAGTCAATCCACAGCAGCTGATCTGAGATAAGGGACGCTGAAACAACGCTGAATTAAGTGACAGTTAGATGCTGCAGACAAAGTTTAGGGATGTTTTACCTTTGTTACAATGTCTTACATTTCAGATACTGATGCTACTACGCAGAAAGAAAGTCTAATTCCTTACTGGGCTAAGATATAAACACAGCAAGGGTATCTACTGTCTGTGACCTTGATGGGAGAGGCCTGAAAGAAGAAAAAAAATATCCCAGCGGGGTATGGCATCAGTGTGTATGTCCTCCTGAGAGAGGAAGTGTGCACGTGTGTATTTGAGTGAGTGATTTGAAAGAGGAAAAGCAGCAAAGCCAAAATAGAGAAGTAAAATGGGAACGTGTTTTTGATATCACCAACCACCAGCAAAAACACGACGGAGGTTACATTTGATTGCTTGCAAAGCCTCCACGATGCTTCTCAGCTGAGTCATTTTAGTCAGAAACACAGCTTGAGTCTGACAACGCTGTGTTTGCTTACCTTTGTTGGTTTGGATTGTAAGAAATAAACCTACTTTGTCTTTTTTGTAATCCTACCAAGAATGACTACAGACTGAATGTAGTAAATGATAAAGATGGCAGCTCAATTAAGTATACCACCTGAAACTCAGAGTAAATACTAGCAGTTTTAAATTTTAAACTAATATGATGATATCAAATACTCAAAACCCAAAAGAGTCTGGTGAACAGAGACGGTCTTCTTATAAAATGCTTGATGCACATTGTAACCATGGCAGTTTCTTGTCAGATTCATTGCAAGAGGCTTAACTTTTTCCTGACACTTTGAATAAGAGCATCACCAAAACGCCTAAAATAAAAAACATGTATACATATGTACATACATACACACACATACATACATACATACATACATACATACATACATACATACATACATATATATATGTGTGTGTTTTATGCTGTAGTGCAGGCAGAATAAATCCATATAAAACTGATCTCCAAGATGGAAACTTTTGCTCGCCCTACTCCACAAAGAGGTCAAAGGTCATGCTCAGCTATAACCTCTTTGTTTAAACACAGCCGGGTAGATCACTAAGCCAGACTGAACTCACTGTAATATCAAAGACCCATGCAGCTGCTATTTGTGTTTTAGCCTTCACCGCAAAATTAGGTAATCTGCCGGTGACATTTGCCAAACACAAGAAAATCTTAGTAGGAAACAGGAGCAGTAATAGTAACACGCTACTACAAACTAACATCTTAAAAAAAAATAAGCATCAGGTTCAACCATAACCTCGGACAGTCTCATCAACAATCAAATACTATGAATGTAGTCCAAATTAACTGCAGGTTATAATATATATAATCACACATGACACAAATCCCTGCTACCTGCCTTGGAGAACACCGTGTTTAAGGTGTTTCTAAATTGCATGACAACATCAAATTATTTCCACAAACCTTTCTTGAACTCCTCCAGCATGGAGTCCAGCTTGGTGTCGTGGAAGACAAAGTGGACAGGATGGTTGTAGAACTTGGTGATGGTTTTGAGTGTGGTGCAGTCGTCCGGGTCAACGAAAGCCAGGTCCTTGACATACAGGATGTCCACGATGTTGGACCGCTCCTGCTCATATACAGGTATCCTTGTGTATCCGCTCTCCATGATCTCTGACATGGTGTTGAAGTCCAACACGGTGTCGCTGTGGATCATGAAGCAGTTGCTGACAGGCGTCATGACATCTTCTACTGTTTTGGTCCTGAGCTCCAGTGCGCCTTGGATCATGTTTAGCTCCTCTTTCACCAAGTCATTATATGGCTCGGTGACCTTCAGCATCCCAACCAGCTTCTCCCTGTTGTACACAGTGCCGATCTCCTGACCCAGGACGCAGTCCAGGAGCTTGCTGATGGGCCACGACAGAGGAAATGTTAACAGCATGAATAACTTGGTAACAAGGATTGTGTTCGCCCCAACTGCCAGACCGTGCCTGGAGCAAAGCGCCTGCGGGACGATCTCGCCGAAAATAACGATGCCGATTGTGGAGGAGACCACAGCGCCGATCCCGGACTTGGTGAGGTCGTCCAGGAGGATAGTAAGGGTGGTATTGACCAGGACGTTTCCGAGGAGCAGCGAGCAGAGCAAGTAGTTACCCTTCCTGCGGATGGGCTCGATCTTCCGCGCGTATTTCTTCTCCTTCTCGGTGCCGCAGCTCTGCACGATGCGGAGCTCCATCGGGTCCAGCGCCATCAGGCCCAGGTTGAGCCCACTGAACATGCCGGACAACACTAACAGGAAGGCGATGAGGATCACCTGCAGCCAGGTGGGCAGCAAGGACTTCGCCACCTCCACCACACGCACTCTGCCGTCTTTATCGTCCAGCATGTACCAGGTCTCATCTTTCTCCTGGGTGTCGCGGACGCATAAGCCGAACACCTTCACCGCCTCGCTTTTGCGGAGCTGCTTGATCCGGAGGCTGACCACCCCGGAGGTGTTTTGGTTTGTTACCACCATGGACCCCTTTACTTCTATATCCTCTGTGAGTTTGGAACAAGTTCTATTTAAGGGGGTCATGTTAAAGTCGACATTATCATCCACTTTACCACTGGAGTAAAGTTCCGTGAACTTAATGAGCGCCGAGCTGTTTGGGAGCAAGTGAAGCCCGTAGAACCTGAATAAGGTATCGCTGCCCTCGGTCACCTGAATTACCCCTGTATCTGTGGTCTTGGCCGGCGTCTCGCTTCTTTCCAGCCTCATGCCGAGTATCCTTGGCGCGACTCTTGACTCCGCCACTGCCTCCTTAGCCTGCCTGCCCGCAAAAACACAAAAAAAGTAAAATAAAGTTAGCGTAAACCTCCGTCCACTCGACTCTATCGCCATGTTGTTTCGCTCTCCGCGAATAGGGGAACTGACGTCACATACTCGTTTCCACGAGCCTACTTCGCTCATTTGCAAAGAGACGACACTCAAGCGAGCCCCCATAGTTTTCATTTTTAAGGTCGTCTGATATTTTTTGTCTTTTTCTTTTTTTTGTGTTAAGGTGGAAATTTAAAAATGTACTTTTTAAAAATGTTACTTTTTCTGACAGATTTAATTTTTTAAGGATACATTTTGGAGATGTGACAACATAGACACAGCAAAGAATTCATTTAATATGCATTTCATATTTTATTTATAAAAGAATGCAGAATGCTACATAAATTCACATTTAATAACACTATTTAATAACACTAATCACTATATCTATTTGACGTTACTCATTAATTTACATATGCAATGAAGTAAAATAAAGTAAAATGTCACACTGTCAACTTATTTTTATCGTTGTTTTTATTCTGACATACTGTATATTAGGACACAACTGAGGACTATTGAGTCACATGTGGTGGAAAAAGTACAGAAGATAAGTGACAAAAACAACACTGATGATAACTGACCCCAACTTCTTACAAGCATCCCAAATTTCAAGATTACTTCACTATTGTATTCACTTCACTATCAGGCTCTTAATAAAGGATTTTTTCTGTACATTTCTCATGTACTGGAACATCAGGACATGTACATATCTTTACTGAGAACAGAGCTCCCTCTTGTGTTCAAATTGCACACAGTGCAGCCTGATGGTGGTGGTGGTGAAAACGGCACAAATGCCAATCAGATC
Source organism: Percina caprodes (assembly GCA_013375575.1). Lineage (NCBI taxonomy): Eukaryota > Metazoa > Chordata > Actinopteri > Perciformes > Percidae > Percina > Percina caprodes. The sequence goes on along the minus strand of JABXJD010000879.1, from coordinate 84,091 downwards.
AACTTCCCCACACAGTGTTGATGAAGCTTAAATTGTTCTTACAGGTCCCATGACATGGTGCTCTTTGGAGGCTTTTATATCACTTTGTCTCACAATGTGAGTTGGAGCAGCCATCGGCCACCCCCGAGACCCTGCGCAACATGAGATGATGGGTGGATGGTTAGACTGACTAACAGTGATGGGAGTAACGGGTTACAAAAGTAACAATTACAGTAATGTATTACTTTTTGCTGTAACGCAGTAATGTAACGCATCAGTAATACAATTTCGGTATATATTTTATAGCTTTAGTTAGCCTACTTTGCAGCTTCAGATTAATAATACAAAATAATATGATGTATTAAAGTGGATAAAGATGAGACTTTGTTGAGCACGTGATAAAATTCACTAGCTACTTGCCAAGTCATACTTTCGCTTTTATCTTGAAAGTACTGCAAAAGTAGTGTAATGCATTACAATTCAGAGAAAGTAATATTGTGATATAATATATAATTCTCTCAAAATTAGAGTATCTAGTATTACATTTTGGAAGTTACTTGCCCAACACTGCTGACTAAAGACATGAGTCAGACACCCAGAAATCATGTAACAGGCTATGTGTTGGCTTTAAAAATGACATGTATGTCAGTATAGAAAACTCCAGAAAGGTCAGAATGCTCAACATGCACCTACCTTATCTAATAATTATACGTCATATGATAATTATGATATAATGAATGCAAAGAAGTCAGCCCTGTTGTCAGTCACATGTTGGCATTTCAGTTCCTTTATCCTGATCCCCATGTTTTTAGTTTTTCTTTAAGTGCTAACTTTGTCTCAAGTGTTGAAGTAAGTGAGACGACACCATGCAGATCAATGGATCACAGGTGGAGTGGGTCCTGAGTCCTGAGGAGACTTCCCCTCCTGCCCTCCAGGAGGCGCTACAGGAGCCTCTGTTCCAGCCCATGATGATGAATAAGCAGCATTGTATTGTAGCTACAGTAGCGGAGAGGTAGCTCATTGTGTTTAATTTACAACACTGCATCATATTTTATAAAATGATATGTTTTGTATAAAAAAAATCTTAATCTGGGAGTAACTAATAAAAAATAATGTAGTAGAGGGAAAGAAGGCCAATGTGTCATATTGAAATACAATGTAATGAAGGAATAAAGTGTCATAAAATGAAAATACTAAGGTGCGAGCATATTTGAATATATTCAGTCTACCACTGGTGAAGAAGAAGAAGAAGAAGAAGAAGAAGAAGAAGAAGAAGAAGAAGAAGAAGAAGAAGAAGAAGAAGAAGAAGAAGAAGAAGAAGAAGAAGAAGAAGAAGAAAACAAGGCTGAAGAAGATAAAGAGAGTATTAGTCCTGGCATCATCCTTAAAGACATCCAGGTTCTGTATCCATCTACCAAGTTTGGCCCTGACTGATATATATATATAGACAGACCAGTTTTCTACTCAAAAAACGAGACAAAAGTTCTGTTTCTAAGGTAAGCGTCAACTGTAACTTTTTTTGAAGTAACTGGGAATTGTATTCTGTGCTAAAACCAATTTTTGGGACACTAAATATCATAAAGTGAATGCAGTGAATATGGGACCAAAGAAACATCTGGAAAATCTTCACGAAGAAGAGAAGAAGAAGTGGATGATGATGGAACAAAAGCAAGAAAAAATAAATAAAAATTAAGCAATTAGTAAAGTGATTAGTCAAAGATGTGGTGTTTTGCATTTTGCGTCACCTTTACATCATTATTGGGTTCATGCTCAGCGTTTTTGCAGATATATATGATGATTCTTCTTCTGTGTTTGTGCTGAGGCGCATCCAGTTAACTCATATAAATAAAAGTAACAATGAAGGTGAATCACCTCAGAATTATAGATTAAAGTATAAGCAGTATTGTAATGTTGTAGCTAGATGGAACGAATGATAATGAGTTATTATATTTGGTAGTTTAATATATGAATGCATATTATTTCATAAAAATATATAATTTGTATGTGAAACCTTAAACCATCAAACATTAAACACTTATTAAAGTGATAATCCAAAAATGTGTTTTTAGGCATTTTGACGTCACCTTGTGGTCATATCATTATTTGACGAAAGCATGGTTCATGCGCAGTGTTTTCACAAATGAATATGATGATCCTGCTTCTGTATCCAGTTAACTAACTAGTAAATAACAGTAACCATGTAGTTATATAATCTCACAAAGACTGAACATTGTAACAGTTGTTGCAGGGCTGCTGTATTAGACTAGTTTTTGCTCGGTGTACCTAATGTACTGATTTGGAGGTTTTGTTTTAGCACAGTGGTTTACTCTTCTGGGTCACAAGGAAACTGAAACCTCAGTCAGAGGGGCAGAAGAGACACTAGAGAGGTCTATGAGGAAACAGAACAGAAAGCTAAGAACAGGAGGGAAATATCAGTGGTGTAAAGAAACTTAAGTTTGAGTAGTTAGATGTTTTACCTCATTGAAAGCAGCAATACAACAGTATTGCATTACATGGTTTGCATTTAAGTATAAGCAGCATTGTAATGTAGCTGGTCTAGATGGAGCACAGTATAATGCTTTTTATACTATTTGGTTTTAAAACCTCCTGCATACCCACACTTTGATTGACATCTCCCTCATCATTCTGTTGGAAACTTGGTGAAGTCATCAAATTGTACAGAATAGCTCCACTGAACTTTGCACGCAAAAAAGTGAGATTAGCTTCTAAAGTATATGCATTACCAAATATACATGTAGAGATGAATACATCAGGAAATTAATCAATAAACCCGATCATTTTATAAGCATATGCCATGTCATGATTCCAAGTTTCCAGCTTTTAACAAGGCTATTTTAATGATCTTGATTTATCTTGAATGATTTTGAGGTTTGAACTGGTGGTTGGACAAAATAAGGGTAATTGTGCTATTTTACAAACCAAACAGTCAATTCATTAATGGAGTTATGGACATAATCAGCAGAGTAGTCCTTAATGAAATTAGTACTCATTAGTTGCACTCTGATACAAAATAGTTATAAATGAACTGCTCCTCAACTACAACAGTAACATTGTGCTTTTACATCAATGCATGAGTAATAATAACAACGTAAGATTATGTAGTATTATAGTCACAGGGGACATTTATCTGCATCTAAATACTTTAGCTAGTCTATGTTTTTACTTAAGTAACATGTTTCAATGCAGATCTTTTACTTGTGACAGACAATAAGGCTATTTCCACAGTGTAGTAGTATTGCTACTTTTTCTCAATGAAAGGCTCTGAATAGCCTACTTCCAAACTGACCTGATCAGTGCAGCTGAAGCTATGTAAATTTGTGTGGTTGTTTCCTTTATAAATTCACCAACTATGTCATTTAGTTGATCCAAACTTCATAATTACCCCTTTACATCACTCATACTATTGTGCTAATGTTTTTATGTAGGTTTCTATGGAAAATGTTTTAATGCCAATAGTTGTATTTAAACAGATAAAAAAAAAAAGCAAACGCTATGTCCACGGAGGGGAGGGGAGAGAAAAGGAGGGTACGGGTGGAGAAAGTACAGGCGTTGAGAGAGAACGAGGGAGGAGTGGAGAAAATAGAGGAGGGGAGAGCACGAGAGAGGGAGGGGAGCGGAGAGGCGGGTGGTGGGAAGCCAGGAGGAAAAACATTAGCACACATTTCTCCTCACTTAGAGAAGATTTCTTGTTTCAGGACTGCTGGCGACGCGCAGCCCGGCCGCAAGACGCAACGCACGGAGCCAGGACGCACGGTAAGGAGACGCACTGCCACTGGCCTTTTTATTGAACTTGAAGGCGTGAAGGTGAAGTGGGTAGTTGACATGCTGAGACGGAGTTTTGAGGTGGAGGGAGAGATGGAGGAGGAAGAGAGAAAGGCAGACGGCAAACAGGAAGCTGTAGTAAATGGGCCAGCGTTGTCTCCTCACTCTCTGTTTCATTTATAAGTTCACCAACTTCTGCTGTTCTCCGGGGAGTCATGAACTTAAAAAATAACAGAAAGAACAAAAGATTGAGTTTAGGGGGCGCAGCATACGTCCGGGTTAGTTAAAAGGAAAAGTCCCTGCTGCCCTTTCTTTACATCTGAACAAATTTACACTTACCGTGGATATTTCCAAAAAAAACTACACTTACTTTGGTTTTGTGTTGGGTTAACAACAGAGCTTTCGTTTACACAAACTTCTCCGAAACATCTTACAGGCATTTTAGCCTAAACTCTCTTTTTTATATATTAGTGTTTTCTAATTTTTTGTACAGCATTGTTCCGTTGCCAATGCTTTCATTCCATGTTTTTTGCTCAGAAATAAAAGTTGCAGTCTATTACGTCAAGATGACCAGGCCTACACCGTTGTTTGTGGGAGTAGTGGTATGAAAGCTACAGTTACTTAGTAAATTGTGCGGTTTTGCAGTGATAAATGATGAGTAATTTCTCTAAAATTGTACAGCGGAAGGTGGTGATAGACTACTTATTCACATCCTGTAGCTTATCCATTGGTGGTGCAGATCATTTTCTATTCAGGGCTAGACAGTAATGTGATGATATGAAGTTGTTCATTTATCATCTGTGACTTAAACTAAACATTACAACACTCAATGGTGAAATGAATACTCAGATATTTTACTTAACCTAAAAAAACATATAGCAATAGGCCTACTCCAGTGTAGAAATACTCTGTTACAAGTAAAAATCCTGCATTCAAAAGGTTACTGAAGTAAAAGTGCAAAAGAATTACCATTAAAAACACTTAAAGGGGAACTATGCAGTTGTTTTTTTTTAGTATAATTTACCTTGACTGAACAGCTTTGGAGTCATAGGAGTGGTTACATAACTTTTTTTTTTAGTTGAATGGAGGTTGTGTCGCTCCCCCCTAGCGCCTGTACACAGAAAAACAACCCTTGCAACATGACTCATGGAAGTATCGCGATGTCGTTTCTGATTTCGATCTGCTTCACGGCACTGCACACATACACACCCATTCAGGAAGCTGCTAGCTATAAGAACAAGGCAGCGATGGAGTTTTCCCACACCATCGTCATTGCTAAACTGGCCAAAAAAGAAGCAGAAAGCTAAGAAAGCATTGTCGGATGAACAGAGAAAGAGGAAACGGCGGACTGACCGAGCAAGGAGTCAGACACAAGTAAACATTGGAGCTGCCAAATATCTATTCCAAAGCCGTAGGGGCAACTCTGTAAAGAAACCTGCAAGCAAAAAGCAAAAAAACAGCAAAGAAATTGCCAAAACTGCTTAGCGCCGCTTTAAAGCACAAAAACTGAAATTACTCATTATTTTGTCCATTATATTGGATTATAATCTAATTATGGATGCATCAATGTGTTTACTGTATGACTTAATGTTGCGGCTGTTAAAGGTGGAGCTCATTTAACCATTGTATACTGTGGGTAGCTCAATCTGTAAAATACATTATAATTTATTAGTTGATTAATATTTTGTATTTATAATCTTAATTGGCCAAGGAGATAGTAAATAAAGCCATCAAAATAAAGCAGTAGTGGAGTAGAAGTATAAAATAACGGAAAATGGAAATACTCATGTAAAGTACAAGTGCCTCAACAGTGTACTTAAGTACAGTAAATGAGTAAATGTACTTAGTGACTTTGCACAGCTGAAAACACAGGGGTTAGCAAATAAATACAGGGGCCCCTTGAATGTCTACAATACATTTTAATTAACCCTTGTTTTATGTGCCTTTATAAAATCATCACTATTTTTGTGTGCTGCTATGACATGTTAGTATTCTTTATGTTAAATATCTTTAGAGACTGAGTTGAAAAAGCCACCTGAAACATTAAAACATCTGCTTCTCTTATTCTAGGTATTACTTTTCATACCTATTGTCATGCTGACGTCTCTCAACTGGATATGCTGTAATGCTGTAATTTAGGTAGAGAAAATGAAACACTTCTGCTTTTAAGCCTCAGTGCGTTTACATGCAGTTTGACATTTTGACTAAATCCGGTTTAAGGCAGTACCCCGGTTTCTTAAGCTCCAATATCCAGGCTAAAATTGGAGTTCTCACACACCGATTAACAGACCTAGATAACTCCTTTAGTAACTAATTATTCACGCAACTGGGAAACAGTCATTGTGAGGTGACACTGAAGTTTAGTCACAAAAAGGTGACTGCAAAACAGCAACTTGATAGTTAAGTTTAGGCACCAAAAGAATTGTAAAAGACAAAAAATTGTGGTTTGGGTCAAAACACACAACTGTTTAGTGGCTTAAAGTGTTGTGCGTTTGTTTTTGGGCCCATCCACCCACTCCCTCAACCTCCTCCTTACTCGCATTGTCACGTTCTTATACTAGGTGCTCCAGTCATGGACATTAGTGTTTGCTGCCTTAATGCGGGTCTACTCTTGCATTGCCAGACCTTCCTACACAGCGCTGTGGAGGAGGGTCTGGTTACGTGCTCTGGTTTGTTGGCATGTCTTTAAACCAATCACAATCACTGGTGCCTCTGCAAAATAGCCATAAATTTGTTTTAGTTGTGCAACAGAAAACGCAGATTGGCCGGATAGTCCAGCTAGCTGTCAGGATTTACCCTGCAGAGATCTGAGGAGCAGGTAACCAACGTCGTCATTAATTGACTGGAGTTTAAAAAGGTAACGGACATCTAGCCGAAAGTAGAACATCCGGCAGAATTTGTGGATATACTGTAGACTAATGCAGGACGTACAGTAGTAAATACGTGGAATACATACAAATTACAGTGCATTACTTTTCAATCAATCAATCAATCAATCAATCAATCAATCAATCAATCAATCAATCAATCAGCCTACAGTACTACCTTCTATCCTTAGACCCTTGATGGAAAGACTGGATGAAACCAGAAAGAACAACATGAATGTTTTTACATAATTGTATGCCAAGCCATTGAGTAGACTTTGAGATACTGATATTTCACAGGATTAGTGAAAACTTAAACCTGGTGGTGGTGATAAAAGAAAAGTCAGGGCATCACCAGCATCAGTACATCCTCTGGGGAATATGAATGCTTTAACTAAATGTCATGTGAATCCATCAAGTAATTGTTGAATTAGTTTAGTCTGAACCAAAGCTGTGGACCAACAGACAAAACAATAAAGAAAAAAAATGACCAAAAAAGATTAAAACTTAAAGGTCCCATGGCATGGAAATTTCACTTTAAGGGGATTTTTAACATTAATATGAGTTCACCCAGCCTGCGTATGCCCCCCCCGTGGCTAGAAATGGTGATATTGTAAACTGAGCCCTGGGTATCCTGCTCTGCCTTTGAGGAAATGAAAGCTCAGATGAGCCGATCTGGAATCTTGCCCCTTATGAGGTCATAGATTCCCTTTAAAAGCTACAGACACAGAAATGGCACGTCCTTAGGCAAGCTCATTGTAGGACTGGCTCTAATGGCTGTAATTCTGCACCAAGGCTGAATTTGGGAAATAGACTTCAGATACAGTATTAGGGGACCACAAAGGCCTGTATAAAAGCATCCAAAGAGCACCATGTCATGGGACCTTTAAAAAGGAGAAGTATTTTACAAACGCAACACATTGCAAAGTGAGGAATTAATGTGCTCATGAATCGGAGTGTGGGCACAAGTTGGAGAAGGAGTAAGATGATGTAAAGGTTGTAGAGGCAGATTGTATGTGTTGCGAGCAGAAATACACTGCAGCAGTTTCGTTAATTAGACAGAAAATTAGTGATGAAGTAGAAACTCTGCAATTTCATTTAAACTGAACGTTCTTACAAGCTCATGTAAATGAAATCTTTGAATCTGATCACAATCAATAACTTCCAGTGGTGCATAAAATTGAATCTAAACGAATCAAAGTGCAAAGTGCTTTGTGTCGCAGCTTGAAAGTTGTTCTTTGTTAGATGGATATGCTGCTGTTCATGAGTCTTTATTGTACATGAAGGAGATTATTTAGCGTAAAAGGTCAATCAAAATGTCGGGGTTTTATAGGGTAAGATGAGAGGAGAAGTGGCTCTGTGGCCTGAGGGGTCAGGTGAATTATTCAGAGGTTGATTGTTTCGGTCTTTTGGTGCGGCGCCGGGGCTCGACACTTTATTGTGCCCTTGTGTCATAACTGCATCTCACTTTTCCATTCTTGCTTTGTCAATGTTCATCATCAATGGAGAAAGAGGTCTTTCAGGCGACAGGCGACATCCCTATTCATCCACGCATCAGAGTCACAAATCACTTCAGTCTTTAATGTTAACAAAGACAGAATTCTCTCAACATGAGAGAACTTTTCTCCCAATGGTAGTATTATTTTTGATAAGGAATACTTTTCTTTTTTACGGACATGAATCCGAAAATGAAAAATGAGAATGTTTGGGAGCTGTGACTAAACCTGTGATCAGAAATTCACAGAATAAACTTCCTGATTTACTCACAGTTAGATTGACTGAAAACGCTGTCATTAATCAGTAACCCACAGGAACAAGGTCAGTACATTAGTTTCTGTTTGTTTATTCAACCTAGTCGTCGGTTGGATCAAAGCTGATTCTGTTGTCTGGGGCGGTGGCAGAAGTACTCAAAACCTTTTGCTTAAGTCAAAGTACCAATACAACAATGTAAAAATACTCCATTACAAGTAAAAGCCATCCATTCAAAAGTCCAAAAAGTGAACATACCTGGCCCCTGTGACTGATACATTGTCAACTATTTCATTATTATTTTATTGTTACTGATGCATCAATGTATAAGCAGAATTTTACTGTTGTAGCTGCTCAAGGGAGCTAGTTCTAACTACTTTACATAAAGTTCAGTTTAGTGGTTGCCAACCTAGGGGTCAAGCCCCTCTAAAAGGTCACAAGATAAATCTGAGAGGTCAGAAGGTGATTAATGGGAGAAAAGAGAATGAGACAAATCACAAATGATACACAAATATATTTTATAATAAATAATATTAGCTTATGTGAAATACTGGATCTTTGTACCTCCCTTCGGCCTCTAACAGTTATTTAAATGAAACCATGAGAGAAGTGTAAAAGAAAATGTATTGCTGGAACTGCTAACAATTCATAGACATTTGAAACTTGTAACAAAGGAAGTCCAACACACTGTGTGAGAGGTTTTGCATTGGATTATATGAGCTCATCACATGTTTGATGTAAAATACGAATGTGTCACTACAGTTGTCATATAACTGCAGGGTATGAGGAGTATGAAGTAGCATTACAAAACTCAAGTCTCAAATTTGTATTAAACTATAGTACTTGATTTAATGTATTTAGTTACTTTTCATTATTGCAATTATTAAAACATTTAATGAAATTATAATTTTACAGAGGTGGAATTAGCAGGTAATTCCTGTCTTTTGTGTTACATTATGTTAATTTCTAAGAAACTTTCCAATCCTAAAAGAGACTACATACCTTTTTGAGCTGTATGAAGTAAATGTGTTTTTGTCTTTTGTGGTCAAGGTTCATAGCTGAGGTTATAAATAAGCAGGGAAACCACCAAGCCAAAGCAAATATGGTTTGTGTGGTTGAGTGGCACAGAAAACAATGAATCAGTAAGGAACATTAGCTCTCACATAGGAAGTCGAAACCCAAACCTTCCAGTTCAGTTACCATTTAAAATTTGGAGAATAAAGAAACTCCAACTGAACAGAATTAGAGTGCTTCTTTGCATCTTCTGTATCAGTTTTGCAGATGATGAGTTCCAATTTGTGATCAAGTACAGTCAAATTAGCAGGTATAAGTTATCTTTCTGGGTTCAAGTTGCTGTTAACTGACTAGGGATGGTTACCATTTGAAGTTAATAAAAAGATACCTGCGTTTTGGTAATAATGCCAAAACAATCAATACATATTTTTCTACTAAACCACTTTTCCATTTAACAAAAAGAAGCCAATATACCCATGTTAAATGTGGTCTATATACAAGCAGCAGACAAGGACATTTTCCAAATAAATCAATTGGGGATTGAATGTCATTTAATGCCACCTTTTGGTAGTCTACAATTTTCCATGCTCAGTGTAGCCTTTTGATTGAGAAACATTTTGGTGAGAGCTTACATGCCTTATATTTTTGTGCAATGCAGCAGAACATGCAGCAGAACATAAACAGCGTTGTGTTCACAGATCATACCAATGTGTTTGTATGTTTTAGCCATTTCACATTTGATTTAAAACAAATTAGTTTTTGTGGTGCAGTCTATAATTAAATCCAATATTTAAGATTCTTCTGCCAAACAGCAATGTTTTCAATGCAAAGAACTACCACGTAGGTTGCAAATGCAATGTTTAGCTTAGCTTATCTTAGCTTGGCTTACCAACAAAAGCTATGTTCAGAAACAGATTCTGAATTGTTAAAATTTTTATCTGTCTTTGTAAGATTTTAAGCACTGGACCGTTTGCGTTAATTTGCCCCAAACATCCAATGTACCGACTGTACGTTCACTGTACGCTAATATTGGCTAGCAACAAACGTATCGGACATGTGTTTAGTTCAGCATGTGGCTGAACTCAGAACTTTGAACACAAGTTTCTCTCTCTTTTTTACGCTCATCTCTGTACTTTTATGAATCCCAAGAGATTTATGCATTTTCAGCTTGCGGCAAGCTTTTGTGCCCTGGGCTAATTGTATTTTGTCCAGTAGCTTGTATGCAATCACACCACTTCTAAAATCTGTAGTTTGCAGATTTTATGTTTTTGTATTTATTCTGACCACACAATAAGTGTGTATCTACACAGGGTGTTTTAGCCACATTTTGTAACCGTTTTAACTGCATTTTTCATTCATCAGACTCATCTGACAGAATAGACACATTTCTAGTATTTTCAGCAATCAAGCTGTCTACACAGGCTCTTGCTGTGTAACAACTAGCATTTCACTTACGCACACGGGCAAGTGTGAACATGAATGCAGTTTTAAGTCTATGTTCTTCTGTTTTATGAGTGCTACAATGATCTGTGAGACAACACAGGAGCAGATAGCATGCACTCTGCAAAAAGTGCGGTCTCCATAACATCTCCAGCTCCACACAGACAAAAGACCCTGAGCTCAGGATCCGAGGTTGTGGGTTCCAGTTGAAATGTGGTTGAATTGTGGGCAGGGGAAATCCAGAGTATAGGTTTTACTCATTTCTGTCCTTTATGTATGACCTAGATACACCTTTTTCCATAGAGTAACAACACATGTAGGCTTTTACTAAAATCCAACAGTCTAAAAAGTTTGTTTGCTTTAAATCTCTGCAGCGTACTGTTGTTTTAACTGTCCTTAAATAATGAGCATCCTTAAGGTGCCTTCAGATGTTGCATTGTTTTTCTTCTCTACAAAACACGCTTTTTAATTTGACAAAATGAGCCAGAACTAAAACAATTTTTTAATTAAAATTTAATCAACCACTAATTTTTTTAAAGTGGAAACACAGAAATCTCCCTTTGACTTATAGCCTCGGTTTTAATGGCATACAGTAACGAGCCCTGTTATTCACAGAAGTTGCTGTTTGGGTAAATGAACTTCCTATCGGTGCTACTTCCTACAATTGTCACAGTAATATATTTTTGGGCTGATATCTGAAAGCAGATATGGTAAAACAACACAGACGCCCAATTTTAAGTGTTTGGCAAAATCATCAATGTGCAGTTCTCACACAGGAGGGAGGTTTGCTTGAAAAGAACAATTAGTGTTTCAGTTTTGATTCTGTGATACTGTGCAATATTCTCCCCGCTTTCCTTTAAAAGGTTACATTGGCCAATGAGCTGAAGTATTCAGTAGCAACAGGATGTATTGTGTACAGAGAGAAGCTTACCGGAAAATTCTGAGGACACAATAACGATGAAGGTGAAGTCCAGGGTTGAAACTAACAACTATTTTCATCCTTGGTTTACCTGCAGATCATTCTCTTGATTAGAGAGAATGGTCTATAAAATATCATAAAACAGTAAAAAAAAATAGACATGATCAAACATCTTATTTTAAAACCAAAATATATTCAGTTTACTATGATATAAGACATGCATAATAATCCAGCTCTACCCTTTTGAGAATCATCACTTTTGGCATTATTGCTTCCAAAAAGGCTTAAATGATCAATTTATCATTAAAAAAAAGTTGCAGATTAATGTTCTGTCGACCAACTATGGGTTAATTGACCAATCGTTGAACCTCTGCTTCACTCTATAGGCTTTATTGTTAAGTTGCTCTGAAGAATACCGGGAGGACTGCCAGCTATTATTAGCTATGGCAGATTGATAAGACAAGTACCTGCTGATGGAGATGCACCAGAAAATGTAGGCCTGGTGGATTTGGGAATGCTGAGCACCCTAAAAACCAAACCAGGTCTTTGTCTTTTAGGATTTCTCCTATGATTTAAATGAAAATTTCTCTGCAAGGTTTCTGTAGGTTTTCACAAAAGCACTGTTAGAGTTTTTGGATGCTTTTTAAGTAGCTCTTTCAGGCAATTTTCTGTGGTTCCTTTTAATCATAGATGGATTATTGAATGAGCCTACCAGGCTTAGGCTCGGGGGCCTAAAGGGTCAGGGGGCATCTGAGCCAGTGCCTCTGTTTGAAACACTTAACACTTTTTGTCAGAAAGTCACAAAGCTTAGTTTAAAGTAGGGCTGTCAAGAAAGAGAGACGCAAAATTTCTACAAAGAGATGTAAAGGACTCCAAGGAAATGTGAAACAACGACAAAGAGATGCAAAACAACCACATAGATACTCAAAGCGACCGCAAAGAGACAAAACATGGCTGCAAAGACACAAAATGACCAGAAGGGACTCAAAACGGCAACAGAAATGCTAAATGTTGAAAATACTGTGGTTGTTTTTCTTGCTCTTATGTTGGAGTGGTGGAGGGCCTCTACATGTCTGCGCCTAGCAGTCAGTTGTCTCTTTTAAGTTTAAAGCTCTTTGTTTATTCGGAGAACTAAGGAAGCCATGAACAGCAACTTTTAGAAATGTTTGCCCCTTGACTCCTCTCTTCTTGTCTTGGAAACACAAAAGCAAACTCTTTCTCCTCTACACACCTTTTTCTCCTTCTTGAAAACAGACCTAATTTATCCAGAGCCCTGTTTGCTATTAGACAAAACACACAGAGACAGAGGAAACATGCTGAAAATGCAGCAGCTGTGCTCATTGGCTTATCTGTTACTGTAGGTCGTTTTGTGATTGGCTGATCTACGGAAACCTTTGTGCAACTTTAATGCAACTCCAATCGTTCCCCTTGTTTAAGTCAAACACAACACTCAGTACATCACTGTGAGAGCTTTTAACTTTTTCTTTCTGTGGGAGGCGTGCGTTTCATGTCATGGTGTCGTTTTTGATAAGAGCAGTGGTTTGGACATGGGTCAAGTTGGATTTAAACTGGCTTCTGAAGGTGGGGCTGGACTACAGCGTGTTTCAGGGGAGATAGAAGAACGCTGGTATTGATGGTGACTCTAATATGCCTGCGGACCAAATACAACATGTTAGGCACTTGACATGCATGCATCCACAAAATAAGCTTAAAAAATGCATTATCCCTCACTATCTGAGTGATATTCAAACCCAAGATTCCATGTTTTTAAGGCTGCACAATTTTCTGAATTTTAATTTGAAATACAATTTTGGGTTTTGAACTAGGGCTGCAACTAACAATCATCGCCATTCTTGATTAATATGCAGATTACTTTTTCAATTAACCAATTTATTGTTTTGTATGAAATGTCAGAAAAAAATGACCATCAAAATGTCCCATAGCTGAAGGTGGTATCTTCAAATTCTTGAAATTCAAAAGTTTTCACAAACAGTCCAAAACCCCAAAACACAGAGACCATACACAACACAAAAGGACTCTTTAGCCAGTTGGACACATGCATCTGTCTACGCACACACTCAGAGGAAAAGGTTGTTTCTTTCAGCTGCAAACAAGCGGTCAGTTTTGATAATAGAGCACTGTTCAGCTTTAATTTGTGAAACCAGAGATCACTAATCGGACAAGACACCCATTCATCTGCGTGACCTCTGACCTGTTGAGCCAGTCACAGGTGGCTGTGACACGGGATACTGTTACCCACCTTTGTTTCTCTGGAATAGCATTAATTCCAGTGTTTGCAGCCTTCCCTTTAAAATGTAAAATGTGTGTGTGTGTGTGTGTGTGTGTGTGTGTGTGTGTGTGTGTGTGTGTGTGTGTGTGTGTGTGTGTGTGTGTGTGTGTGTGTGTGTGGGAATTAAAGCAGAGACAAAGAAGTAGGACATTTTCAAAACATCAGCGGCTTTAATAGATAAAGTTGGTTTAAGTGTTCCCATGTACCCACTTATATGCAACAGTTTTTAACCTTATGATCTAATTAAACACCACAAATAGCTGAGATGTAGTTACACTTCAAAGTGTTTTAACATATATCATTTTAGAATACCATGTTTTCAGTTTATTGAGATTTTACAGTAAAGAACTGTCTGTTTTTTTTTTGTTTTTTTAAATGTTCACGCCCATAAACTAGGCTAAATATCGCACGTACTTTGTTTTCGATGGTTTTAATCCTTTGTTAAATGTTTGAATAACACAAGCATTATCCTTTAACTTACCCTGGTTGTGGTGTTTAAAAAAAGTATTCTAACACAGGAAATATTACTGTACATGCAGGTAGGATGCAATAACTTTCACTTAACTTGAGAGCTGTATTAGTCCTCCCAGCATCCCCATAACGATTTCACTGGAAAACAGTTTGGTCTCTGTGTTGTGTCATTGCTGTAGTAAAGCCTGGAAAGTCTGAGTATCTGCCAAAACCAACAAGAACGTGAAACTCTAAAACAACTCCCCAATACTCAACAGTGCACACAGTGAGTTTTAAAAGTCACGTTTTTCCTTTAAACCAGGCTGGAGCCACCTCTCTGTGTCGGGTCACATTAGTCAGTATTTGTCTGTGGAATAAACTGGGTGGGTAGTTTAGAGTAAATGAATAGGTGGACTGTTTGCTTAGGGGTCTTTATGGTGGGACTTTGTCAAAAAGTAGATGGTGGGCGGTTACAGTGTGTGTGTGTGTGTGTGTGTGTGTGTGTGTGTGTGTGTGTCTTCAGTATAGAAAGTTTATGTTTGCAAATGTAAACTAACATAAGACTCAAAAACACCAGAGGGAACATGTGAACACAGATAAATGCACACATAAAAACAATGTGTGTGTGTGTGTGGGTGTGTGTGTGTGTGTGTGTGTGTGTGGGTGTGGGTGTGGGTGTGTGTGTGCATGCATGTGTTTTCCAGAGCTTTGGCATTCCTGTTAAATTCGCACACATTCTCCACTAACACATGTAGTTGGTATTTATAGCTCTGCAGCCCTGACGTCACCTTGGCAACAAACGCTCAAAACCGCCACTTCCTCAGCATGGGCATAAACATACAAACACGCATGCTTTTTAACTTGACAACATTTGCACTTTGTTAGGTTCTTTTCTCTGGTGAATATAGGAAAAAGGTTTGTGGTTTTTGTACAATTATACCTGTTTTTGCACAACGCAAAACACACAAAACTCTGGGCCAAGAAATATATTAATCTTGCTCCATACTTTTTCTAAATGTCTAAAATTATGACAAACCTTTCTAAATTATGACATAACTTTCTCATTATCACGACATACCAGTACCAAGTATTCATTTTTAACAAAAACGAAACATGTTCTCATTATAACAACATATAGCATTAGGTTTGCACCGAATCAACGTATCCTTGGTTACAGTCAAAGGTGGAAGAAAAAAGTAAAAGTAGTAGTACCTTTTCTGAAAAAACTCATTACATGTTCTGATTCCAAAATTTGTAAAAAAAAAAAAAAAAAAAAAGTATCATCAACAGAATGGCTCCTTCTGTTTTTTGTCACTAACAAATAGATGTAAGAGAATTTTTATGTTGCAGATCGTCAATGTGGAGCCAATTTGAGATACTTTGTATACTGTAATTAGTTTAGTACTGCATTATATCATATGTGTTTTTGCAGTACTGTAACTATATGTGTCAATAAAATCTAGCGGAGTAAAAAGTACCATATTTGCCTCTGGAATGTAGTGGAGTAGACGTATAGAGTTGCAGAAAATGAAAATGATCAGGTACAGTATATCAAGTATAAGAATGTCAAAACTTTACTTACGTACAGTAGCTTACTTAAATATACTTAGTTATGCATTAGGAGCAAGAAAGAAGTAAGAACATACATTTCAGGGGAGAGCTTGTATATTTTGTCCTGGAAGTAAATTAAGAACCAGGGTGTTTTTTTAGTTTTGCTGCTTTGAATGGGATTTATTGTGAGATTATATATTGTATATAAGTGATTTTTATATTAAGGCTTTTATTTTAATTACTTTATTTACTTAATTACTACATACTGTTGTGTAATTTAAATCCATGAAAGTGCATCATACATAATGAGATGGTAACAGGTTTTGTATGTAAAGCTGGCAGATAAAAGTTATGCAGTGAAAAGTACAATTTTTGCCTCTGAAATGTAGGCTAGTGGAGAGGAGCATAAAGTTGAAGAAAATGGAAATGCTGTACTTAGGTATAATACTTAAGGAAATGCCCTGGTTACACTTTAGTTTGCAACCCGGTCCTCGTGGGGGTCATGACTCCCAGGTTGGGAACCACTGGCTTGGAATAGTTAATTAGATTCAGCATTTGGGTTTCGGGCCACTGATTAGGAGCCGTGATGCGTGGCACACTGCAACAACCACAGTTGACTACTGATGATTATTGGCTTGGCGTGTCAGGGCTGTAATAGAAGAAGCCACTAAAATAACACTGGCATACCAACAGCCAATTTTCGGCTGAAACAGACATGGCTCTTCATTTCGAACTCTTACTGTCAGATTGAGTAGATAGCTGAACGAGTGGATGTCTAGCCTGAGAAGGGAGCCTCCCTCTGAGTCACTCTGCCCTACATGGGAAAAACATTAAAAGGTCTGAGGGCTGATGCAAACCTGAAGTAAGAACATTTGGATTAAAAATGGGGAGTGTAGGCAAATAAATAGCTGTGTGGAGGCACGAACGTAAACAGACTCAAAGCTCAAAACTGTTTGAGCTATTGTGGTTGGCTAAGCAATGTTGTCTGTCCTTCCTCTTTTCTTCTTTACTTTTCATTAAAAAATTGTTGCTGTTTATTTAGCATGTTCCCTATATACACACCCTCAAGTGTTGCAGTTACCACACATTCCTCTGTACATGCTCATTCTACTGTCCTGTTCCAACGACTTTGATATTTAGACCAATGAGAAGTGTAAATGCTCTGAAGTCAATGGTTTCATCTCAGCACCATTTCAATAGTTCCACCTCCTCTACGTGGTCTGATAGACTTTTCCATTTAGAAATAAAAAATATAAACAACTACCTAAAAACCCAAAACCTGCTGTAACCTTAGTTTAAAAAAAACCTTAGGATTGGAGACTGATTACCTCATAGAGCACATTACGGAAAATGTCCTAATGGCAGCTGGCAGGCATTAAGTCATTTTCACTTAAACAGCAATGATGTTTAACCTCTACAGATTCCAGGAGAAACTCGATGTTTGACGTAAACAGTCTGGAGTGCGAGTTTTAATTTCCTGGCGATGCAAATATTAGGTGACTCAGATTTATCCCTTTATTCAGTCATTAAGTAACAGCTGTCTTTTCTTCTTCACAGACTAGTATGATGGATAGATAGCAGGAAGAAGAGGAGGAAGAAAAGATGTCGTTCTTTGGCATGGACTGTTTGAGGAAGAAAGAGAGAGGTAAGACCACATGGATTTCATTCAATTAGTTCGAATTAGTTGCACATTAGGAACCACCAAAAAAACCAACAACCACGCCTTCCTCTCCACACACCAGACAGACACACTAGAATTACAGAAACCGCTAAAAATAACACTACCTTGTCGTCCTTTTCCACCTGACTGAAATACACACTTAATTAGCTTAGAATTATGGCAATAATCGCTAAACACACTGCAAACTCACAGTCCTCTCTTCCGGATTTACGAGCCCTCCTCTCTTGGCTCAAATGTTTGTGCGAGTAACCAACTCAGGTACTATAGCTATATAATTCAATGTGAGTACACAAATGTTGGAATGACATAAAATGCCCATCCCTAGTAGCTGTGATAAATTAGCTTGAAGCTAATGCTTACCTGTTCGGGAGGAAATTAGGCTTTAAGCTGTCTCCATCTTTCAAATACATCTCCAATATTTACACAGGTTTTACATCTCTGGTCAAGAAACTGTTAGAAAAATGCTTCTTTTTCTTTTACGTTTAAATGTGTTCCAACTGTTGGGGTTAGGGTGTTTGTTTTCTATTATGCATCTGTAGTGTGATGTGATTTGGATAAAACTTATAGAAACCATGATATCAGTACATAAAAATTCAAGATGATAATTTCTGTCTGTCTTTTCAAATTAGAGCTGGAGAGGAAACTCCGCGCCAACGACCGCGAGTACAACCTCACCTTTAAATATGCAGTAAGTATTAATATATGGTGTTGTTGGTGACTCAGTGTGAGGTTTAATGGACTCACATAAATACCTGGACACTTATGGTAAATGTCTTTTTATAGCCAAAGGTTTTATTATTATTATTATTATTATTATTATTATTATTATTATGACTGTTATTATTGTTATCTTTATATTGTCTTTTTCTTTCTATACTGTATTCTTCTTGCTGAAAACTGCTGCTGGAAATTTAAATTTCCTTGCGGGAGTCATCCCAAAAGGATTAATAAAGAGAAGTCTAGGTCTAAGTCCTCTACAAAACATCTTAAATAGAAGGGTATGTACAGCGGATACAGCCCACTTACCTAATAGACAAAACAGCATACTACCACATATCAGTCAGTATCAATATTTACAAGAGAAACTCCCTTGTTTGTGTGTCTTGCTGCTTGAGTGTCTGGCCTTGGGAACTGCCAAAGTCAAAGAGTTGAGGTTGCTAGGTTGTAAACTTTTTCTCCTCAGTTTGTTCTCTGTGTTGTTGCAGTCAAGGTCAAAACTCTCTAGATAACCAGTTTTAGTATTAACATGCATTTAGCTGTTTTCTGATTGGGTTTAAAAGGGTTACATTAGCCAGTGAGTTGTGTAGAAACCCTTTGACTTGCAGCAGTTTTGCATACATGCAAAAATAGGTGTTGCTTCTACAATGACAATGTCTGCTATGTCTGTATGGGGGATGATTTTATTCACAAAGGAAAAATGGAAATAGCAATTTTTCTCTACTATGATTAATCCATACCACGTCATCCATACAACTGAAACCAGTGGAAAATACCAAAAAGGGTGTAAACATTTCCTGCGCTTTTAGCCTCCTGATAAGGTCCACCTGGCACAGAGCTGATGCTTCTCACCTGATTACACTCTCATGAAACTCTCAAGGATTTTTCTTCACATAACAACAAC
The DNA here is from genome assembly GCA_013375575.1 of Percina caprodes. NCBI lineage: Eukaryota > Metazoa > Chordata > Actinopteri > Perciformes > Percidae > Percina > Percina caprodes. Next base: position 64,750 of record JABXJD010000879.1, on the reverse strand, counting down.
CTGAAATGCCCAATGAAGGCTTTCATTCTTTTTCAATGTTATCTCTGCTGAGTCAACACACATTCAGACATGCTTTACTCTTCTGTCCCCTTTTGTGTCTTTTGTTTGTGGAATTAACCTCTTTAAATGGGCTCGCGGCACCTGTTTACGTCAATGATACATTAATTTATAAACCCATGGACTTCAATAGCTCAGATGTGTTTCAGCAAGATTTTTACTCATGTTCAAAACTTTCTGCATATTCAAAACATATTCCACATATCTGTGTTTTCTGTGTTCAATTTTTCAGAACATTTGCTTTAAAAAAGTGATGCTAACAAAAGCGACCTTTTCAAAATGTACTGCCGACATGTCCCCTGTGTAAATGACACCTATGACCTTGTCTATATCCACGACCTTCCACTTCCGGGATTGCTTTGTTGCCGGTGGAAAATTCTGTATGTTCTTCTTTTTGGCCGTACATCCGTTGCCTTCCACTTTCTTTGTGTTGGAATTTTAAACCCCAGTCAATTTATGATGACTATGGTTAAAATGTAAAGCTGAAAATATCTTGAAAAGGTCCACATATTCATTTAAATGACATTTCTTACACAAATGGATTTAACAACAATCTTATATTCATACTGACTTTCTCCATTCCTTTAAACCCATTCAGACGAACGCCATCAAGACCTCAAAGTACAACCCTTTCACCTTCCTACCTCTTAACCTATTCGAGCAGTTCCAGAGGATTGCAAATGCCTACTTCCTGTTTCTGCTGGTGCTCCAGGTGAGGGAAAAAAATGCTCATTTAATTACATGCAGGAAACATACACAGAAGGTTTCCATACAACTGTCAAGTAAATTGTATGTAAAATATTTGAAATGAATGCAAATTAAATTTGCATCTCAGATTAGTTAAAGACATAATTGTGTGTGTGTGTGTGTGTGTGCCAATGCTAATGTAGCTAATGTCAGATTGCTAATGCAGTAGCTTAGTTCTGCTAACATTAGCTTTTGCCCTGGAAGCTTATCTGGATGGTAGCTTTGTTCCAGTAACGTTAATGTAACATGCTTGTAGGCTACAAATTCAAAATACTGGAGAGAGTCGTCTATTTTTGTCGAACGCCGGAGAGCTCTTTCAATTCAGCACACGGCAGATAGTGTGGTTCTAATCTACATAAATTCTACTATTCTACATAAATTTGCAAGATGTTGTGGGTCCTTGTGAATTCAGCTGTCAGTCATGGCCGCCGCCGTTCAAATTTGGACCTGGTGAGGATTGACAGACGGCGGAGCACGGAGTGGCTCTGCAGACTTCACAAGAACTGAGCTCTGTACCCAACTGACAGACACACTTTTTTGGTTAAGAATTACGGTAGGAACCACTAAAAACACAACAACCTCTCCATCCAATGGACAGGCACACTTCTTTGGCGTAGAGTTAGCTATGGTAGGAACCTCTAAAACTAGCACTACCTTCCCGTCCTTTCTACCCGACTGAACACACTTTATTGGCTTAGAATAATGGCAATAATTTCTAAAAGCGCTGAAAGCTCACAGTCCTCTCTTCCCGATTTACAGCCCCCCTCTCTTAGCTTGAAATAACTCACCGTTGTTGGCTACGTTGAACAGGCATGTTGTAAAAAATCGTTGCCTGCTTGCCTGGTCCTCTAGTAATATTAGCTAGCAGTTAGCAGGCTTAGCATGGCGGCGTAAGCCAGGACCAGTCGCGTTCACATTACTGACTGTGTCTCTATTGTTTTTGTAAGTAACCAACTTGGGAACTCTAGCGTGAGTAGACAAAATGACATAAAATGCCGTCCCTTGTAGCCGTGATAAATTAGCCTGAAGCTAATGCTCTAAGCTGTCTCCATCTTTCAAAGACAATATACAGTATATTTTTAAAGATTATTTTTGGGGCTTTTTTCCCTTTATTCAGAGTGACAGTGGATAGACAGGAAAAGTGGGAGAGAGATGGGAGATGACACGCAGCAAAGTGCTACAGGTCGGATTTGAACCTGGGCCGCTGCAAAGGCCTCAGACTACATGGGGTGCACGCTCTTACTGGGTGTGCTAGAGGTCACCCCACAGCTCCAATATTTACCCGGGGTTTATAACGTCTCTGGTCACACAACTGTTAGAAACATGCCAGTTTTTTTTTTTTTTTTGGTTAGGTAGAATCTATCGTCCTGGCTGTCAAACTGTGAGGTTGAAAACAACACACAGGCCAAAACAGAAACAAAAATTCACGGAACGTTGTCAGATTGTTGTCAGAAAAGATAGTACTTCAACTTAGCATGTTTCCTCAATATCTGATGATGCATGGGGTAATTTTTGAATTTATTACAGTAAATATATTACATATTGGACCTTTAAGTAAAAGAATGCCCCATTTCGAAATGTTATATATTATAATGACTTGATTGAATGACTTTATTATGCTGTGTAGAAGTAATTTCATGTATATTATAGTGGAGTAAAAAGTGCAATATTTGCGTTTGAGATGTAGTAGAGTGGAATTTATAATATCATAAAATAAAAATACTCAAGGAAAGTAGCTCAAAATTGTACTTAAATACACAATAACTGCACTTTGTTCATTTCCACAACTGCTATTAGTTGATAGCTGCTGTATAATATACCATTACCTTTACCCCAGCAGCTCCTAGAGTGAAATAATCTACACCTGGACTTCCTAGCATGCTATTTGTTTTGAACTTAATTATGTTAGTGCAGATTTGTGGAAATGCAACATAAAATCTATTAGTTGCTATATACAGTAGGCCCTTAAAACACCTGATGTATTGACAATTAAAAGTTGTGTGGAGCTCATATGTTTAAGCCTTAGGGAGACACTAAATGTTTTATTAGGAGACACAATGTAAGAAAACATTGTTTTCCTTACAAAGAAATCCACACAGATCATCTGTGGATCAGAGTAAAATGTAAGGCTGTTGTTCTGACAGCATTATGAGAACAAGAGACAAGACACAATTCACACAGCAAGCAACTACTCTTTTTCACAGTGAAGCTGTATGTTAACCAAACAGGATATGGATAAATAAAGTGCAATGAGGTTAAGGAAGTGTAAAATCCAGTACAGGAAGTTGCCTCATCATGTGCAAACAGCAATGTTGCAGTCGGGTCTGGTGGCTGACAAGGAGGAACTGCAGCACAACAGCAGTTTCAAATGAATGATATACAACAGATATACATATATTTTCTGTATACGTTATTGTTCATGTTGCGTACTGTATTTATGCATCATAATCAGGGTTTAAGACTTCATGATAAGGGCTTATCGAATACTATCATGTCTTCTTTGAACAACAGAAAACAACTTTAAAATGTTCTTGGATCCACACCGACAATTTAGTTAGTTCTTACTTGTTGTATCGTGAACATTGGCTTAATGTTCAACCACATTTCATGGAAATCTAGAAACAAGTTTTTGAGTAATAAAAAAAGACAAACCAGGAACAAATCCTACTTGGTAGACATAATGAGCACATATGATTATCTTTGACTCAATTTTATGTTGCAACATAAACTTGTCTTATAAATCCAGTTACATTCATATATTGTACACGAAAGCTAAACAATTGATCATTTTTTGGAAATGCTAAACATATTGCAACTTTCCTCATAGACAGAGGAATGTTTTTGCAGTGCAGTATCGTTGTCTTCCTAAAGCTCGTCATTACGTTAATGGCATCATTTTCTAAAAGTAGGAGAGCCTTTTTTAAAACTACTTCATTTTCAGATTATGTATGTTAAGTTTTCCTTGAATTAATGCACACACAAACATCTTTCTTTTGCAACCTCTCTTCACCACAAATCATTCGGACAGAAACAAATGCAATCTTTTTGTCTTTCTACTTGAGTATTCATGCCATGTCCTGTGCATGTTTTCTTCGTCTTTAATTGCATGTCCTCATTCTTGTTTTTAACGAGATGGTCTACTTTTCTGTCTCTCACCCACACAACATGGATTCCCTGTCTACCTTTTGCAGTAGCAACTATTATATGCAAAAATAAACTCAAGTGAAAACTTAAGTGAACTAAACGCAATTTTATGTTTGTGTGTGTGTGTGTGTGTGTGTGTGTGTGTGTGTGTGTGTGTGTGTGTGTGTGTGTGTATGCGCATGTGTGTTCTTCAGGTGATTCCTCAGATCTCCTCTCTGTCCTGGTTCACCACGGTCGTGCCTCTAGTCCTTGTGCTGACAGTCACCGCTGCCAAAGATGCCACCGACGATATTGTAAGCAAATGTGTTCTGTGCACCATTTCACCTTGCACAAATTTCACTACTTTGATTTTAGATGTATTGGTAAATAAAACTAGAAAAACAAAAAAAAACAGAGAAATCCATACGTCTTTCAAGTCCAAATGATTTTAACATGTATTTAGTTTATTAATAATTTTTTTTTGCAATTTTAGATCTGGTCCAGGCAGATATTCACTTCACAGTTGATTTAATATTTAAAGCATGTGGAAGCAGATTTCCCTGCATAATTCCGTCATGGCACCCCTTAAAAGGCTGACTATATGCAGCTGAAAACTAACAGTGTTGGTAGTTTGGTTAGGTTAAAAAATGCAACCATACACCGTAAAGCAAAAGTATTCAACTTAAATTGCAAGAGGTCTAGTAAGCCAACCCTCTGCCCCTGCAGAGGTCCAAAGAATCGATACCTACAAATATATACTATATATTAATAATACTATTACTACTAATACTATAGGTATCAGTGTAGACAACATTTTTAATCTCAAAGAGGCAAAAATTACGAACAAACATTTGATGAAATAAAAAGTGCCAAAAATCCATCAAATCTAAATTTGCTGTGTAAATATTCCTTTCAGTCCATAAAAATAAAATCTCCTCTAAAGGAAAAACTAAATAAGGTGCTCTGTTAGGCTGATCTGAGCTTAATAATCACTTAAAGATAGAAGTACAAGCTTCCTAAAATTCCTAAAATACAGTCACTATATTGAACAAGCATATGATGAATGAAAAAACAACACATATGCCTGCTGTTGCTCTGTGAGAGAGTGAGACAGGACTTGTATAGATTGCTCTTTTTGGGCTTTGGGCACATTGCTTTTCAGTGTCCGGACCTCAGACTGCTGTGGCAAAGTTTTCTCAGAGTGTCTGTGTCTAGTTTCATATTGGCGTTTAATAATTTCCCTTTGACAATCGCAATAGACTTCGTGGACACCGGCCTCGTAGACTTCATAGCAGGAAATATAAACGGGTACTTTTCTGTCCACTCATCTTGGTCAACTTTTCTATATTTTGATAATGCCATGTGCTTTTATTGTATTGTGTACCCGTGTGTACCTCGGTCAGCTAGTGTCTCTCTCGCATGTTTTTGCAACCTAGCAATGGCAAGGACCTTACAGAGCTTTCTCAGGAGATACTTTTTTTTATTTTTTAAATACATCGTAGTCTATTTATTTCAGATAGCTAATTTTCATTTACATGTGTTGCAGCTGTATGTATATACAACTTAAGACAGAAGAATGTAGCATAATATGGATGTGAAAGCAGTTATAAATAGCCTATGTGATTATAAAATTTGTTTTGGTTAAAAACACCAAATAATCATGATAATTAATCGTGATCTCAATATTGATAAAAAATAATCGTGATTATCATTTTGGCCATAATAGTGCAGCCCTATACTGCTTATGTTTTCCATACATACAAGGAACTTCCTCAGGTTGTGTGAACAAAGACTGCCCTCTTTCAGTGCCAAAGGTGGATACAGTGTGACATTGTTTATCTGTCCCAAAAAGTCTCAGGGGGATGTGATGTGCTTCCAAAGCTTGAGACTTTGAGACCAAAGACTGTTTTGATTTTGTCTCTCACCAATAGTCAGCACTGGTTTATTTTAACCATGAACTAAGGGTGATCTTTACCCAGCCTTTACTAAGTATTTTTAGCTTCAAAGGCTTAAACAGACCACACCAATAAATGGAAACAATCGGAAAACGCCTAAAAAAAAGAAAGAGTCAAATTGGTGATATACATCAGTATTGTCATATACATCATTAGGTATGAGGACAACATGGCTAAATAAAGCTGACACTCACAGTCACACTGAACAAACACACTGAAAAATAAGTAAGGACAACATATTTAGCAGCTGATCAGGGAGGAATATCTATCAATCTGAAATGAACTACTACCTTGATAATATGTCATTTTAAAATATCGTCCTTACTGCACATATTCAACAATAACAATATCCCAGCTCTTTTACAATCATAAACGGTACTGTATGTTATTTCATGTTATCTCATGTAGCTGATAAACACCATTTACTCTATGACTGAGTGAAAAACAATTTCACTCACATCAGTAGTCTTGTGTACAAAACAATTCACCCTCCTTACCTGTGTGCGTGTGTAATTTCAAGTGTTTAACAGTCCGCTCAACGTCAAATTATGGTTGCCTTGGCTATTGTTTCTCTGTTTGATGAAGTTTTGATCCAATCTAATTTTTGACCTCTGTCGACCTCAGGCTGACATTTTGTTTCCATTATTTCAAGAAGTGTTTTGGCAAATAGAAAATTTTTAAATGCACGACATTCTTCGTGTTTTAGTCAAGGGATCCTTTTTTTTGGTAATATGATTCTTCAACAGACTATTTTATCAGCCAGAGTTTTGAAATGTTGTGATATTTGTCTTCTTTAGTGACAAAATAATTATGTCACATGGGAGTTGCTTGAGAAATAACAAAAGTTCCCCTTCCCATATACCAGCTGACCACTAGTGATAGCTTATCAGGAAGTAGATTTTTTTTGTTAACGATTCACAAACTGTTATTTTTTCCTTTCATCGCTTTTCGGGAACCGAGACAGAACTAAATGTGCCTCTAAAATAATGAAAGGAAAATGACTTTTTGTTTCAGCTGTCAAGGGCAACCAAAAAAGTGTATGTGTGTGAGTAAGAGTGTGTGCATGTGCATGGCACCCAATAACCTAATGCCAAACCACCAAGAGAAAATAACTGTTGTCATGGGTTAAACATTAACTGAAGGAGGAGTACACAAGCCTTTTTGTTTGACAGAGGTGGTGATCCTGAACGGTCCTTGCCGCCGCTGCCCATCTGTTCCTTAAGTGAAGTCACTGTGGGTTCAGGCTTGATTTGATCTTTGCAGTTACACAGCAACTCCAGACTGACCATGTATGGGAAGGTGGATGACCTTGCAAAACAAACGCTTAAATACAGTGGTGTGAAAAAGTGTTTGCCCCCTTCCTCATTTCCTGTTCCTTTGCATGTTTGTCACACTTAAGTGTTTCGGAACATCAAACCAATTTAAACAATAGTCAAGGACAACACAAGTAAACACAAAATGCAATTTGTAAATGAAGGTGTTTATTATTAAAGGTGAAAAAAAATCCAAACCATCATGGCCCTGTGTGAAAAAGTGATTGCCCCCTAAACCTAATAACTGGTTGGGCCACCCTTAGCAGCAACAACTGCAACCAAGCGTTTGCGATAATGTGCAATGAGGCTTTTACAGCGTCCTGGAGGAATTTTGGCCCACTCATCTTTGCAGAATTGTCCTAATTCAGTTACATTAGAGGGTTTTCGAGCATGAACAGCCTTTTTAAGGTCATACCACAACATCTCAATAGGATTCAGGTCAGGACTTTGGCTAGGCCACTCCAAAGTCTTCATTTTGTTTTTCTTCAGCCATTCGGTGGTGGACTTGCTGGTGTGTTTAGGATCATTGTCCTGCTGCAGACTGACTCAGGCCTGGACCCTTGTCAATCGTGAAAGATCTCGGCCAAATTGAACAATGTACAGTAAAGTTACGACAACTTCTTTGTTCATCGATATGCCCACACCATTGGATGAAAAGTTTTGCTTTTAATAACTTTTCATCATTAAGGTCTTTAGATGACACAGACCAAATATTAAGTTAATCTGATGAAATCTCTAGTAGGAGTCTGTTAAAGTATAACACCACAACTTTTAGGCCTACTTCCTGTTGCCACTTGGGGGTTCTATGACTTTGAGTAAATATCAGCCTGTATATGTCCTCAGGGGTGGACTCTTATGAATCTTGAAAAGTTTTAAGCCAAAAAGAAAAAAAGTGATAAAACACTGCCCACTTTTGAAAGTTGTGCTGGTGATTAGAAAGGAAACTGCACTGAATGTCTCAGCCGCCTCTGTCTCACTCATTAAAATAAATATTGATCAGAAACTTACATAAGTGGGAGACAGAATGAAATGTTAACTGATAAGTTTCATGGGAATTTTTGTCGGAACTAATCAGTAATTCAGTGGCAAAAACGCTTATTGTGTCTTTGTGTGTTTCTTTCCAGAATCGCCACAGGAGCGACAATCAAGTCAACAACAGAAAAGTTCAAGTCCTGATTGACAGGAAGTACGTTTGTTCATGGGAAGCATGGGGAATACAACAGTGTGGACATATCCAAAGTTTCAAGTAGTACATGCTGGTTTTTGTGTATTTAAAGAGGCACCACCAGAGTTCTTTAAGCTTTCTGGACAGGTAGGTGTTCCTCAGGGAATCTTCTTGGGTGCCCTTTAGCTTTATGAAGAAGCCCCAAATATATCGTTAAAGTCATAGTATTTGCTTGATTCAGTTCTAAGGGTGTTATAAAGCCCACATGCCCATCAGATCCCATGTACAAATCAAGCATAACTCACATATTTGAAAAAGCAGACCTCAGGTCAAACAGGATCCAAAACAAGCACACCCCACCATCTTGCAGCTGCATCCTGAGGCTGTTCTAGAGATAAACTAGGTCATATAGCACACAAGGAATACACAGAAGGGTCTAAATACAGACTGGGCTTGTCTATAAACAGAAGAATTGAAAGTCATACAAAGATAAATGCTTAAAATATGCATTTTTTTCTCTTTATTTATTATAAAGTGTAAGTTTATCGCCCTAAGTCAAGGTCTAATGGCTGTTTCAAAGCCTGTCTCCATTTTGCCAGATATACAGTATATGTAATTCTGATGGATAAAAGAAAACAGAGCATGTTTTTCTACCATCCGTAATGTTGTGTGGACTAGCCAGACCTTCCTCCGCAGCTCTGTGCAGGTCTGGCAAGGCCAGACTACTGGCTCATTAGGCGTCCAAAGACTCAAGGTTTTTCCAATATAACAGAGGTGTAAAAAGTACTAAAATATTTTACTTAAATGAAATAACTTAAGCAAAAAGCTGCTAATTTGAAATGTACTAAGATATATAAAATGTATTGTACTGTATAAATATTAGGTTGATACATTTCATGTAAAGGTGCCCTGACACACGTATTTCCCTACTTTTCCCTAAAATGCCTTGCTTACCTTGTTTAAAGCCATTCTAGAGTGGTATAGAAAGCCTGCAGGAAGACTGAGTTCGATTTGTGCCAGTTCTCATTAATATTCAACAAGCTAAGCTGCTTGAATCTGCTTGACTAATAGCTAGCCAAACCTATAAGCCTCCTTTACTCAGCACAATTGGGCGAGCACATGAATAGTAATGAGCTCAGGTAACATGGCGTCAGACTGACCAGCTTTTGTAATTGGCCTGCTTTCTCCTCTTATTTCTTTTCAGTGGCTAGAACTGACAGAGGAGGTAGCAGTTCATTTTCACATTCACAACATAACACAAACACATATGGACCTAACTTATTTTAAAAAAAAAATTGTGGCAGGGCACCTTTTAAGTGTATGATATTTTGGGGAAAAAAAGATTAATTTATATGTTTTATTACTTTTGGACGAAGGAGACAAATTGTGAAAATGCCCATTGACCATGTAATTATTTACAAGAGTTAAAGTAAACAATGCCAACTGCTCAACTGTGTACCAGCAAGAGCTGAGGCATGAAATAGAAAACCCTGAAAAGCGTCAAATATTTGTGTTCCAGACAAGTTTTAAAAACTATTATTGGCAGACAGATAATACAGGAAACTGGCAGGAACTGCCTTGGAGGAAAGGAAACTAATAATAGGATGACCTCAGTGTTCAGAATTTTTGGACAGTTTATTTCCTGATAATTCTCAAAGAAGAAGGGAAGAGAAAACCTTTTCTCTAAATTCTACAGTACAAAGTCTAAACATCCTCATACCAGCATGTTTCCTGTTCTCAGGCTACGGAGCCAGAAATGGATGGATGTCCAGGTGGGAGACATCATCAGGCTGGAAAACAACCAGTTTGTCACTGTGAGTAAATTGCTAAAAATATATATATATATATGTTTCTTCTCCTTTCCCCAAAAGATTTCACATTAACTTATTTTCTTTGCATTTTGTGGTCCTTTTGTACTCCATTTGTCATAATCTTGATGTATTGTTTTATTTCTGTGTGTTGACAGCTTTTTAAAACCATTCATTGCTTGTGTGTGTGTGTGTGTGTGTGTGTGTGTGTGTGTGTGTGTGTGTGTGTGTGTGTGTGTGTGTGTGTGTGTGTGTGTGTGTGTGTGTGTGTGTGTGTGTGTGTGTGTGTGTGTGTGTGTGTGCGGGTGTGTGTGTGGGTGTGTGTGTGTGTGTGCAAAGAAAGTAACACATCACGTTTGTCTGACAATCTGAACAGATGTCACTGATAAAACCTTCTCTAATTGCAGGCTGACCTCCTGTTGCTCTCCAGCAGCGAACCACTCAACCTGGTGTACATTGAGACAGCAGAACTGGATGGGTGAGTCTATTTTTTGTTTAATTTCATGATGTGAGTTTGTTTAACCCACATGTTGTCCTCGGGTCAAATTGACCCATTTTCCAATATCAATGTTCTTTTTAAGTACACAATTGTAATTACCAAAATAACATGATTGATTCCAGTGCTCTTTGGCAAGTAAAAATCTTTAATTTCATTAATTTTGGGTGTCTTATTCAATTTTGTATTTATTTAAGAAAAAAATTGAAGTGGTTTTGATTGAGTAGAAGTTGACAGATTCCAGTCTGTGATTATCCATCAACATACATTAATTTTAGTCTAAATAATTCCTAATTTCTGCTTTTCTAACTCAAACATTAGGGATAATTTCCTATAAATGAGGTTCATTGACCATAAATTCCAAAAATAACTGTAAAACTAAAGTTAATAAATTGGTGTTACATAGTGTTGAAAACGTAAAAAAAAGTGGCAAGCATTGAAAAAAGCGGCAAGTGTTCAAAAAAGGACAAAAACGTAAGATAAAAAAGATAAAAACAACAAAATTGTTGATTGAACAATCAACAAAGTTTAAATTTTGACGGGAAAACAACACAAGGGTTAACATACAAATGATAATGCCTCAACAGCCATTCACACTATTATTCATTGTCTCTCATTTTTGTCATTTTCTGTTTCTGCCTCTCTTCAAACTCCCCTTCTCCTCCTCTGTACCACTTTATCTTCCTTCTGGTCTTTACTGTGTCATTCTCCCCCTCTTTTTTTTACTTTATCGTCTTCCTCTCCTCTTCCTCAGAGAGACTAACCTGAAGGTGAGACAGGCCCTGACCGTGACAGGAGACCTGGGAGAGGATAGCGAAAAACTGGCAGACTTCAACGGTAAGACTAATAGAGGACTAACAACTTGTCTGCACAGTATATTAACACACATACTATCCAAGTTTCTGATCATCCTGTGTGCAGTGGTGAATTGATTTCTCATATATATATGTATATATGTGATATATATATATATATATATATATATATATGTGTGTGTGTGTGTGTGATATATGTGATATATGTGTGTATATATACATATATATGTGTGATATATGTGTGTGTGTGTATATGTATATATACTGTATGTACAGTGTATATGTATGTATATATATACTGTGTGTATTTATACAGTACATACTATATGTATATATTATCATTCACTTCCTTAATTAAGTAGCAGTGAGATCATGTTTAATATGATATAATAATAATTTTTCCACACAAAAACTGCAGCCATCAGAATAAATACAAAGATGAAATAGTAATACATTAATTATATGCATGCCTGCTTGAATAGTTAATTTCATTCTGAGCACAACCTCAAACCTGCTGTGTCATCTCTCTCTCATGTTTAAGGCGAGGTACGCTGTGAACCCCCCAACAACCGCCTTGACCGCTTCACAGGAACGCTAACCTACGTTGGTCAGAAATACCCGCTGGACAATGAGAAGATCCTGCTGCGAGGCTGCACCTTGAGGAACACTGAGTGGTGCTTTGGACTCGTTCTGTTTGCGGGTGGGAAGGATTTTTCATGGACACGTGTCAGTTTGGCCTGCAGGATTGAGGGAAAAATTTGAATCACAATTTTTTTAGCTTAGAATTGATATCACGATTCTCTGCCACGATTATTTTTTCACAAAGTGTAATGTTTATTGCACACATGAACCATGACAAAACAAAACAAATTGGCACTACCAAACATAGATTTTTTTGTTGGCATCTATAGCACATTGCGCATCAACACAAGCCTGTAAACATAGAGGCTTCAATGAGGAGAAGGGAGAGCGCTGCAGCGCTTGAATGCTTTAAAACAGTCTACGTTTAAAGGTCCCATGGCATATAAATTTATTTGTTAATTTAACATGAACATAAGTTCCCCCAGCCTGCCTGTGGTTGCCCAGTGGCTAGAAATGGTGATAGGTGTAAGGTTACAAGGTTACCTCCCCCTTCTCTGCTTTGAAAACCCATAAGACAGAGACATCATCGATTTCAAAATTTAATTGCGAACAGGGGTGAATCGAGATCACGATTTTATAACAATTTATGGCGCAGGCCTAGTGTCAGTACCACGTTATTATACTGTTATTTAACTGTTTTTTGCATTGTCCCTATCTATACCAATACAGATACTGTTCCTGTGACTTCAATACCAGTTTTTCTGAACGATACTTTTTTCGATACCAATTTTATAGAAATCATTTTAACTAAACAACCTACAACACATGGTATGATTTTATTTACACTTATGTAATGCACACTGTAGTCAAGCCTCTCAAAATACACCACGCGTTGGCCCTGTCTCTGTGCGTAACGTAGAGTTTTTCCTGCATGTATCTACAACGTGTAACATTGGACAGCCAATCACAAGTATTATTATATCTTGGTAGAAGCATCCTTATTGCCTCACTGACACTGATGAGATTTACTTCTTGAAGTAAAGTATTGAAATTTGGTATTGAATGACGAGTCCTTTTTCCAAACTCAATACAATGGAGGCAATTTGGTTGGTGCCTAAAAAGAATCAAAGTTCAGTACCCAGCCCTAATTGTCCCTGACAAATAAATAAATAGATAAAATAAAAAAATAAAATGGTTTTAAATGGAGGATGTGAGATAATTTGAAGTCATGCGGTTCCTCTTTTTTGCAGGTCCAGAGACAAAGCTGATGCAGAACTGTGGGAAAACTACGTTTAAGAGGACCAGTATAGACCGACTGATGAATGTCCTAGTCCTTTGTGTGAGTCTGTTTATTTGATCTAAGGATGGCTTAATTATTCATCAAGTCATAAGTTGATTGGCTTTAAATTCAGTGTTTACAGCTAAATTAGGTTATTACATAAAAATAAAACTCTTGAAAACAAGATTTGAGTTCTTCTGCCGCAATAAGTCAAATGATGTGTTTATTGTTTGTTAATAAATGAGCTACGCTGTGGTAGTTACCCAGAGCAGTGACGATCGGGCAGACAAAGGACAGCATAAATGTGAAGCATATTCAAATACAGGGTTAAAATGTTTAACTTCTTCTTCCGTAAAAAAGCTATCTGGCTTTGTGTGTTTGTATGTCGACTGATCATAGTATCATATCAACCTGCTAAACCTGTATTTTACACATTTCCAACATTTCAGATGTATCAGAAAACCGATTTATTTATTTCAAATGTTAACTACTGGATTTAAAGACCTGTCAATCAGTTTGAGAATGGTAGCCAGTTCCCTTCTTGTTTTTTTTAAACTTTCAACTTGGGCTCAGTTGTCCAGTCATTCTTTGATAGACCAACCTTTGACCTATTCCTTATTTCCGAAACTTTCCATGCAGATTTTTGGTTTCCTGGCCTTCATGTGCACCATCCTTGCGATAGGAAACTGCTTCTGGGAAATGAACGAAGGCTCACAGTTCATGGTCTTCCTTCCCAGACAAGACGGCAACAACGCTGCCTTCTCTGCCTTCCTCACGTTCTGGTCCTACATCATCATCCTCAACACTGTGGTGCCCATCTCTCTCTATGTTAGGTAACAATGCGGGTGGAATTGCTGCTTATTTAATTAAATACAAAACTTTTACAAAATGCATAAATAACAAAGATTGTATCTGCTTCTTCTTACTTCCTCACTCTACATCTCTCGGCAGCGTGGAGATCATTCGGCTGGGGAACAGCTTCTACATTGACTGGGACAGGAAAATGTACTTTGCACGGTACGACACCCCTGCCGAGGCTCGCACCACCACGCTAAACGAGGAGCTCGGCCAGATCAAGTATGTCTTCAGTGACAAAACAGGGACGCTCACCCAGAATATCATGACTTTCAACAAGTGCTCCATCAACGGCAAATCTTACGGTAAGATTCAAAAGTTCTACCTGCAGTTTTCTAAGTTGGTTTCTGCTTCTGTGAATATGTCAGTGCATCTGAATACATCAACAACTGTAGAGACATTTTAAAGATCCAAATAGAGGCAATCTGCATCTTAGGGTTTCTTACCTAACAATAAGCAAAGAGGAAGCTATTACTGTAGATCTGAGAAATGGTTAAAGGCCCTGGACACACATACTGGTGTTTTCAATTACTCTGACAGATTAGACCTCTTTCCAGGCCTTTGTGGGTGTGTATACACTGATTGATTGACATATTTCTGAGTCTGCTGTTAGCTTTGTTGCACCTGTTAGTGCAGGACAAATGACACTGTCTTATTGGCAAAGCTGTCATAAAGATTTGTGACATAATAAATATCCATCAACACTCCGGCCCACTTCAACTTGAGCAGAGGTCTATCAGCCAGAATAACAGCCAGTGTTCAGAGGCTTTAAACCATAAATAATGGCTAACACACACTTATTTTAAACATACATAAAGCATTTAATAATGTAAATGGAAAGAAAAAGTATTATCCTCACTTATACTTACTTGATTGATGATATTTCAGTTCTCAGACCTTCATTAGGCAAAGTTCTTATAGACACCATGCACATATTTAAGCTATAGGCTCTTCATTTGTGTGCAGCCAAATCAATGAGCTCTTCAAATATCAATCTGAGCTGTTCCAATTAAAGAAACATACAAAATGTACCACTATTATAGAAAGTAGGTTTGCATAACCCAATAACAAAACATATATATTATATTACACAGCCTTTAGTCTTCAAAAGGTAGTAAAAGACACTGAAGGCAAAAGAATCCTTCTGTATCCATCATGTAATTGGTTCATTTTTGTGTTGGAGTGTTCACACGTCACTTTTAAGTTTCATCTATTTTCTTTCTCTTTTTTTAGGGGATGTTTATGACTACACAGGTCAAAGACTAGAAATTACTGAGGTGAGTTTTGGTGATGCAAATTCAGCAATCCTTTCACCTTAATGGAAAATTAGGTCATTTGTTAGTGTGTTTTAGGAGTGTTTACAACAGGGTTATTTTATTGTCTATATGTAACTTTCAGTTTGTGTTGCCGCTTTGGACAAAAGCGGCAGTGTTTTACCACGCCTGCTGTTTCAAAGGTCTTTTCTTTACGGTGCTATATTGCCCACTGTAGATTACTAAGTTAGCGTTACCGGAAGGTCATATAGTCGAGATGAATGTTTTGCTCAGACAAATGATAATTCATTTACAATAATATAAGTTATAAGTTACAGATGCATTGTTGCATTTCAAGTGATGCATTCTGTAACTTAGCCTACTTTGGATGTATCGTGAGTTAAACCGGTTGTCGCTGTCACTGTGTTACAAGCCAAAGCATTAAGAGATTGTTGTAGCAACCAACGTAATAACTTATATAGAGCATTTCATGAAACCCAGGGATGCTTTACACAAGTACGGAGGATAAAGAAAAAGAAAATAGTAGGCCAACGCAAGTACAGACTAAAGGTATAAAACGTCCGGGCTAAATGAAAGGGGGACATAATTTAATGTTGGCTACTGACATACAACCACATTGCCCATTGTAGTTATTTTATGAATGAAATAGACATATTACATATCTGAGGGCCAATTTGGGAACGTTTTTAATTAAATGTACGATCCCGTAATTGTCTCAATCTGTTGAATGCCTGACCAAGTGTGACTCAGTTTTGCCCGTTGTCATTAACTTTCCCTTTTAGCTTTTAGTTGTTCTTCGCTTAATTTCCTTTGTTTCTGTGATGCAAATGTCCTGATGAGAGTGCGAAAATACGACCACACTGATTCACCATTCACTTCACTGGCTTCCCGTTTCTGCCAGGATTGAATATAAGGTCTCCCTTCTCACCCCCTCCCACCATGCAGTACCATGCAGTATGCACCCCCTCCCACCATGTAGTATGCACTGTAGCACTTTGAGATTTGCTTCCAAATGTAAAGTGCATTACAAATAAATCAATTGTTATCTTGTCACAAGGGATACATCATGTAGATTCAGCAAAATTTCTATGAAATTTAGTGACAGATCTTTCGTCTTCCTACCCTGTCCTCTGTCTCTTTCAACAGCATACAGAGACGGTGGACTTCTCCTTCAACCCGCTGGCTGACCCCCGCTTCATGTTCCACGACCACGCCCTGGTGGAGGCGGTGAAGCTGGAGGACCCAGAGGTCCACAACTTCTTCAGACTGTTGGCCCTCTGCCACACCGTCATGGCCGAGGAGAAGAAAGAAGGTGAGGAGCGGTTAAGTATCTCTGTGTGAGCCTCTGTCTTTTATAGATTAATGCAAATATCATTACGCAATAAAGACGAAAGTGACCAAAAATTACTTACTTTACCTAAATCTGAGAGCAATTCCTCTTCCTCCACTCTTCAGGTGAGCTTTTCTATCAGGCCCAGTCTCCAGATGAGGGAGCACTGGTAACAGCGGCCCGAAACTTTGGATTTGTTTTCCGCTTGCGCACACCAGACAGCGTTTCCATCGTGGAAATGGGGGAACAGCGCAGCTATGAACTCCTGGCCATCTTGGATTTCAACAACGTTCGCAAGAGGATGTCCGTCATAGGTATAAAATCTTCTGAAAATAAAAAATAAAAGTTCCTATTTAGTGTGATTCCTCATACAGTTTACATGTTGATTGCTGTTGCTGGAGATTTCCTTTTTTTAACTGTGGTGATTGTTAACTGATTTTTTCTTTTATTCCTATTTAACAGAACTGTATTTTTGAGTCATAATGGGGTCATGTACAGTGGTGTGAAAAAGTGTTTGCCCCCTTCCTCATTTCCTGTTCCTTTGCATGTTTGTCACACTTAAGTGTTTTGGAACATCAAACCAATTTAAACAATAGTCAAGGACAACACAAGTAAACACAAAATGCAATTTGTAAATGAAGGTGTTTATTATTAAAGGTGAAAAAAAATCCAAACCATCATGGCCCTGTGTGAAAAAGTGATTGCCCCCCTTGTTAAAACATACTATAACTGTGGTTGTCCACACCTGAGTTCAATTTCTCTAGCCACACCCAGGCCTGATTATTGCCACACCTGTTCACAATCAAGGCATCACTTAAATAGGAGCTGCTTGACACAGTAAGGTCCACCAGAAGATCCTTAAAAGCTACACATCATGCCGAGACCCAAAGAAATTCAGGAACAATTGAGAAAGAAAGTAATTGAGATCTATCAGTCTGGAAAGGGTTATAAAGCCATTTCCAAAGCTTTGGGAATCCAGCGAACCACAGTGAGAGCCAT
This sequence comes from Percina caprodes, assembly GCA_013375575.1. Classification (NCBI taxonomy): domain Eukaryota; kingdom Metazoa; phylum Chordata; class Actinopteri; order Perciformes; family Percidae; genus Percina; species Percina caprodes. The sequence continues at coordinate 46,952 of JABXJD010000879.1, read as the reverse complement.
TATCCACAAATGGCGAAGACATGGAACAGTGGTGAACCTTCCCAGGAGTGGCCGGCCGCCCAAAATTACCCCAAGAGCGCAGCGACGACTCATCCAAGAGGTCACAAAAGACCCACAACAACGTCCAAAGAACTGCAGGCCTCACTTGCCTCAGTTAAGGTCAGCGTTCATGCCTCCACCATCAGGAAAAGACTGGGCAAAAATGGCCTGCATGGCAGAGTTCCAAGGAGAAAACCACTGCTGAGCAAAAAGAACATCAAAGCTCGTCTCAATTTCTCCACAACACATCTTGATGATCCCCAAGACTTTTGGGACAACATTCTGTGGACCGATGAGACAAAAGTGGAACTCTTTGGAAGGTGTGTGTCCAAGTATATCTGGCGTAGAAGGAACACTGCATTTCATAAAAAGAACATTATACCAACAGTAAAATATGGTGGTGGTAGTGTGATGGTCTGGGGCTGTTTTGCTGCTTCAGGACCTGGAAGACTTGCCGTGATAAAAGGAACTATGAATTCTGCTGTCTACCAAGAGATCCTGAAGGAGAATGTCCGACCATCTGTTCGTGTACTCAAGCTGAAACAAACTTGGGTTCTGCAGCAGGACAATGATCCTAAACACACCAGCAAGTCCAACAACGAATGGCTGAAGAAAAACAAAATGAAGACTTTGGAGTGGCCTAGCCAAAGTCCTGACCTGAATCCTATTGAGATGTTGTGGTATGACCTTAAAAAGGCCGTTCATGCTCGAAAACCCTCTAATGTAACTGAATTAGGACAATTCTGCAAAGATGAGTGGGCCAAAATTCCTCCAGGACGCTGTAAAAGCCTCATTGCACATTATCGCAAACGCTTGGTTGCAGTTGTTGCTGCTAAGGGTGGCCCAACCAGTTATTAGGTTTAGGGGGCAATCACTTTTTCACACAGGGCCATGATGGTTTGGATTTTTTTTCACCTTTAATAATAAACACCTTCATTTACAAATTGCATTTTGTGTTTACTTGTGTTGTCCTTGACTATTGTTTAAATTGGTTTGATGTTCCGAAACACTTAAGTGTGACAAACATGCAAAGGAACAGGAAATGAGGAAGGGGGCAAACACTTTTTCACACCACTGTAAGTGTGTGTTTGTGTGTACAGTTCGGAGTCCAGAGGGGAAGCTCTGTCTCTACTGTAAAGGTGCAGACACAATCATCTATGAGAGGCTGCATCAGTCCTGCAGCAAGCTGATGGACGTCACTACAGAGCACCTTAACGTCAGTACTATTTATTTGTGTTGAGATTTGATGATTTGATTCTTATACTTTATCTGAATTCTTCTTGTAATTTTCCTGCAGTGTTGCTGAAATTTTGTCTCTGCATGCCTGTGTGTTGGTTGTTTTCTCGTCATGTGTCAAGTGTGTTTGTGTGTTTATACAGACAAAGTTCATCCTAATGTCCATATGCTCCATCCAACTGTTAACATTAAGTTGAATGAAGTCCACAGATAACCTCTTGCTTGAAGCATAAATAATTAGGCTTTATATATATAATAATGACGATAACTTTTGTATTGCTCCAAATGATAGAGGTGAAACAAATGACATTGGTTTGATCTATAAAGATTATCCAAATTTGGGGTTAAAAAAAGAGACAGAAAGATAACTTAATTAATAAATGCAAGTGTATAAAAATCAGTTTGAAGTAGAGGCTATATATAAGTAGCAAGACACATTACATCAGGGAGGTTGTTTCAAATCTCTTTAGATGAAAAAGTTTAGACGTGGGTCTGGTAGCAGACTTTTGAGTTTTAAATTGAATATGATTTTTATTACACAAGCTCATAAATGAATGATTAAGCCAGACCATGGAATGCTTTAAACTTTTATAAGTATAACTTCAAAATGAACTCTAAAATCAATGCCAAGATGCTAAAATGTGGATTATGTATGTGCTGTATAGGCTGGCAGTTCTAGATATTTCTCATTGTCAATAAATACCATAAAGAGACAAATAAACCAACATTACATTAGTCCATATCACAATACTTTACCACGTTCCAAAAGCCATGGCTTCCTACTGAAAACATAAAACTTCACAGGTTACAAATTTAAAAATGTTGAATGTTTAGTAGGATTGTATATGTGGGAATGAATCAAAATAACAATGCTGCCCATTTTCATTGTAATGAAAAACATATCACCCAGTGCAATAGTGTGACTAATTGATGATGGTTTATTTTAGTTGATGTTGTAGAAAAAATAGTAACAACTGATTATTTCTGTCTCCTTTCTTTTTATTTCAGTTTTTTTGCCTAGGTTGCAAACTTTACACAGCTGGGCACATTTCTGTTTATATCTTCAAATACTGTGTTACACACAGGAGCTGGGTGACTTTGTGGGTTTTTTTAATTGTAGACTCAGCTGACACAGGTCAGACTCTGAATACATGAGGCAGCCTGTACATGGCTGAACCTCTGTGTGTATGCGTGTGTGCGTGTGCGTGTGCGTGTGTGTGTGTGTGTGTGTGTGTGTGTGTGTGTGTGTGTGTGTGTGTGTGTGTGTGGTGTTCATCCATATAAGTATGTGCATGTTGATCTGCAGGAGTTTGCAGGGGAGGGCCTGCGGACTCTGGCGCTGGCCTATAAGAATCTGGATGAGGAGTATTTCAACCAGTGGAAAAAGCGCCACCATGAGGCCAGCACCGAGCTTGACAACCAAGAGAGCAAACTGGAAGAGCTGTACGAGGAGATAGAGAAGGATCTACTGGTAGGAAAAGAACTCACGTTTCTTTAAAGCTCAAACCATAAAACCTGGATTTCATTTGTAAAATTGAAGACTGAATGTGTGTTTCCAGCTGCTTGGAGCAACAGCCATAGAAGACAAGTTACAAGACGGAGTACCTCAGACTATTGAGCAGTTGTCCAAAGCCAACATCAAAATCTGGGTTTTGACTGGTGACAAGCAAGGTACATAACTTTAAATATAATGAGAGAATTTAATTTGGAACAAATTATATAACTGTTTTGGATTGGGTGAATGCTTAAACTTTCTTCGTCAACGTGCAAAAGCCAAACTGATTATCTAAACCACTTTATTTAGAGGTCAAATAGAAAGTGATATTTGTAGTTAGAAACCCTTAAATTCAGACTATAGCACACCAACTGCTCAACTGTATAACATTTTATTGGACAGCCAGCCTCAGCCTATGTCTCACTTAAATCAGATGATACATTCCTATTTGAATATAGTGCAGGATCATTATTAATTATAGCTCTTCACTGTGTAATATTTAGATGACTTTTCATTCTGTTCTTCTCTTCATATCTGTTACAACTGTCTACTTACTGATGTTGATTATTCGTGCTGCAGAAACTGCAGAAAACATTGGGTACTCGTGCAACTTACTGCGGGAGGAGATGAACGACGTCTTCATCGTCTCGGGCAACTCACCTGAGGATGTCAGACAGGAACTCAGGTCAGAGGCAGTTTTCAAAAGACTCCACCGTTTCAGTTTAGGCATCACCTGAGGAATTGAGCTGATTATAAAACGTTTCCATGCATCCATCCCTTTTTATTTTATTTTTTTATTTTCTTGTGGAGCAGAAATGCACGGACCTCCATGAAACCAGTCGAGGATTCAATGTTTCTGCCAGAAAGGACTCTGGGTAAAGGTGTGAAACTGATTGCAGACGAGTTGGTAAATGGAGAGTACGGCCTGGTCATAAACGGACACAGCCTGGTACGTCATTGGATGTTTCCTGATTACAATGCATGTTGTAACTGTCTTCTGTGACATGTATTACTTATTATTTAAACTGATGGGGAAACTCTTGTATAATTCCTTCCCTATGTTCCCTCAGGCGTATGCCTTGGAGGGCAGCATGGAGTTGGAATTCCTGAGGACGGCGTGTATGTGTAAAGCAGTGATCTGCTGCCGGGTCACTCCTCTGCAGAAGGCTCAGGTGGTCGAGCTGGTCAAGAAGTACAAGCAGGCGGTCACACTGGCCATAGGAGATGGAGCCAACGACGTCAGCATGATCAAAGGTATCAGCGGGGCCACATAGCAGCTTTATGTGTGGAAATTAAAGAGGTTTTTAGGAAATTTGCAAAAAAGAAAGTTGCTGCGAAAGATTGCAGCTATACTGATAGTTTTCACCGAGTACAAAATGCAGCTCTATGGGCTTTGGCTTCCATTACGAATGCAGAATTCCATTATCTTACGCAGAGATTCAAACTTTCTCGGCATACAAACATTTCACAAGGATCAATGGCGTCTCGAGGCTCTGCTAAAAAACCATCAGCCCTCCCCAGTGTCTACCTACCATATACCTGTTCTCTTCTATATGTAGACTACACCTGGTGGCTAAGGCTGCCTGGTACCTTCAAAACAAAAGTACTAACAGATACCAAAAAATAACCCAAATAAAATACTAATGATAAACAAATGTATGTAGCTGTATAATTCAAGTAAAACTGAAATTAAATAAATCAAATAATGAAAATATATAACAAAATAATGAATAACTCCAACAGTATTGCTTTGTGTCTGCTGCTACATATTAATCATAAGAATTTAGTATACTGGTGAAATGGTGAGTATCTCTCAGCTTGTTTTGGTGTATCTCTGCCCTATAGTGGCCAAAAATGTATTAATGCAGCTTTAAGTTGTAGTACATGATCTGTGGAAGCCTGAAACCAGAAAAAAAATAACAAAAATATTTTTTACAAATAGAAAAAATGTACACTTCTTTTCTTGCTGTTACTGGATACAGAGAAATTCAAACACCCGTTTGTTCTTCTTGTCTTTGTCCTCCCAGCGGCTCATATAGGCGTGGGCATCTCAGGCCAGGAGGGCATGCAGGCCGTGCTGTCAAGCGACTACTCTTTCGCCCAGTTCCGCTTCCTACAGCGCCTCCTGCTGGTGCACGGCCGCTGGTCCTACCTGCGCATGTGCAAGTTCCTGCGTTACTTCTTCTACAAGAACTTCACCTTCACCTTCGTCCACTTCTGGTACGGCTTCTTCTGTGGCTTCTCTGCACAGGTGAGAGAGTGAAGTAAGACGGAGAAAGGGAGGACGGTGGATGAGGAGGAGAAGACTGTGATGTTTAGTTTTCAGTGGTGGAAGAAGTATTTAAGTCTTTTACATGTGTAAAAGTACCACACTGGAGAAATACTCGGTTACAAATAAAAATCATGCATTTAAAATGTTACTTAAGTAAAAGTTTGTACAGTTCTTTGTTTAATCGTCTAATCATTTCAGTATTTGTAGGCCTATATATTGTTGGGTAGTTTAATTCATAATTAAACAATGTATTTTATAAATGTGTTTTGTGTACAAAAATCTTAATGTGTAAAGTAAATAGTTACTAAAGCTGTCAGATTAATGCAGTAATGTGTAGTAAAGAATACAATATTTCTCTCTAAAATGTAGTGAAGTAGAAGTAGCAAATGGCATGAAAAGAAAAGTATCTCAAATTTGTACTTGAAGTACAGTACTAGAGTAAGTGTACTTAGTTACTTTCCACCACTGCTAGTTTTGTAATACAGCACTGTAAATAATGAAACCAGTGATTCTCGACCTTTTTAGCTTGTGACACAAAACAGCGTGTGTATTCAGACCCCTTTGCCATCCAGATGTCTATGAGATCATTTACCCCCTCAAGTAATATTTGAAGCCAAGAACGGTTAAATTATCCATCATTAAACCACAAAAGGACATTTGTTTTGAAGAATTGTTTATTCTGACAACACAAAACAACAAAAACTGCAGACTTATATTGTACTATGTTGTAAATATTGTTTGAACGCTGTATCCAATAAAGTATATGGAAAACAAATCCAACATTTCACAAACAAAAAGTGATCAGTCTTCACAATTAATGATCTAATAATGTCATATATAATATATCAGTCACAGGGGACATTTTCCTGCAAAACGAGTACTTTCACTTTTGATACTTTTAAGTACATTTGCTTAAATTATATTGAAAAGGTAAGTACGCTTACTTGTAAGATTAGATTAGATTAGATTAGATTAGATAATACTTTATTCATCCCACAGCGGGGAAATTTACTTGTCACAGCAGCAGCAGCATTTTCTACAGTAAAAGCAGCAATAAAAACAAAAAAACAACAACAAACAAACACACAAATAAACATACAAAAAGCAAGCAAACAGCAGACAGTGAGCAGCCGGTAAATGTAGTGACATCAAGTAAAGGTTGCGTAAAGTGCAGTAGAACAATATTGCAGAGTGAGTGACGTTAAATTAAATTGAATATGTAATTAAAATAGTATACAGTGGTGTGAAAAAGTGTTTGCCCCCTTCCTCATTTCCTGTTCCTTTGCATGTTTGTCACACTTAAGTGTTTCGGAACATCAAACCAATTTAAACAATAGTCAAGGACAACACAAGTAAACACAAAATGCAATTTGTAAATGAAGGTGTTTATTATTAAAGGTGAAAAAAAATCCAAACCATCATGGCCCTGTGTGAAAAAGTGATTGCCCCCTAAACCTAATAACTGGTTGGGCCACCCTTAGCAGCAACAACTGCAACCAAGCGTTTGCGATAATGTGCAATGAGGCTTTTACAGCGTCCTGGAGGAATTTTGGCCCACTCATCTTTGCAGAATTGTCCTAATTCAGTTACATTAGAGGGTTTTCGAGCATGAACGGCCTTTTAAGGTCATACCACAACATCTCAATAGGATTCAGGTCAGGACTTTGGCTAGGCCACTCCAAAGTCTTCATTTTGTTTTTCTTCAGCCATTCGGTGGTGGACTTGCTGGTGTGTTTAGGATCATTGTCCTGCTGCAGAACCCAAGTTCGTTTCAGCTTGAGTACACGAACAGATGGTCGGACATTCTCCTTCAGGATCTCTTGGTAGACAGCAGAATTCATAGTTCCTTTTATCACGGCAAGTCTTCCAGGTCCTGAAGCAGCAAAACAGCCCCAGACCATCACACTACCACCACCATATTTTACTGTTGGTATAATGTTCTTTTTATGAAATGCAGTGTTCCTTCTACGCCAGATATACTTGGACACACACCTTCCAAAGAGTTCCACTTTTGTCTCATCGGTCCACAGAATGTTGTCCCAAAAGTCTTGGGGATCATCAAGATGTGTTGTGGAGAAATTGAGACGAGCTTTGATGTTCTTTTTGCTCAGCAGTGGTTTTCTCCTTGGAACTCTGCCATGCAGGCCATTTTTGCCCAGTCTTTTCCTGATGGTGGAGGCATGAACGCTGACCTTAACTGAGGCAAGTGAGGCCTGCAGTTCTTTGGACGTTGTTGTGGGGTCTTTTGTGACCTCTTGGATGAATCGTCGCTGCGCTCTTGGGGTAATTTTGGGCGGCCGGCCACTCCTGGGAAGGTTCACCACTGTTCCATGTCTTCGCCATTTGTGGATAATGGCTCTCACTGTGGTTCGCTGGATTCCCAAAGCTTTGGAAATGGCTTTATAACCCTTTCCAGACTGATAGATCTCAATTACTTTCTTTCTCAATTGTTCCTGAATTTCTTTGGGTCTCGGCATGATGTGTAGCTTTTAAGGATCTTCTGGTGGACCTTACTGTGTCAAGCAGCTCCTATTTAAGTGATGCCTTGATTGTGAACAGGTGTGGCAATAATCAGGCCTGGGTGTGGCTAGAGAAATTGAACTCAGGTGTGGACAACCACAGTTATAGTATGTTTTAACAAGGGGGGCAATCACTTTTTCACACAGGGCCATGATGGTTTGGATTTTTTTTCACCTTTAATAATAAACACCTTCATTTACAAATTGCACTTTGTGTTTACTTGTGTTGTCCTTGACTATTGTTTCAATTGGTTTGATGTTCCGAAACACTTAAGTGTGACAAACATGCAAAGGAACAGGAAATGAGGAAGGGGGCAAACACTTTTTCACACCACTGTAGCAAGGAAGTATAGGAAGTAAGTTCTTCTGATACTTTTGATTAAGTAACGGGTGTGAATCTTCTACCACTGGTATTCAAGAATTAAGGTTGAAGTAATTTGTAATTTCTGCTTTTGCTTTTTCAGACGGTGTATGATGAGTGGTTCATAACACTCTACAATCTGGTGTACACAGCACTACCTGTCCTGGGAATGAGTCTGTTTGATCAGGTAACTATTTGATGTGCATGTATCTATAATAAACCTTATATGTTTATACAAAGAATAGAGCTGGAGATGTTTAAGCTGACTGAACAGAAAACATAAACACGCAGACTTGATACCTTTGTCTCTCCCTGCTGTACAGGATGTGAACGACGTGTGGAGTTTCCAGTATCCTCAGCTCTACATTCCCGGTCAACTCAACCTGTACTTTAGCAAGAAGGCCTTCTTCAAATGTGTTCTCCACAGCTGCTACAGCTCCATGGTGCTCTTCTTCATCCCTTACGCAGCCATGAACAACACCGTTAGGGACGACGGCAGGGACGTCGCCGACTACCAGTCCTTCGCTCTCCTCACCCAGACATGTCTGCTGTTTGCCGTCACCATCCAGGTATGAGGAACACTTTTCTTTTGGATAATCTTGTCTTTAGCATTAGTCTGGCTTAGAGTACAAAAACAATTACAGAAATGTTTGTGTCCTCTCCATGTTTTTAGTTAGGGTTGGAGATGTCCTACTGGACAGCCGTGAACACTTTATTCGTGTTGGGCAGCCTGGCGATGTACTTTGCTGTCACGTTCACGATGTACAGCAACGGCATGTTTCTCATGTTGCCGTCAGCCTTCCCTTTCATAGGTGAGTGGTCAACTCATAATCTAGCCAAACAACTGTCCTTAAAGATATTGTTGTGTACGTTTGCACATTTGTGTTGGTTAGTAAGCGTGTCACATGCATGTCTGCTCCTGCGAAAAGCTTTGCTCATTCTTTCATATGAGGCTCATGTAGAATAAAGGGGGCCGTATAATTCAAATGAATTTAATTATACTTCCAAATAGAGTCTGAATTTAGCTTGGTGTGTTTTCACATGCAAAATGTCTGGTTTACAACTCAGACAAATATCAAAGCTGGTTCAGATAAGAGCTGTGTGTGCACTAAAATGTATTGGACAGTCTCATGGTCTAACTTTTAGTCTTGTTAACTTATTCTTTGAATAGATATTTCCTTATTCAAATAATAATTTTCTTGAATTTTGACTGTATTTAATTTTCACTCTACTTTGTGTGATGTCAAAGTTGAACACTTGCGTCTTTGAGAATTTTTTTTAGAGTTTAGAAAACTAATATGAGATCCAGAAGAAACATTTAATAAGTAGGTTGTAGGTTAGAACACTGGAAATGTCATTTATTCATACTACTACTTAACTTTTTGGTAGTAGTTCTGTCAAACAGGAATCAATGTTAGAGAATTTAATACGTTATTGTTAATCTTGTCCATTGGGATGTCAGCATTTATACCTATAGCATCTCTTGATGTTAACCAAGGTATAACAGGGATGACAGTTAAGTTTAAAGTATTAAAGTCAATACAACATCTTGAAAAGCGTAAAATTACAAACCTTGTATGTGTATTATGTGTGTGTTTGTCCAGGAACAGCCCGGAACTCTCTGAACCAGCCCAACATTTGGCTGACAATCCTCCTCACCTCCATCCTGTGTGTCCTCCCTGTGGTTACCTGCCGCTTCCTGTTTATTCAGCTCTGCCCAACCATCAATGACAAGGTACAGATGGATCTACTGTACCAATTTACTCTGCATGCTTGCTAAGATACAACTGCACTTGTCAAATATGAATCCAAAATGAATCCCAGAAATGGGTCAGCGTATGTGATAAGTGTGCCTCTATCCAGCATTTTGACTTTTTACTATCTACCCAAACCTTCAGGTGATGTTCAAGGTGAGACAGGCCAAAGCCACACCTGCCCCCCCACCTTTGCGCACCCGCATCCGCCGCACCAGCTCCCGTCGCTCAGGCTATGCCTTCTCGCACGCGCAGGGCTACGGGGACCTGGTGACTTCGGGCCGGTTCTTGCGGCGTCCTGCTTTGTCGGGATCTTCAGGTTTCGCCAACATAGGTCGCACCACAACTGGGTTCAGTCCCATGGGACGATCGGCTGGATACAGCCCGACAGGACGCCCACAGAACGCCAAGGTCCAAGATGTGGAGGTGACGTCGCTGCAGATGTACAGGACTATCACAGATCCTGCCTTCTGACAGACAGCTGGTTATCTTCAAGATGGAAGTATGGAATAATGCAAACTGAACATCTGGGTGCCCCTGGTGTTTTTAAGCTCCCATTCATACATTTGTTACCATGAAGAACTTGCTTGGGCATTCCAGAGAACTTCAAGGATTTAAATGATCTGTCTCCCAATGCAATCACCTACGACAAGGTTTGAAAAGTGCATGACTTTTGCTCCAAGCACTTCATTTTGTAAAAGTTTTATCAAATGGAACTACAGCAAAATGTGTTGCCACTTCTGATGGGTACATGGATCACTTTGCTCAGATCATGAGTATTCATGTAAAACATGCCTCATGCTGAGCCAACAGTAATTCACTGAGATTGGAAACAGAGGGGAAACATTTTGGCTTGATGAGAAGGACAAAGTGTCATCATGTTTACAGACTACCAAGATTTCCTTAACCCTGGGAGTCTATATGCACAGCAGGGCTTTGTACAACCAGCTAAGCCATTTTGCATAAGAATATTTTAATTTTGTACTTTTAAGTGTTTAAGTTTTAAGTGTTTTTAAAGCATTTGATTTTGCTGTCTCGAAAGCTGTTAGCCCTTTGGCAGCATCACATGGCAGCGGGGGATGACTTTATGTCTGGAAGATCATGAATGTTTCAAAAAGTGCTTCCAACAAATGTTCATTTTCTCATTGGAAGAGATATTATGGCAAGCATTGTCAGTCAATCTAATTTGACAGTATGCTTTTTCTCTCCACTTTATGTGTGCTGAAAAATGTAATGCAACTTGAAATGAATTAGGAGAAGAAAACAGATCATTTTTGTGTAGCAGACCCTATTTTTGATTTACTACAAAACCACAGGGATATTTAAATAACATTCTAAAGGACCACTGTGTAATCGGGCATACTTTATATTTCAAGGGTTTATAAGTTGTAAGTAATCATTTTATTATTGGTTAGAATAAATAAATAAATAACATATAATTGCTTTACAGATAAGGAATAAGATATTAATAAGAACAATGTTTAGACTGGACTGCCAGGATATAAAAATGTATATAACTTTCTCTGTCTTTTCAGATAACTACTCAATGCATCTTGACAGTAAGTGAGAAACCTAAAAAGCAGGCCTGATAGCTAATTAGGAATCATAAAGGTCATTTTCTACAGACACAATTAATGTTAAGTAATAAATAAAACAGTTGTTATACTTCTTAATCCGTTAGGTATTAATAATGTATTCTTAAGCGCACTGCTATTAATAATATTAAAACTATTTATTGTAGTAGTTTGAATGAAATTTGTTGTCCAAAGAGAGATGATGGTGCCAGGCCAAAAAAATTACTAATTGTAATTGTAAAGTTCTTGATAAATGGATTTTGGTCCGTAAGATCTGCAGTTCTGCAAGTGATATATACCATCTGTCCTCCATACCAACTCATCCTGTGTAGGGTCGCTGGGGAGCATATCCCAGCATGCACTGGACGGGTTCACCTTGGGCAGTTTCACACTCACGCCTACGAGCGAATTTAGAGTCACCAATCAACATGACTTTCTTTGGCTTTTATTTTTTTTTACAACCTGGTAAGTCTCTCTAATTGCTTATTCCTGATCTGAAAAAGTTATAAAGAATGCCTTATTACAAAGTGGTACCAATATTGTGTACAGGGCAGCTTTATGGGAGCATGAAATGTCTGAAATGTACCTCAGTGTTAAGGTCTTGGGTTTACATTTTGAGTTGTTTTCCAGCTCTAGAAACTGAGAATCTAAGTCCTTGTTCAAGCCAAGGGGGTAAGCCTCTCCTCTCTAAGCATAGCTCCTAAGCATCCCGTTGACTGCCATTCATTTTGACGTCACTTTGACAGTGATAACTTTACATCTGAAGCATTTAAAGACTCTATTTGTCCATTGTTTATTTCTAAAGAAACACAACAATGTATAACAGGCTCCATTACCTTGTATCTCACGTTATGGCTCCATAGCAGCCAAAGCAGTTTTTGTAAAAATAGGCTAACGATTCCGTCATAACCAAGCAACTTGCTGTCGCATAGTCAACAAATCACCGTATTGTCAGGAGAAGCTCGCAGACAGTTTTCAACTTACATTAGCTGTTTAGGTAATGTTAACTAGCATTTTAATTAGCAATAATTTGCCTGTGCCTATGTTATCTCCTAACATATATATGCTTTCCGTCTCTTGTCCATTTCTTTAACTGTCTAAGGTTCAAGCGCCTACTGTGTAGCCCACAGGGCAATAACCAGATCCAGATCCAGTTTAGAGGGATAGATATCAAATATGTGTTTCAGAATGTGTGTTAAATGCACCTTGAGTTACCACTTGAGACAAAATTCAGCATCCTTACCAATAAATATGGAAAACATTTTCACCTCATCAAACAGCATGAGAAGTGGGTTGAGCCTGTGTTTGGGAGGTTTATTGTGCTGTACACACACTACACAGTTGACTGGGTAATTCTTTCATCCATTCCTTTTAGTGCAGGGTGTGGGCAGAGCAAAAAAAATACTGCTTAGACAATTCCCATGAACTTTTAATCTTGCAGTATAAATCATAATGATTTTATATCCTATTTTAAAATCAGATACTGCAACACATTATGCATAGTAATTATTTCAAAATCATGTATATGCTTTAGCAACAGGCTTGCTACTTTATGTCTGACAATCAATTTGGTAGTTAGCCATATTTTAAAATTTAAAAAGTAGTGCATCTTATTTTGTTCTCTTTAGTTCACTGAAAATATGAGCTAAGGACACTCAGAAGCTGATTTAGGATTAAAGAAAAAAAAGTCCTATTTTATGCAATGTAGAAACAACTGTGACAATAATGTTTGATGGAAGATAAGGATGTTACACACAAAAAAAGTATGCAACCCAGTCAAAGACTAGCCATGTTTTTAAGTTAAGCGTACATAAACATATTATTCTTTACAGGTGTTATTTTTTTTCAACCTGAAGATCAATCAATCATTAATTTATTATTTTATGTGTGAAGGTTTAAAGAATTGGTCAAAATGTAATACATTTTTTTAATAAGGGAATAATGATATTTTAATATTTAATAGTTCCCTATATTCTTTCTTTTCCATGCCTTGTGGTATACATGGATATGCAATTAGTGGTTTAATTCACTCATCAGTTTTTCCATCTACAGTTCAATTTAAACCATTAATACAGCTGATGGATGCCTTGACGTTATAAACTGTGGTCTTTTTATCTGTACATCTGTCACCACAATGAGCATCAGTGAGTTGTTGCCCAGAATTGAATGTACTAGCCCACTAACACTGGCTTTCAAGAGTCAAACAGAATTTGATGCTGGAGGTCAGTGTGATAAAGCTGGTTTGCACCACTGAAAACTTACTGTAAAGTGTTTTTTTATGGATTAATGTCAAAGTTTGAATATGCAGAAGAGCCGTTTATTACTGTTGCTGTAATTGAATCTTTGCCCAATTGTGTGTAAATCAAGCTCAAAATCAAGTTTTGTTATGTGTTTTCAGTGATTTGAGGAAAGGTCTGGTAGTCCAGTTGTATGTCCGATGTTACCAATTTGATCGTAGCGGGGTCCGTTTCACTAAAGCAATCTGCAAGCGCTGCTTACTTACAGATCACAGATGATGAATGGAAACTTTATATTTATCACTATATTACTATCACATATATTTCGCACTGAAGATCGTAACATAAGGGATTTCTGATAACTGTTTCTCAAACATGGCAAAAACATTTAGTGATTTTTGTTATGCTGATAAGAACTTTTTATTATTTTGTACTAAAAAACGTTTTTACTGCAATAAAATTACTACACTGTCTTATCTGTGCATTTGTACCTTTTTCATTAAGAAGAAGATGATGAATTTTCTAGGTCTTTGTGCATCTGGGTTTGTTCGGAGCTTTGGAAAATAATTAGCCGCTCTAAACTAAATGAAGTTTTGGTGCACTTTACAGATATGGTTGACCTGCAATATGTTGCTAAAAAGACGTAGAAAGACAAGTAGCTGCATGTCTTCTTCACTCTTTCAAGTATCCGTGCCCAGGGTTCATTTTCTTATAATGCATCCATGTGTTCATTTCTATTAAAGTTGGATAGAGAAACAAAATATCATGCTAAAAGTTAATTAATATTAACAGGCAAGATTAAGTATTAGAGAAGTGAATCATATAAACATCTGCTGTACAGTATGTCAGTATAAAGAAGACAATTTAACATGAATTTAGACAGTTGAAAGCGGATTTTGCAAAACAAGATTAAATATATAGTGTACAAAAAAGAACAGAAGTTGAAATACTGTGTAAAATGTATTAACTATGCTAGTTATTTGTAAATCATAATCTCAGTCTAACAAAACTACAACATCAGGCAGAGCAATGTGTCTCCTGTCAGACAAATGCTGTTTTATATGTGTGCAGCTCACTCCCAGCAGATGGTGTAATAACTCTTTAAACCACAGCAGTAATATCACGACCCCATCCTGATGTTTTCAATTATTATTGTGTAATATGGAAAGGATCTCATAGTGCTACAACACAACAACAACTGAGATTTGTTGAGACATGAGAAGGGAGATATATTAGGGCTCAAAATGTGTTACTATTAATTAATACAGGCTACTCATGCAGTTACATGTTCAGTGTGTGATACAATATTATTCATGAGACTGCACTTATGCTGACAGTCTGGGGCATAGATCATGATGTATCATGCATCAGTAGTAAGCTTCTACTTTTACTGCATCTAAGGGCCAAAAGAGCACATTTGTGACCATAAAGAAGATAGAAATGACAGGATATTTGGTGCAAGCGTCATGTTGTTAGACCACACAGATTGATGCAATAAGGCAATTTGAGTCCTAAATGAAACAAATATTCATGAGAAATGAATCATCAGAAGATAAAGGATCTAACACTGTGTATGAATTCCCTAACTGAGATATGACTTTTTGATTAATGTGTTTAATCCCTTTGTCTTGACACTGTGCAGTACCTTCTGAAGGCAGGAAAATTAAAACATAGCAATAGGTTGTCTTTATCTTGACCTCTTGAATAATTTGGGGTTGCCTGTTTCATACCACTGTACCATTAATTACGTCTTCTCATTATTTATAAAAAACAAAAACAGGACAAAGAGTCTATAGCCATGCTAGGGTTCTATGAGACTGTATTTAGACACAGATATTTGATGATGTTTAATGCTAATGTCAACATGCTCACAATGTGTTTTTTGTTTGTTTTTTTACAGTTTTAGCCCTTTTCTTTTTTTCAGCCCCCTTATCCCTTAACACACACACATAAAATGTATAATCCAAAAGTAAAACCAAAAAACTGTTCTTCTGTCCTGTCAAAAATGGAGGCCAAAAATGCCCAAAAAATGATCTTTAAAAAAAACAACCATTTAGGTTTGGGTTTAGTCCGCCACACCAACTCATTTTAAGGAAAGAGGCCCTCACTAACAATGGTTTACCCCCTGTAGTGCATTGTCTTAACAAGTTTGATAACTTATTCATTATTACATGATTAAACAAGCATAAATGCCAAACATTTGCTCGTTGTATTTTGGGGTTTTGGACAGCTGTTCTTCAACCCCTGTACTTGAAATTCACTTACGCAATTCCATTTCTGCTTTCTCATACCTCTACTCCTCTACATTTCAGAGGATTTTTACTGCACTGCATTAGTTACTTACTTTACAGATTAAGATTTTTCTCACAAAACATCACACATTTGTTTTTGATTAAACTACCAAACAACGTTGTTAAAATATGCTCCACCTGAACCAATTACAACAAGAACTACTTTCAAGTAATGATATACCAATAATATGTTATGGTTTAATACAAACAGGTGCTATTTTTCTGAATTATGACTACTTTTACCTTTAATACTTTATGTACCATACATATTGCTAACAATGCTTACATATTTTTGTTTAGGTGACATTTGCAATGGAGTTGTAATATAATGTATTCTAATCCATAAAGTATTAGAGTTTTTACTTAGTAAATTCTGAATACTTCACCGTGGGTTTCTAGAGTTTATGATGCCGCACTTACAGTTTTCTGACATTTATTAGACAAAAAAAAAGATAGATCAAGCAGTAATGAAAATAATAAACATAGCTGGTGATATGGACTCAGCCATAGATCTCATATTTTACAGTGTGCAATCTGAAGGGGAACAGACCGGACCAGACATGATGGCAACACCGTTTTACGCTTCACCTCGACTGAGCATGTACAATACAAATCAAAGTCATAATGAGTCTTAGAGAGTGAAAGGTTTGCAGGGGCCCCCTGCTCTAATTTGTAAGGTTTGTTTCTCAGTAAATTCAACAGGGTGTAACTTGCCTCTTTTCCAATGCATGCTGGGATAGGATTTTGCCCCCTGCAGCCTTGAAGGGGATAAGCAGCTTAGAAAATAGCCAGATAGATAAATGGATGGATCATTTATTCTAACACCCTGAGATCATCGAGCACAAGGAGGGTTTTTTCCCACCAAACCAACTTGCTTCTAGTTTTCTAAGAGTCAGACACTGAAATGTACCGGCTCTTGTTTGGAATACACACACACACACACACACACACACACACACCCTTAAGCATCTGCCTTAAATCATACAATTTTTTTTTAATCTACAGTACAACACTAAAAGCTCAAATATTTTCACAGACCTTTTGCGTTTATCATCGTATATAATGTGTGAAATGACTTGATAAAACAAGAGCTGAATAACAATAGACTACGGCCAAACTACAATGTTTAGTGTATCCTTATAAAGACAGAGCAGATTCTGCAGATGGTCCCAGGTCTACATGTGATTTTGATTTACTCCTCGCGACAGGAATCAGCATCATGTTGCAACAGAGAACCGAATCAAAAGACCAGAGAAGTGAGGATAAACATAACCAGTTGTCTACCAATGGTTTTGTGATCATCTCAAATGTTATCAGGCAAATAATGTTTTATTATCAATGTAACACAGTATTGCTGTAACAGCTTTATTCATTCTAGCCTAAAGGTGAAGAAATTGGGTTGCATTTGACTGTTTTGCTTTGTAAATATGATCTTTCCCAAAATTAAATAAACAACTGCATTATAATTAACATTTAAATGAGACAAAATCTCTCATGTACAAATTATCTGCGATAACAGATAACTGTGATTCAAATAAAAGTGAAAGCTTTGCTGCCCTCCTGCGACAGAAGAAGCTCCTTCAACTGACTTAAAACGATGCTGCTTTTAAGGTACGGGAACATACAGTAATAACGACTTAATCGTTGAAAACCCGTTTTGCTCAAATTTCTTCGGGCAAACAAACCACAGTTTTTTCAGTTTGTATACAACAGCAAAAAAACAAATCTTGGGTCTATTTGTAATTTGTGAGTGTCTGGTGTTAGCGTTGTTTACTATACAATAAACCAGATAGAACTCGAATCGGTGTCCCGTAATATCCCATAGACGTTGAACGCATCACCAGGACCAGACTGGCTTCTACATTGTTAACGTTGATTTCTCCCGTACAAGCCAGCATTTTTGTCTTCCGTGAGCCAAACCGGGGTCACAGGCTCCCACAAAACGCATGAAATCTCGGCTACGTTTCACAGCGGGACATACACCGGCAAACTGTAAGATACTTTACAGTGAATTCATACAATTGTAGTCAGTTGTCGGGATCAAGAAAGAGCCAGTGACGCTCGGACTACAAGCTAACGTTAACCTTAATGTTCACGGTTCTGTAGCTGTATTTCATATACGTTAACGTTAACGTACAGGGGCGAGTCGTGGTTTTAATTTAGGAAAAGCATAATTGTTAGGCTTTTATATAGGTTTTTAAGGGTGTGACATTTTAGTACACTCTTAAACAGTGTTAAACACCTGTCCGGGTCATTATTTGAAGAAGATATGACTTTATACTCAGCAGTCATTTCTTGCTGGACTGAAAGGAGGAGACTAACGTTAGCGTGTTACCCATGGCTACCCCACGCTTTCATGGGGGGGTTATTTGTATTCCTAACCAGCGGGTGGTTATAAAATAATGGTTATATTACTATTATATTTAATACTGGCAGCTGTTATAGCCCAACAATTCAAACCGGGTGCCCGGGAAATTGATAGAGATAGCTAGTAAGGTCCGGGAGGAAAGATCAGCTCCAGGAGTCGTGACGTCGCCCCGGAGGAGCAGGTTCATTGCTCCGTCAGTTTGGCTTCCTTTTGTTGACTGAACGCCCACCTTTTCCTGTCAGGTTTCATAGTCGAGGTTTAATGGTTTATTCTCCCCCTGTTGATGTCTTTTCCCACTTGGTTTGGAAGCTCTAACATGAGGAGGATTGTTGGCTGTAACCCTGCCCAGACCGGTGGCTGCTGGTAGGGATGGTGCCGCTTTGAAGAGGCTGTTTCGGAAGACATGCCAGCGGTCGGGGGAAAAGGGAGGAAGTGCCTGGACAACATGACTCTTTTCAACCAAGAAAATGTTGAGGAATTTTACGAAATTGGAGACGAGCTGGGAAGGTAAGTTTTATTTTATATTCCTTATTCTTAATGCGTATGAACTTCCCCTTTCCATGGTAGAGGTGTGTGAGAAGGAGGGCGGGGAAATACCTTATTACATATTTACATACATTTGCATGATTATATTTAACATGTTAACCTATCTATCCAAAGTTAATATATGTTTTAATGCCATACTGCAGCCAGGACTATGCATACAGATGGGTTTAGTCTTTAAACACATACACTAATGCATGCTCTCATTCAAGCATGCAGCTTGACATGCATCCCCCAACTGTGAGTGCGTCTGATTAATGCAGTCCATAATGCATCATTGTCAGTGATGAAGAGGTTAGCGTCTGTAACTGTTGCTGCCTCTTTCTGGAGATTTATTGCAGGAGGGTGCCAGACGGTATCATTGTACATCTTTACAGGGAGAGGATTTACATTATAGCACCGCCGGCTTTTATTTCATCCAGACTGTGTTTGGTCAAAGGTGAAAGCTTGACAATGGGCATGAAAAGGGTGAATGTAGACGACAAGACAGGTGTTTTGGTTCTCTGGGCAGTTTTTTTTTTTGTCTGAAAAGTTGCCTAAATGACCAAGCAGGGTGGCATTTATCCTCACAGTAGATCGCAGACAGCTTCTCAAATGACTGTCAGAAACATGGAAATGGATCTTCGTGAGTTTCTGGTTATCAAAGTGACACATGTACTCCGTGTTGGTAATAATCAACCAATTGTTTTCCACTCTCCAGGGCCTGTCTGGCAACACTGCTTCCCCTATTAGTGCTCACCTTCCAGCACTGGGGGAGAGCTGAAGTTGCTGTAGCTGCTTCACTATGCTACTTTGGTAATAGAGACGATTGAGGAGCTTTGTGTAATGGGATTGGATTTCTGGCTGGAGGTAAAGAGACGGCTATGTGAGTGTGATAGTCTCATTTGGTCGTTGCTCCAACACCAGGATCCATTCTCTATTGTAGTATGATTAGGACAGAGAGGATTTGAAATTGGGTTGGCAACCCTCAGTGTGATGATCATGGACTTTTCAACATTAAGAGTGTTTAAGTGGGCTCTAATGGAAAACATTCCAAATAGAGTATTGTACAAGTCTGTTTTTGGAAGGATTTAATTTCTTTATGAGACAGACGAATTATGTATGACTTAGAGAAGATCTAGGCTGCTGCATGATATGGAAAAAGACATTTAGCACAGCTTTTGATAGCCTGGTTAATCTCCAAAACTCTGCTACACTTAACATTCGGTTGATATTCAGTATTAGCCTACATCTGATAATATCTACTCGTGAACAGAAATGCATAATTTGTCAGTGAAGGACATGTTTTGGATTGGCTAAAAAAGGCATGCACCTTGCATTGGGCCTCATGCATGTATTTCAAATTTTTTCTTTGGTTAGGGAGACATTTTTAGCATCTATCTTCATGTCAAACCATCCCTTTTTATTTCTCTCACAGTACAGCTAGGCCTATGCTCTGACACTAAGTTGACAGCTGTATTCATATTTTCTACCTGTTTCGGTTCTCCTAGTACAGCTACAGACATTACTAAGTTTTAATCAGGGCTTCATTTAACTTTATGTTAAATTGTAATAAATGAAGCTTGCCCACACACGGTGCGGAAACAGGTGGTGTTAATACGTAGCCGTTTGACGACATTGGTCATACTTATAATCACACTCAATATGGCAATTTTGTTCACTTACATACAGTTTACTGAATCTGTTAGTTTATGATAAAAACTAGTGTATCTGTCTATTTATTGGCCAGATAACAGCGGCATGACCTGCTGTGTAATGCCTTACACACTTAAAGACAGTGTTTTTTGATCTGACTGTACTCCAGGCTCTCAACTCTGGCTGGAATTGGAACGAGGCCCATTTGTTTTTTCAAAATTGGAAATCACCCAAGCAGGGACTTGAGACTGCACTGACACCGCTCGCTTTGGTGTGCAGGCATGGTAGAACCGAAGGCTGGAGAAGCCAAGCATTTAACCTTTAGTAGTATCTACAGCAGCTTACAGTGAGCATGCAAGCTCAGTATTATGAGGAGGAGGGTGTGTGGAGGAAGCAATGCAGCTGCAGAATATAGTAAATGCAGCCAGAGGAGATGTGTAACGCTTATTTTAGGTTGAAGTGTGCAGTCTGATCATTTCTCAAAAGTGTATTTTTAGCCACTGGAATCACCTACTAAGGCTATAGTCTTCACTATTCAGAATGATTGATTAATCAGAACCAGTCTTTCTCCGCAGTATGTGGGATAACTAGCCAACATTATTACCAATCCTCATGAGGTGCAGAAGGCCAGAGCATTTGAATTACTAGAAGTGCAAAATGAATGTCATTTAGGGAGTTGACAGTCACATCAGGTTAGCTGTTGTGCCACCAGGCAAGGCATCAAGTTGTTGCTGCATTAAAGAAGGTGTGATAATCCCAGGCAAATGCACCAGTGGTCAAATTCTCCCTTTTGAACTGTGTCCCAAAAATGGCTGGTTAGGCTGTAATCCCAGCTGTGTTTTAAAGGGCCCCTAATAGAAATTGCCACTGCTGCTGTTCTCCTCCCAACCCCTTTCTCTAATAAACCCAGCACTGACCGCATCTGTGCTCCGTTTATCTCTCTAATTGCCTCACAGATTGGCAGAAAATTCTCACTTTGGGCCCTGAGATCAGCAGGGGAATTACTGAAGACATGCTCACTGGCATTTAAAAGGATCTCCTATTTGATACCTCTTCAAAATGATGGTTAAGTGAAAGGAGGAGCATCGTTGAAGCATTTAAGGGTTTCATTGTGGTGCTGTGTTGCCTGGATGTGAGACGGCAGGGATAAACACACTCTCAGGCCTTAGGGCCTCTTTAGCCTGCAGATGAGAAATAGCAGCACAGCATGTACTTTTCTACCCCCAACGGGCTCCCATACCTAATATTTGTTGCATAGTTCAATAATATGTGCTAAAGCTTAATGAGTAGTCATTTAATAATCGCAGATTAGTTGATTAAGATTTGCTGCTTTTCTGTTTAATTTTTGAGGTTGATCAGGCAAAAAATAAGATGTTTGAAGATGTCACTCTGGGATCTGGAAAGCATTTTCTTACACTATTTCATAGACCAAAAAATTGATCTGTTATTAGGAAAAGAAGGTAATTAATCGATAATGAAAATAATTAGTTACGTCCCTAATATATCTATACAAACATCATTAACACCATAATTTGACAGGAAAAACTCTAAACTGAAACCAATTAAATTCTAATGTGGCCAAGCAGCTCTCAGATGACTCTCTCCTGTCGTTTGGGGATGGGGGAAATCTGGGACACCATACAATCTTTACAATCAAGTAATTTTCCATTGCATTTAACAGAAGAGAAACCCCATCAGCAGGGAACAACACCGACAGGCTGATATCTTTTGAACAAGCCATTATCAGTCTATAATATCAGCAAAGTAACCTTAACATTGGTCTGACCATAGCATGCAATCATTTAGAATTACTTCAGCTCGGTTCTCCTGCAAAACAGAACAGCATCCAAGTTTGCATGAAGAAACAGGCTGTTGGGTCATGTGAGTTAAGTTCAGTTTTTTTTTTTCTTCCGTTTCCATGTTGTCATTTGTTTGGAGACCCACTGACTCAGCTGCTTTCTGACTTGGAGAGAGAAACATGAACTGGTTTGGTTTGTGCCTTTAATTTGGTCCACAGGGCAGCTTTACACTGCATATTTTTGCACTGCTCTGACTTTAACATTAGTCTGCATTAATCTGACTGATGTGTGGCTCTCCACCAATTGGGGTTTGTGTGTGTGTGGTTGCCATTTGTAAAGGAGGAGGGGTTGGTGTATTTCAGCCGGGATTCTGCAATGCAAATGAACATAAAGGGCATTAAACTGTGGCTGTATTTGGGATATTCCTCAGCAAAAATCATCTCAAAGACCCATTTCTATGAATACAAAATAGGATTATATGCAAGACATCCACACAGGCTCCTGATATAATTTAGAATTTATTTTTTCCTCAAGAGACTGCAAAGTCTCTTTGCACTAAAAATATACAGAATATTCACTACTGTTACAGACATCCTTTTTTCAAACACACCACCAGCACCAGCTAATGCCATGCACACACTCCATGCAGACTAGGCCCCAGCTACTGACCTACATTCACCCCCCTACCCTGGATTGATGGAGGGGCAGTTGGGGTAGCAGGGGTGTCCTTGATGAGGCCTGCCGCTCACTCACCCACCCAAACCACCCCCCTCGACCCCAGGGAGCGGCAGTGCTGTTGCATAAATGCAGTGTTACCTCTTTATTCTGAGTCCAAGGATTTGGCTTTTATCATTTAGTTTCAGGTTATTTTATTATTCATTAATAACATGTTTAAATAACTAGTGTTTATAGCAGCTTTGATTTGAGGTACTTTTATAATGATATTCCACTGGAAGAAGAGGAAATTCAGAGTTTACACAATGTGACTAAATTGTGACATAATTTAGTAGTTCCTATTTTAACCCTGAGTTGAATTTAACGGTTTTAATCTGTAAGGGTTATCCCTTTCCTTTATATTGATGCCTGTATTGCCCAGAGCTACTGGCGATGTCCCCTAAATTGGCAGTTGATTTTTACAGTAAAAAGTCATGATGGTTGTCGGGGTGGGGTGTCTCCGTGATCTGCGTAACAAGAGTACAGAGGAACGTTTGCCTTTAACAGAGTGACAGTAATAATCTAATATACTATCATTACTGTGATTAAACTACATTGAACTCTTGCAGCGCACATGAACAGATGCACAATATTAGCTCACACATAAAATAGCACCCTTGTGAATTAGTCTACTGTTAATGTCGTCAAAACGTAGTCCAATGAGGGGATAAAAGAAACACCTTTTCTCTCTCGCTCAAGACCGCTGTATCCAAGCCGATACGTAGGGCTGAACGATATTGTGTTGTAGCATCGACATCGCAATGCGCGCATGCGCGATAGTCACATCGCAGGACGTTGCGATGTTGACGCTTATCCTTTTTCGCTGCTTGATAGAAAAGTTAACTTCCACCGTTCTCCTTTTACATGATTATTACTGGCAGACTAGAAAAGTACCGTAGGCAGCAGCTACCACTGAGACAGTGATGCGCATTGTCTTCATTGGGTAGTCAGTGAAGCTACAGCACGCAGTGTTTTTATATTTGCTGAAAATACGAACTAAATCACCTGATTAATGCAACATAATCACAACGTCTCCCGGCCATTTCCCCCAGTAGAAAGCTACTACCAGCCAGGCTAAAGCTAATATAGTTAGCCTAAAGAAATAAGGGGTCCGTCAGTCCCAACTAACGTTACGGTTTGGAGCTGCGATGCTGTCTATGTCTACACTTCAGTCTATGTCTGAACGTAATTTACACTGATTTAATTGTTCTTGGATACACAGAGTTTGTTGCTAGTGCGCGTGACGTGCAGGTCTGATCAATTTATCACACCAACGAGCTGGCCCCGCTAATCAACCACAACCTGAAATTTAGAGGAAGCAACATGCAGTCATTGTCATACACCTTAGCCTGGATTGATTATTATATGAATACAATGGTGTCATGCTAGTCAACCAGAGTATTTCTACCAAATTTCGCTCTCCAAAATCACTTTAGAAGAGTAACGTTAGTCACAGCGCTTACTTGCTTTGGTGTTTTGTAACGCATTAAAGTTTAACAAAGAATCGTTCGCATTAGAAAAGATCCTTTTCATTTTTATCTTTTATGTAGATTCACTCTCCTACAAAATCACCGCAGTAGTCAAGAATGATTATTTCTAAATTGAGCTATTTATGTCATCTTTGAAAAATACTTTTTCTGTTTTTTAATATCGCAATATATATCGCAGGGAAAAAATTATCGCAATGTCAGTTTTTTCCAATATCATGCAGGCCTACCGACGCAGTTGTCAATTTCCTGCCCACTAGGATTAGTGTGTCTGGGAGGGGGGGCATCACAATGGTGGCTCTCCACCGTGATGCCAGTCAACCATCACGATGGACAATGATATTGTCCATCGGCACAACCCTAGTTAATTATGTAGCAGTAGCAAGGAGTGTATGGAGTCAGAGAGACATGATGATTACTGTGACTTCAAAATTGAAAAAATATAAATGAGGATAAAGCTAATAACAGTGTAGTTTGTTTGACTTAAAACTGAGTGGAGAAGTAGTTTATAGTGTAGAAGTACTGTCAACTGTACTGTCGACAGTATTCCTGCAGGGTTTATATTTGAAGTCAGATTTTCTTCCTCTTCTTGCTCTCTCTGTCTATGTCTCAAAGGCCAGTCCGATCTCTGCCTGGATGACTTAAGCCTTGTGATTGTTCCAGTAAGACTCCTCAAATTGCGGTCATTTTACGACTCAAATTGAAATCTTACTCACTTGGAATGTTCTCGAGGAGCATAATGAGTTATTTTCAATTAATCTGTGCAGTCAATGAAGGATAATTGGATCCCTGCCAACTGTGTTAGCGGGTGAATGGCAGGTCTGTGTATGTGTGTGTATTTGGGGATGGAGGGGGTGCGACAACCCTTTGTGGTCTATTAGGAGAGATCTGCAAGCAGTCAAGCATGGAAACTGAGGGGCTATAATCGTTGGAAAAAAGACAACTTTCTCTATTCTGTCTTTCATCCTCGTATTATTTTTGCACTCTTGATAATACTCTCACACTCACAGGCTCTTTTCACCTCCAATTAACAATGACTTTGATGACTGTACATATGTAAACTGACATGGCAGATGGGGTGTCTTTTCATTAAAGGGGAGTTTTTCCTACCGCCATCACCAGGTGCTTGCTCATGGGAGAATTTTAGGTCCCTGTAAATTGAGTATTGTCTAGACGTAATCTATATAAAAGTGTCACGAGATAACCTCTGTTGGGATTTGGTGCTATATTTAAAAAAATTGACTTAAGTACTGTACTACTGTACTGTACTTGGAGCTTTTTAGTCTCAGAATAGTTAGAATTGGAATAGTTGATCAGAAAAAAGGTGAGAAATCTTATTCTGTTGGAAAGGAAATGGGGCTGTAAACATTTTGTATTACATTCAAATTTTATAGTAAAATTAAATTTATAGTAAATTTGTTATGTAACACTCCTTCCGATGTGTTATTTTTTATCACACATGCTCGCCCACTTAAGTTGAAGACATTTGTCTGGTAAGATGGAGCACTCGGTGTCAGACTATATTTACTTGCAAACATGAAGCAGTTTAAGGGATATGACACTATTAAACCTGATTTCATAACTTTAAGTAATGTCCAATTGATTACAAACACTTACATACTTTTTTGTTTATAAAAATGGTTTTTAGGTTGTAGTGACAATACAGCCTGAGAAGTGAAACAGGAGAGAGAGGGGCAATGACACGCAGAAAAGGGCCACAGGTTGGAACTGAACCCGTGGCCGCTGCGGTAAGGTCTGAGCTTTCGTACATGGGGCGCACGCTCAACCAGGTGATTTACGAAATATGTACTTTGCTGTTTTTTGTTGTTAATCTCTGTCTTACTCTGAAAACTCCTCAAATGCGTAGAAGGTGACGCTTTTTGTAAGGGATGCAGCGATTTATCGGCAGAACATCGGTGTCGGCCAATATTTGCCTCGTTGACTGCCATTTACCGTGTTATTTTTTTCTGCCACAAGCAAGAATCGGTCCCTGATAACTGCTGAATTTGAGAAAGGGAGAAAATTCCCCATGGACAGCGCCAAAGCTGAAAAGATTACTAATAAGGTAATGGAGTTCATCGCATTAGCTGACCAACCGTTTTGAAGCCTACACACAGCCCAACAGAAGACCCAGTTGTTTTGTTAACGTTTGTCTTCCTGAAATCTACGACGTCATTGCTACACACTTTCATGACCTACTTGTGGGAGTATGCTTGGCATCACAGCACAGTGGATTGACTTTGCAAGATTTATGATGATGGCCATAGTGTAGGCGTTGGACGGTAAGCTGCATGGCCTCCGTGCCTGCGTCATTTTCCAGCGGGATGTCGGAAGCTGTGGTGTCCTTTCTCCAAAACTTGCCTCAATCCTGGAGTTCCGTTGCCATTCAACCGGCGGACTCCTTCTGTCTGTGTGCCAATCTGGCAACCGCATTCTGCTTTATGATGAATCATGCACAAGTTGAAGAGACTGATGGGATAACATGTCACTGGAATTGTACCTTGTATGATTTCTTTTGATTGGTTGATTGCTTTATTGAATTATTGATTTATTAGTTGATGGCAGTTACTGTTTAGGTTAACAACGGTTAGAACAAGGAAGAAGCCTACACATTTTCCACACATGCAACTTTAAAGTGCATGAATTTGGACAGACTTTAATAGTAGCTTTCTGCACTCACTATTTTTTTGAGTGTGTCTTTATCTTAACACTTAAAAAAAAACTTTTTTGCCTTTACACTGATGGATTAAATGTTTTTTGAGGGTTTAATTTCACCTGAGTCAATTCGAAGCACTTTGAGCAGAATATCATCAGCCTCAGAGGGATTAAAGATCATTGTTGAAAAATTCTCTCAAGGCTTAACATATGACTGTTTTTAAGCATCGATATAGTTACTAAATCCTCAGTCTGGCTCAAGCTTACCTGGGTCAAGCAGTGCAGACTGAATGTCTGATTTTGGTTTCTGTCTAGTTGTTTTAAGAAACTACAGCAGAGGTTCTTGGCATGAGCTCATGTAAACAACAGCATTTGCACTGAGCATCAGTCCAGTGGAGGTACATCCCCCCCCTCCCCACTATGAACGAACCCAAGGAGGGAGGGGTCAGCTTTCTTTTGTTTCATGTAGCGCCCCTAGCTGCAATGCACTTAAATAAAACAGACATAGTTCTAGATCTAGGGATCTATCTATCCTATCTATCTAGGGACATTGGAAAATGTATGAGCCACACTTTATGGTCCTCTTAGACCTCACACAATTTCATGCCAAACTTTTTCTGTTGATTTTTTCTAGGTGGATAATTGTTGTTGTCTTGAGTTGCCTTGGCAATATTCATACTCACACAGTCTGTTGTGTTTGGTTTCCTCAAAGCTCCTTTCCTTCAAAGACAACCTTTTGTGTTGTCTGTGATGTGCTTCTGCTTTCAGATAATCAAAATAATTGGCAAGGGCTTTAAAAACTCATTGTCAACAAGGTCAATCTGGAGGTGAAGAAATTCACTGTCTCAGTCATTACCACAAATCATACAGGGCAGTCATCATTTAGTTTTTGAATCTCAATTTGTCCCTACTTGTCACTTTATAGATCGTCTCAAAATAACAGGGTCACATCAACTCAGAAAGTATTTGCTAAACCTACAAACTCGGTGTGTGTGCCTGGTGACTTTCCCTGAGTCATGACAGCGTTAACAACCTTGAAACTTGTTGAATGTCAGTTTCACCAGATGTACATATAAGGGCCCTGTTGAGCAATCACAAAATAAAACAGTAGATGATAGATGGCCCAACTGAAGCACCAGCAGCCCCCCTCCTTGCTTTCTGCCGCCATCTCCTTGGTTGTCAGTCCACCGGTCTTGCACTTCTTTCAATTTGTATGCACAGCCTGGTATCAATCTGGATTCTGTATGTGTCTCTGTATTTCTTAGTACTTCTGTTAAGCTAACTGAGCACATTAGTATCTACAAAAGACAGGTACACCAAAGATTCTCCCTGTTCTGAGGGCTATCTGAGAAATGCTTGGTAATGCTGAGCATCGATAACTCTCAAGTATCAAAAGTTGAATGGTCTGATCAAATTTATGATCTTGTTTACTTATGTTTTGATTAGAGACTTTTGCCTGTTATAGATATTCTGTCATGCTAGCAGCAATATCAGTCCGTTTATTCACCATGTAAAATATCTCTATTAACTAATAGAGATAAAAGCTCCAACAACTATTGGATGAATTTGCTTTGATGAATTTTTGTACAAACATTTATGGTACCCAGCAGATAAATCCTACTGACTTGAGTGATGACCTGACTTTCCCTTTAGCGCCACAATGAGAGTGACATTTCAGATAGTTTAAGGATACCAGGATGATTATCTTTGTATCCATCTACAATGAAGAATGTGTTTTTCATCCACACTTGTTTGTTATTACACGTTTATTAAGTATGCCATACTAATGCTGTTTCAGGCTTGAGAAATCTGTTCAGGAGGGAAAATGTTTGGTAACCATGGTGGCTGTAGATCATCATCAACTCTGAAGATGGTAAAAGAAACCTTCCCCATCTCTTTACCTCTAAGCACAATGTATCCATTGTTGGTACTGCCTTAAACCTTGGAGCTAGGGGAGGTGAATGACATTCCTGTGACATGTTGAATGGCTTTTCACTGTGGCTACTAGACAAGGGCAAACACTGCCTGCCTCTCATTTAGCTGTCTGTCAGTAATCCATCTGTCAGTGCCGTTGCTTATAGTTTTTGAAGCTGCAAAGTGACTCCTCCCTCCTGAGTTCACATGTGGCTGCTCAACAGCAGGGAGTAGAAAAAAAGTCTATACACCTGCAGAAGTCAGAAAGTCCCATGATCATTTATTTCTATAGTCCCAGTCATGTCGGAGGTCTTCACAACATTGACTCAATCATTGAAATATTGTTTATTGATATATAATATATAATGTTGCAGTTGTTACTTCAGTGTAATATACCATGAGCTAGTGGTGTTCTGGTGGCTGATGGTTTTAACCCTCCGTACTTGGTCTGTAAGGGGAATTAATCAGGCAACCCTCTGGCTCCCAAGCCAAGTCCTTAGCGACTGAGCTACTGCCATCCCAAGCCTAAAATCCAAAGACTTTCCGACTTTTTATTATATGAGGTTAAAACCACCAGCAAATATTCACATTAGAGAGTCTGGAACTAATGATTTATTAACAATTTTGCATAAAGAAATTACTTAAACAGTTAAACGATTATCTATAAAGTGGCAAATAAAGTGTCAACACCTGTTGAATCGATTACCGATTGATAAGAGTTGTTTTGTGCTTTTCATGATCACTTTGTTTCAGTGATGTAATTGGATGTGTGTGGGCAGCTTGTTCATTCCCTATCAATGGTTCTCAGTTTTAATATTGTGGAAATATATGGTTGGTAAACAGGAACTGAGGTCTTCCATTGTAGCTCAAACATCATTTTATAACTAGTCACTACTAGTCAAACTAGTTGTGTCCGTTGACATGGCATTAGGATTTGGGGTCCGAGAAACCTCCGTTAGGACATCCTGACAAGATCCATATCTGTACACAAACACTCACACGCGCTGTTTAAGCCCACCCAGGATTGTCTACCACACTCTTCCTTCCTCTAACCAGCACTGGTTCCTCTGCTTAGTCTCTGAATCCTGTTGCCGTGGTTACCCTTCCGCCGTACACAATGGCATAGTGATTGCATAATGTTTTTCTGGCGGTGCAGTTTGTGGCCCACACTACAGCTGAGTGGGCAGGGAGCACTCTGAGTTGCACTCCCACACTTCACTCCATGCCAATGAAAAGCTTGGTCTCACCGGGGAGTTTTTACAGTGAATCATATCGGACAGCAGAGTGCCCGAGAGCCTATGGTTGCTGTCCTGCTGCAAAGGCAGTGTCCTTTTGGCTTCTCAGTCATTGGTTAGTTTGATATTGTCTGGACCTGGTGTGACTCAACTGGCTATAGAAACTGACCAAACTGATGTGAAATAGGCATAAAAGTGCACAATAAGATAAGATAGATTTTTATTATCCCATAGGAAATTTGTTTTATGCATTATTTTGTGTGTGGACCCCTATTACCTTGTTGGATTCTCAGCTAATTTTTTTCAGGAGTTAGACATGTGTTTTTGAAGTTTGGGAAGATTTCAACTTATTATTACCAATGATCAATATCAAAATAATGATTTATATGTTGAACTTAATCTGAGTTTCGGAAGGTTGGCAGTTCAATCCCTGGCCCTGCAGTGCTATGTCGAAGTGTCCTTGGACAAGACACTCAACCTCAAGTTGCACAAACACTGGAATGTGTGAGAGCGTTTATCTGATGAGCCGGTGACACCTTGTGCGGCAGCCTCGGCCACACTGTATGAATGTGTGTGAATGTTGAATGGTACCTGTACTATGTGAAAGAGCTTTGAGTTAAGACTGGAAAAGCGCTCTATAAAAACAGTCCATTTACATGAAATATTTACCATGTAAACTCCATCAGACACAACGCAAAGGTTGTAGTATACTAAAGGCTGAAATGGCTAGTACTAAACTATTTAGTATTTATCAGTGTTTTACTGTAGCTTTTATGCCATCAATCCGTTGACGGAAAAGTTATCAACAACTATTTTGATAATCAATTTGGCCATCTACAAGTAATCATTCTCTTGTTCCAGCTTTGTTAATGCGAAGATTGAGATCATATAGAAAATAGTGAAATACTACTTCCTAAAGCCCACAGTGACTTCTACAAAGTGCTTGTTTTGTCTGACTAGGAGTACCAAACCCAAATATATTCTATTACACAGACAAATGATATATCCATCCGTCCATCCATCTTCATCCGCTTATCCGGTATCGGGTCGCATGGGGCAGCAGCTCCAGCAGGGGACCCCAAACTTCCCTTTCCCGAGCCACATTAACCAGCTCCTACTGGGGGATCCCAAGGCGTTCCCAGGCCAGGTTGGAGATATAATCTCTCCACCTAGTCTTGGGTCTTCCCCTAAGAAGAAGACCCAGACAAAAAATATAGTTCCAGATTAATGTTCTGTCAATCAACTCATTTCAATCATTTCTAATTTGTCAGCAGTATGTAGTTTCTGTTCTGGTTTTTATCTGCTCTGTCATCTACACTTACCATTGTTTTTGGCACATGTACCCAAGATGTATTAAATGTAAAGGAAGTGCGCCGAGTCATCTCCAGTTTCGGACGGGTAAAATAATGTGGTTCATTTTGGCTCTGACAAACAATGGTGTTCAGTGCCCTGGGGCTTTATTCATCCCCCATGAGCCAAAGACAATTTAATTAATTAGAGTAGCAGAACTGTTATTGTAGCGAGCGGGCATCTTTTCATGTGAAGATGTGGAAGGAAAATAAGCATGACTCAAATTCTCACAGGTGTATGTTGTTGGAAAACATGGTCTTGTGGTTGTTATGTTTAGGTGGTTTGAGTTGTTTCGGAATTCAATTTAACACAAGTAAGGGACCAGATATCAAAGTCGAAAAGCAGTTGCAAAGATTTTAATGGGGAGTTAGTAAAAAGCAGCAGTAAATAAGTGGAAAATAACTCTACCTAAATGTGTCATATTTTACCTCTCTCACTTTGTCTCTAGTGTCTGCTCTCCTAAGTGCCAAGCAATTTGGCAGCAAAGAGGATTTTTATCCCTATGAAATATTAATCTCTGATTTGAAAAGCAAAATGCATCACAGCACATCCAAGGTTTATCAGACTGCTTGTTTTCTTTGGATTGTCATCAAAACACTTGGCTGTTCTGTTTACACCTCAAGCACATCTCCAAATCGTTAAAACCTGGTAGCTGATGTGTTTTGCATTACATTTGGACAGATAAGTTTCACTGTTTTGCTTCTTCTATAAGTGTGGGATCACTTAATAAGTCAAGGCCATTCCCTGCAAAGTTAAATGTCAACAAACTAATGAACAACTAATGGACTGGCTGGCCTCAGTCTCTAAGTGCTAATTAAAGTGGAGTAAAGTTACAGTATACATTTCAGTTAACGTGAATGAACAGTTTTTACTTGTTTGCCCCCCCCTTTGTTAAAGTTGCAGTATAAATATTCACATTTGTGTTTGTTAGGGTGTGTAAAAAATACTTTATTTCATCAGTACATTCACAGTTTGTCATTCACCTAAAAATATTTTTTCCCAGTAAGCGATAGTGAGGTTGCAAATTTTTTTTTGAACACATATTGCTCTGCCGAGAATGGCTGTTTTTGGACTACTGCATAGTGTGAGTGGGCATGTTCAAGCACTTTAGGCGGAAATAAGTAGAATAGACGCAGTGCAGGCAGTTGAAAGAGAGGTTGCGTAGTGCTGTTATTACACTGTAACTCCCTGTTTTTTCCAGTCACCAGGGACTTTTGGTTTAAACATAAATTGTGGAGTAATACAATAACATTACAGTTGTAACTACTGCGGACTGTCTTTTAAAGACCTACGAAAAGGCTGCCACACTTGCCTGCTCCCTACCAGGCTGACGTGGTGATGGCTGAGCAAATCAGTGAATGATTGGGCTGCATAACAGCTGCTTTGTCACAAAGCTGTCAGAGATGGAGACTTGTGCCAGATTACAACACCTCTCTTTTATCAGATGGCTGCTTTATCCAACCTGTAATGTAGACCGGTATTTAATGACATCAAATCCTTTGGAGTACACCATCTCAGAAAGTATGGCAGACCAGAGAGCAGGTTTAATAGGCAGATGTAAGGCAGCAGGGTAGATCAGGTTTTCACTGAGATTATCACACTGGGAGGCAAAAAATTGCATTGGTTAAGAACAATTGAGGAGATCCTGATAAAATCATTGTTTTATTATTTTGTCAATTTTCTATCTTAAACTTTTTTTTAATATTTGTGTGTCAGTGCTGTTGGTGTTCTTGAAATCTTCACTTTAAGACTAAAAAAAGTGGAAAGATTTGAAGCAGAGGACATCCCTTATAAATGCACTTCAGTTACCACAAACTCTTTGAAGACTAATAATTTCATTGTAGTTTTAGTTTAGTTTTTTAGTTTTAATTTTTATTTCTGTGTCATGCCAAACATTTTGGCCCATCCCACATGAGATTACAAGACACCACAAAGTTATTTAGCAAACATCTTCCGGTTGCATGTACAAATCATTCAGAGAAATACATGAATGTGTGTGTGTGTGTGTGTGTATGTATGTGTATGTATATATATATATATATATATATATATATATATATATATACAGGTAAAAGCCAGTAAATTAGAATATTTTGAAAAACTTGATTTATTTCAGTAATTGCATTCAAAAGGTGTAACTTGTACATTATATTTATTCATTGCACACAGACTGATGCATTCAAATGTTTATTTCATTTAATTTTGATGATTTGAAGTGGCAACAAATGAAAATCCAAAATTCCGTGTGTCACAAAATTAGAATATTACTTAAGGCTGATACAAAAAAGGGAGTTTTTAGAAATGTTGGCCAACTGAAAAGTATGAAAATGAAAAATATGAGCATGTACAATACTCAATACTTGGTTGGAGCTCCTTTTGCCTCAATTACTGCATTAATGCGGCGTGGCATGGAGTCGATGAGTTTCTGGCACTGCTCAGGTGTTATGAGCCCAGGTTGCTCTGATAGTGGCCTTCAACTCTTCTGCGTTTTGGGTCTGGCATTCTGCATCTTCCTTTTCACAATACCCCACAGATTTTCTATGGGGCTAAGGTCAGGGAGTTGGCTGGCCAATTTAGAACAGAAATACCATGGTCCGTAAACCAGGCACGGGTAGATTTTGCGCTGTGTGCAGGCGCCAAGTCCTGTTGGAACCTGAAATCTCCATCTCCATAGAGCAGGTCAGCAGCAGGAAGCATGAAGTGCTCTAAAACTTGCTGGTAGACGGCTGCGTTGACCCTGGATCTCAGGAAACAGAGTGGACCGACACCAGCAGATGACATGGCACCCCAAACCATCACTGATGGTGGAAACTTTACACTAGACTTCAGGCAACGTGGATCCTGTGCCTCTCCTGTCTTCCTCCAGACTCTGGGACCTCGATTTCCAAAGGAAATGCAAAATTTGCTTTCGTCAGAAAACATGACTTTGGACCACTCAGCAGCAGTCCAGCTCTTTTTCCTTAGCCCAGGTGAGACGCTTTCGCTGTTTCTTGGTCAACAGTGGCTTGACACGAGGTATGCGGCAGTTGAAACCCATGTCTTTCAAGCGTCTCTTGGTGGTGGATCTTGAAGCACTGACTCCAGCAGCTGTCCACTCCTTGTGAATCTTTTTTTTCACAATCTTGACTAGGGCGCGGTGATCCCTATCGCTTGTACACTTTTTCTGACCACAGTTTTCCTTCCCTTTGCCTCTCTATTAATGTGTTTGGACACAGAGCTCTGAGAACAGCCAGCCTCTTCAGCAATAACCTTTTGTGTCTTTCCCTCCTTGTGCAATGTGTCGATGGTCGCCTTTTGGACAGCTGTCAAATCTGAAGTCTTCCCCATGTTTGTGTAGGCTTCAGAACTGGACTGAGAGACCATTTAAAGCCCTTTGCAGGTGTTTTGAGTTAATCAGCTGATTACTTTGTGGCACCAGGTGTCTTCAAAATGTAACCCTTACACAATATTCTAATTTTGTGACACACGGAATTTTGGATTTTCATTTGTTGCCACTTCAAATCATCAAAATTAAATGAAATAAACATTTGAATGCATCAGTCTGTGTGCAATGAATAAATATAATGTACAAGTTACACCTTTTGAATGCAATTACTGAAATAAATCAAGTTTTTCAAAATATTCTAATTTACTGGCTTTTACCTGTATATATACATACAAACACAGCACACAAAAAACAAATCATCTACAGGTCATCTCGATAATTTTTCATGTTCTCCCGTCATTTTTCAAAAGAATTGACTAATTTACATGTTTCATATGTGAACAGCCATCTCAGTCTTTGAGCATAATCCATATTTACCAAATCAATCTCTGCTTTTATCTTACAAAACAGAAAATCACACTGTTCACAATAAAAAGGACAGTAGAAGACGAAATTAAAATAATTTTCTATATCATTCAAACAACACATGGGTCAGATCCGTTTTTCCCCTTCTACGTTAACATATCGTCATGTTTCAACAGTTAAAGGTAGGAACACCAGACTAACTGCGTGTGGCTATTAGCACAGATTTTTGTGAATTGGCAATGAGGCTCATTTGTATAGAAAGGGGCCAATTTTGCACTGAATGTATGCAATCACCTACATGCAAATGGAACAGGAGCACTGATATGCTATTTGCTTAGCAGTGCAGTTATGGGAGCATTTCATTGGGGAATTTAGTAAATTTGTATCTTTTTAACTTATTTGTGAAGGTTTAGTGTCCGCAAAATCCTTTTGTGAATTCGCCCCTAATTTTTTTTTCCCCACTTGTGTGTCAGTATCAGATTTGACAGAGAAGCTTTTTGTGTGTGCTGTGTGTCTTCCTGGAGCTCAGCTAGCCTTTCTGCTATTGTACTTAACACTTTTCAGCTTTTCAACACCCTCTCCAATTTCACAGTAGTAGCGCACACAGAGCCAATCAATAGCTGGCTCACAGTAGTGGAAGGGAGTGATACACACTGTAGTACTGACCACTATAAGACAAGGACAGTGTTTTTTATCCTTCAAAGCTAAATCAAATATCAGGAACTTGAAAATATTGACCTGATAATTACTTCATAAGTGAGGAAGACATGCTTTTTTATTGGATGTGCATGTTATCAAGTAGTTATTTGGAAGGCTAAAAACACTTAGTCGATCAGAAAAAAAGCTTCGCCAATCGGGGTGTGCCATATCAGATAGTTACAATGATCCGGTTTAACTTGTATGAAATAATTAATATTGTGATAATGGCAATATTGCTGATAAAGCCTGTTAATTTGGCAACTGTTTAGATGCGCACTTTATTGTACCATTTATATTTTTATGCAGAAACTGACTCTCACTCTGAGTTACTGTTTTTAGTAACTCCGTAGTAACTGCTTTTTTTTTACTGTGATGTTAGATTTTAAACGGTTGCTTAAATTTAAAACCTGTTTTAGTGAAGTAGTTCTGGATATGATATTTGACAATGATCTGAACAGCATTCAACGATCTGAACAGCATTCAATTGTTAATTTTAATGTGATTCATAGTATAATTATGCAAAATTAGGAACTTTGGTGCAGGATTCCCTGTTGGCACCCAATTACATTGTATGTTATACTAAATGTCCCTAGTCTTTAGAGCCAGCAATGAGTCAGCTCTAATCAATGAAATGACAGCTGCATGGTGACGTAGTTGCTCGAAGGGTTACTAATTGCTTTGAGAAATCATTGATGTAATTGTTCTGGTTTGGCAGCTGCTATAAGTGTAGGGGGAAGCTAGTTAAAGCTCAGATTTTGTCTTTAAGATGCTGCAAGCACATTTTATACACAGAAACACAGTCTTCAACATGTTGGACTGTGCAGCAAGCAGGGCTTTTATTTTATCCTTATACACTGTGAGAGATATGTTTTTGGGGCGTGTGTGTGGGGGTGGGGGACTTAAAATGTCATGATATACATACATTATACTCCCACAAGTGTAGGATGTATTTAACAGACTGTAATGTATGGATGGATTATGGCAGGATTAAGGGCAAAGATTAATGTAGAATGGTGAGTATGATACCTTCGTTTTCCATATATTATATTATACCATATTTTGCAGTAAATGATTTACATCTAATGCTGTTAAACAAAGTTGGTCTTAGAGAGGAATTGGTCATGCTCTGTCTGGCTTGAAGACAAATGTTTCTACTGGGAAAGTACTAGGTTTATTTCTTGCATTTTAGGGTCAGAAATGCAGATGCACAAAGATATCAAGGAGATCTTGAAGCCAGCTTTTGTGTGTGTGTGTGCGTGTGTGTGTGTGCGTGTGTGCGTGTGTGTGCGTGCGTGCATGCATGCGTGTCATCTTCAGCTGCTGTCAGCCCAAGCTGTGCCAGACAACGACCTGAGCTTCAGACGGCACTTCTTATCACCTCACTTACACTGGGGATGCTGCCTTCTCAACTCCAACCCTGTGTCTACTTGTAAAGCAAAAAAAAAAAAAAAAATAAGGGGGGGATGCACATAGTTCTGGTACAAAATTGTACTGTATATCACTAGACTTTTTTTCTTGGCATGAGATATATTTTCATTTAGTGGGTTCAATATTATTATTAATAATAATTAATGTCTAGACCAAGGTTGGGGATTGTTGAGTGACTCCTACCAAACAGTTATCTGAAAGCTTAGCTATTATCTACTTGATTGTTACAATCAGTGTTACCTGGTGTAGTCATCAAATGCAAAAGTTCCTATCAAGCTGTTTTGGGAAGGCTTTACACGGAAGAAAGTAATAAAACAAGACAAAATGCTGTCTTATTGTTTTGTATTACTTGTATATGCTTGATATAATGTGCATGAGAAGCTCAGATCATTTGTTTACCTATTTAAATCTGTGATTAACTGCTTATTACAGTACTTTACAATACATTTTTTTGCTATAGATCTTGGCATTCCATTTTGATTGTGTATCCCTTTTTTTTCTCACCATCCATTGCATCCTTGGTTGGCAAATAAACTGCCAAGTAGAGATGAGCCGATTTATACTATCTTGTGATCTCTTATCTTGAAATTTTACTTATTTATTTACAGTTATTACATACTGTAAACGAGCTGCTTCTGCTTCTGGGTGTGTCTATTTCCCATGGGGGTTTACACAGTAAAGATTAAGAGGTAGTAATGTAGAAAACATTTACAGCTGCTGGTTTTGTCTAGACTGTTTTATCCACTGCAGCTTACACAGTGGTCACACTTTGTGGTGTGTTGTTAGCATCTAATGTATTCCTCGCCCCACCCTTTCCCACTTCCCTGATTTTTGGTTACAAGGCCTTTCTGCTGTTCATTACAGCTGAACATTGTTCATTCCAACGCTGCCTTGCCTGTCAGAGCAGCAACCTAACTAACATCAGTCATTCAGGCAGGGCAGCGCCTCTCTTGGTCTTCTTACTGAGTGAACACAAGACTCTGTAGACTCTGCAGTGTAAAGAAGTCTTCAAAGGTGCTTCCAGCATCAGTGCTGTATTATAGGCCTGTCTACAGCTGGAGCTTTTGAAGCAACACTTTAGCAGATATGAAATCTAATTTTCTGTGTTTGCACTGACTGAACTAATGCTCTTAGCCTGGCTTCTGTATGGCTGCATGGCATGTAAACTGAAACAGGTCTGTTTTTAAGAAGCGGTGTGTTACTTTGTTCTTTGAATATGAAACTGTGCTTCCATGTGTGTACGTTCAACAGGTAGTACTAGAGCTGGGAAATATATTGATTTTATATATTATTATTAGTCATTATATCTACATTACTGATGACAATTTATCAAAAATCTCAATGTGTAAATATTTTGTGAAAGCACCAATAGTCAACACTACAATATCGTCGCAATATCGATATTGAGGTATTTGGTCAAAAATATTGTGATATTTGTTATTCTCCATATCGCCCAGCCCTAGGTTGTACTATATATGGTAAAACTAAGTTGTCAGTTGATGAATGTGGAGTTCTAAACCCTGTCTGTTTGAACTGCAATATCAAGGGTTAAGAGAAGCATGATGCCTAACCGCCACCGCATCTTTCCACAGGAAACCACTCTCCAGTCAGCAGTGTTAGGTAATCCAAGGCTCTGACAGACACAAACAAACCTCTCCCCTTATTTCCCAACCAGCACCTGTCCTGTCATCCCCTCCCTCCAGTTGCTCTAGAGAAACAATTAGGCCAAAAGTAGGAAGCCTTGTCTGCGCTTTAAGCACAACAAAGGGAACGTAGCAATTTGATCTTGCAGACTATCTGGGGTTTTGCGCTGCACGGGGTTGAAAAACAGCCTCCCAGCCATTGTTTGTCAGTGATTCCCAGGGAGGCGTTTTCCTCTCTGCCTGCTCATTATTTCTCTACCCCATCTTTGCAATTGCTCAACAGCATTTACGCCAGTCAGTGCTCTCTCTCAACATCCCTGGAGGATGAGAGGGATTTCCCAGCTCACCTCTGATAGTAGGTAAACATAAGGGTTTTTACATAAGTGGGGGGGAGCCCAGCACATTAACATCTGTTAACTTAGCTCCTAGCTAAATTTTTAAGAGCTTAGTCTCAGCTCTCAAAAAAGGAGAGCTTGATTTTCAAGGCAGCGTTGGGTTTTGGTTTACTCCACTATCTCACCAAGGAGCTCAGTTGAACCTCTGCCATTTTCCCTTGTTTGTATGTGTGTGCAGCTGGTGTTGTTAACAAAGGGTGGGCTCACTTTTCCGCTCTCTTTCTCTGTGCTTACAGAGAGCTTTGAAAATAACGGAAATGTGGAGTTTGATTCCCACAGACTACATGCCATCATGCTAGACATGTATTTGTTTTCCTAATGCACTTTTTAGCTATGTTGTTGTTACCTGTTGGCATGCCTGTTCTTAAATGTGACTGGAAACATTCCCATCTTTTTGTTTTGTTTGCAAGACATGGGGCAGATTGTTTCTTCTTAAAAGGTTGAACCAGGATCTATTTTTCAAATTTCCTGTCATCTACACATACATGGACTAATGCTAATTCACTACTATGGTGACTGCATTTGCCAACAAATGATCTGCAATTGTGAACGTGGTAATTTGCAGTATTCAATCTGTCTCCCCACATCATTACTTGGTTTGAGTTTCCCTCAGTATTCTTGCTGCGTAGCTCAGTCAAGACAAGAAAGTGCATTTAAACATCAGTGCATTAGTGCTGTTACATATTGGCAAAACCTCATCACACATTCTATTATCAGTCACACTATCAAAATGTCCCCCTCCAGCCTTGGAAAACTGACAGGATAATTATCATACCTTTTATATTGTACATCTTTTTCCTCCTCCTTTTAGAGTCCCTGTTTTGCTTTGCTGCTGTCTTTTGTAGAGCTTGCTCAAACTGACACCTAACCGGTGCTTTAACATAATAGCCCATGCAGGAAAGTCATGTAACTTTCTAAGTGTAGTATTGTTTTTTATCCCTCTGGTAGCAGTAGTTTGAAGTTATTATTACTGCAGTAGTATGAAGTTAAGATAATTTTAGAAAACATTAATGTCTACTGAATTCAGGCATTCAAAATAAGGTGTATTTAACAAGCATAACACTAGCTTGGCAATTCACAAAACTCTTAACTGATAGCGAGATAGAGTTGTATTGAACATTGAACTTTTCAGTGTATTGTATGAGTGAATTCGAGGGTGATGTGCGTTGGGTGAATTGGCTTGAATTTGTATGCACAAGGCTTCACTTGTCTATTTAATTGTCATGTAGCATAAGAGCCCTTACAAAATATCACACAATATCTTCAAGTGTCTGCAATTATTGAATTTTTTGTGCACAGGACTTTTCAGTGTGCTCAATAGTCCAACAGTCTCCCATATCTCACACAAGATTGCTTTTTTGCTGTTTTTCAAGATCCTTTGCCAGCGTATCATGTTACATACTGTATAGGTTTTTGTGTTACTGAAGTAGATCCATGGTGTGAATTAAACCATTATAAGGGTTTAAGAGTGCTGCACTGAAGTAAATGTAATTCCAAGTAAATGTGGAAAAAGAACATCTAGAGTGTCATAGATGTCTTCAGAACTGCACAGATGGCATATAATCAAGAACAGGAAATCGCTTGTGTTTTTGTTTCTTATCCTCAACTGTATTTTCACACCCGAGTCCCACGGCTTCACAGATTACACTTTTCTGGCATGAACTGTCAGCAGTGGAAACTTTCCTCTGCTGAAAGTTGAAGTTGAAGGATGTTCTGAGCAAGCTCCTTGTTTTTGTTGGGGCTCTGGTTTGTCGCTGGTGGCATTTTGGGTTCATTAGGTTCAACAGATTTTTGGCTTTCCTACTTTTCCATTTTTAGTGGTTAGAACATTTTAACTGTTGAATTCATATATATTATAACAATTAGAAGACAGGAATTTTGTAGGCCATTTGTATACTGTAATTATTAACGTATGTATTGTCATCACCTTGGCTGTCTAAACTTGGCCTTTGCAGGTGTACTTTTGTAGCTAAAGTGATTATCCTTTAAGGTATGATTGCATCTCATTGGCTTA
This sequence comes from Percina caprodes, assembly GCA_013375575.1. NCBI lineage: Eukaryota > Metazoa > Chordata > Actinopteri > Perciformes > Percidae > Percina > Percina caprodes. The sequence continues at coordinate 5,505 of JABXJD010000879.1, read as the reverse complement.
TTGTAGCTTCATCCGGCCAGGCATGTATGTAACTGTGTATAGTCATTTTAATACATATTGTGGAGTCACAGTGTGAACAACAGTCATCTACTCTCTTCTGTCAATTTCTCTGGAAGAAACCGATAAAATCCTGCTGTTTCTGTCCATTCTGTCTACATGAAGCAGACGTGACTGACAGGAGGAAAGCCACAATAGAGTGAAGCCAGACTGAATGGGGGTGGAAGTGTCATTAACATGAGAAAGCCCACATCCTTAGCTTTCTCTTCCTCTTCACATTGTCTGCTTCTTGTCTCTGGCTCAGTCGCGGGACAAGTCCTTTCCGAGACATCATTCCCTTTAACTAGTTGGTAATTCAGTTTGTGAGCACAAATTTCCAACCATCAGAATCAGATTACTTCTCTTCAAAATATGTGAGTGTTATGTGGGTGATTATAATAGGATTCCTTTCTCTATGTTCACTATAAAATGTAAAAAAAATAGAGACTTTCCCAGAATACGTGTTTAAAATTGCTTGTTTAGTCTGACCAGCAGTCCATACCCTAAAGATGTTTAATTTACTAAATTACAGGACAAAGAAAAGCAGCACATCTTCACATTTTAAAAGCTGTTCCAGGGGAATGTTTTTCTGCTTAAAAAATTACTTAAACAACAGCTTAACTGCTGCTGCTGCCCCCGCGACCCAACACCGGATAAGCGGACAAAGATGGATGGATGGAACAACTTAATTATCAAAACAATTGCCAATTAACCCTGCTCTGCTGAATGAGAAGCTCCACCAATAGAACTTCCCTCTTAATATCCATTTTGCTGCAAACAAATCAAGCTACAATCAACAGTGCACGACCCACAAGTAGTCACTGCATAACTAACCTTCCAGCACCAACTATTTTACAGGGATGTGCTAATGCGTTCTGCTGTGCCACTTTCAGGGCACTTGGACTCAGTGGAGCAACTCACTGGCCCTGCTTGCCAAACAGAATCAAAAGCAGGAAGGAGAGATTCAACCATGTTTTATCTGTTCTAGGGCTGCAATTTAGGATTGTTTTGATTATCTATTCATCTTCAGATTATCTTCTCTATTAATCCTTTGGTATGTGAAATGTATTACTATAAAAAAAAATTGTCCGACCTATCATCCAAAATAGAGCACAGCCGATAAAGGATTTTTAAGGTCGATACCAAAACAGATATTTGGTTAAAAATCTGATATTTTGGCCGATGTATTTATTTAAAAAAACAAAACAACGCCTAACAAAACAGATTTCCCTAACATTAGTTATTTGTAGTTATGTGTTGTCACTAAAATAATGATGATAATTTGTTTTATTGTCACATTAGAACAGAGGAACCTCAAAATATACTAAAGTTCTGAGAAATAAAATGTATAAAAATACAAACTTAAGATATGAAACTTAAAGTCCTTTGAACAAAAACACAATAATCAGTGTTGCAGGGACGTTATAGAGCACCCTCTGGTAGACAAACTATGCCACCAACACTCATAACATGGTTGACAGTTTTTTTTTATTTTACTTTTTAAATATTGATTTATCAGAATCATTTATTTGTCACTATAAATGATACCCATAGTTTGGGAAATGCCTAATATCGGCCCGCGGATATATCGGTAGGGCTCTAATCCAAAGTAAAGCTATTCAGTTCACGGTCACATTAGATATAATACATTTAAGAAGCTGTTTAAACTTTTAAATGTTTTAGCATTTTTGCTTGAAAAATGACGTAAGCTATTAATCTTCTAATTGTTGCAGCCCTAGCATGGGCAGTAAACTTTCACATTCACCTAAAAGTGTTTGTGTGGTTGCAGAAGTTTTGATTCAATTGTAAACGTCAGTTTCAGATTCATCCACATGAATGTGAACGTGGCCTCAGACACCATTGATCAACCCAAAGGACACATTACAGTCACAGGCCAAAGCAGGGTGACGTTTTTGTTCCTGATAATGCCCGAGGGAGTTTGCTTTTACCTCTTTTCTTTTTTCCTCTACAGCTCCTCTGCAGTTGGCAGTGCCCAAGTCTGGAGTCTGCATTTACTCATCAAATATTGTGAGACACATTGTAGAGAGAGGATTAGAGTGGGAACATATAGCTAAATTACTAAACTGCTTCTTGACAACTGTGCTCTGTAGTCTTGGCAGGACTGTGGGAGTCAAATGACAGCACAGGGATCTCTCTTTTATTGTGGCCTTTTATTTTGCCAAGGCAGAGGAAGCTTTTGCGATAAAGCTGTAATTCTGGCTGTGTAAATCTAAAATATGAGACTAAGAATATGGAGAATATGGCGCACACTCTCATTTTCTCTCACCCTTCTTTTTCTCACCCCTTACTCCCCTGTTCTCTTCCTCCCTCTGTGGGTGTTTGGTACATGAAGTGCTTCATGATTGCCAGGGCCGTGAGGAGGCACAATTGGCGGAGGCGTCAACAGCCCTCAGTCAAATGTCCTTGCTTCCCCAAGTGGTTTTTCTGGCAGTGTTTTGGTTGAGGGACAGTGAAGTCAGCGTTATCCAGTCAGATAGCAGTGTTCAATAACAAAGCTGCATGGCAACATGATGGTGGAATTTCCATAACAGCTTCTGTGTTGTTCATACATAGAAGGATCTGTCATGCTAGAATGTCATGCAGGCTCACCACGTTTGGTGTGCCTAGACAGTAAAAGTGCTTATGTGTGCTCTTCAGCTGTCAGCTGCAGCCTCTTGACACTGAGCTGTAGGGAAACAACACCTGGCAGGTCGAGAGTGTAGAACAGGAACTTAAAATGATAAAATGTTTCTCCTTTCTCATTACGTTTTATTTTATTATCATTAACATTTTGTAATAATGCTGCTTCAATAGTGAAAAATGCCTTTCCAAAAGCCCAAGTCAACAGCTTCATAATTACTTGTTTTGTTTAACCAACTAAATCTAATTCCCAAATATTCAGTTTATTATCATAGAAGAGTAAGAAAACAATATTAGAAAAGTTTGAAATCAGTCAATAATGGGTGATGTGGTTTAAACCATCCGAATGGTTGCAGATGATTTTTTGGCTCAATCTACTAAATCCATTAACAAACTTTAATTGTTTCAGCTAGAAACATTTAGATCCAATAGTTCGTAATTTTTGAATGTCTGGAAAAGTAATGGATATGGTCATTTCTAGAGGTTGAGGCAAATCATTTACACATGGATCATAGAAGTCAAACATGTTCCACAAACATTCTTCAGGAAGCTTGCTAAATAGTTTAAATTATATTTGTGTAGATGCAGGTGCAGGATGTAACTGTAGTGAATAATTAATTTTATATAGGCAGTAAAGGTTGTTGTTGTTTGTTTTCTTATAAATAGTTGCATGTGTAGGATTACTGCTTTTGATGTTGGATGTCAGCTGTGTTGATGTTGTGATTCTTATCAGTGTGTTGCTGACGGGGAGAGCTGTGCTGCCTGCATATAATTTACACACTGTGGTCAAACTGATTATGAGGGGTTTCTGAGGGTGAGGGCAGGGGATTTCTATCGAATGCTCAAAGCCTCTCTTTTTCCCACTACAGATAGTAATTCAGTCTCACTTGGCTCACCTTTCTTTCTGTAAATTAAAGACCGATTTGTGGATCAAAAGAGGAAAAAATCCAGGTGGATTATCATTTTATATAACCGAAGAATTGGGTTTTAAAAATGGAGTAAGTCCCTGAAACACCTCCACAGTTTGACCTGATGTCGCCCTATTTTGGATTGGAATATATACTTATTTATTTTACTTTCGTTGTTATTTACAGGCAGGCATGATGCATCAGCCAGTTATTAATTGAAGCTGTTCCTGATCAACAGTTTTATTGCCTTATCCCAGCCGCTCCTTTTTGGATCTGATGTCTGGGTTTAAGCAGGGTGGCTGCTTTTTTAATGTATTCGTGAACGATGATAAACCCTGGTGAGAACAAATGAAACTGAGCACAGTGTGTCCTTGCAGCTGATTGATTAGTTCACTCCTATCTATTTCTGTTCCACATCTGTTTATTTTGTCTGTCTGTTTGTATTTTCTATTGTCCTCTTATTTGTCATCAAATTCTAGTATCTTTGGTATAGTTTATATTAATGAGATAATGTTAAGTCAGGATTTCCTCACAGTCTTGTTGAGATCCTATTTGTTTGTGCTAAATTTGTAGCTTTAAAGTGTTAAGTTTTAGTTAGACATTTTGAAAAACACTTACTTGCTTTTAGGCTACAAAATTCACACCATCCACCAGACAAATGCTGGTAAAATATGCAAGTGACTGGTAGATTTGCTTCACTCACCAGCCCAAAAAACAATGGTGATATGGTAAAATTTAAAAAAGTTAATTTTCCACGGTGTTGGCTTTTCTTGCCGAGAATTAGATGAGAAAGTTGATACCACTCTCATATCCATAAGTATCCATCTGTACTGTGTTCTCTAGCTAGCAGCCAGTTAGCTTAGCTTAGAATAAAGACTGGAAACGGGGAAACAATTAGCCGGGCTCTGTCAAAAGGGTCCTCTTTGGTATGGATCAAACAAAACGATATATAACTTGGTAATTAGCAAGCTTAAGAGTTGCTTGTAGGCCCCTGTGGACAATCTCTTCTTCTTCTTCCCTCACTAGTGGGCAGTTTGCTGTGGTCCGAAGATGTCGGCACAGGGGTACGGGTGGTGACTACGCCGCGAAATCCATCAAGAAGCGGCGCAGCAAGTCAAGTCGACGAGGGGTGACGAGGGAGGACATAGAGCGCGAGGTGAACATCCTGAAGGAGATCCAGCACCCCAACATCATCACGCTGCAGGAGGTCTTTGAAAACAAGGCAGAGGTCATCCTAATCCTGGAGCTGTGAGTTGCATTATCTTCTTCTTTTATACAGTAGTTCTATACTCATCACAGCGGGGCACATTTTGATTTCCTAAGTTATAAGTTTAACCTTTTAAAAAAAGGGTAGTAATAAGATTCCTAAAACATAATCGGGGGGAAAAAAAATCCATGACTTGCATAAAAGGCATTGGAAAACACTGTTATTAAACAGTGTTTTATTAAATAATGTTATTAAAGATCAATAATATTATCTGCCCATACAGTGAGACATATAAATTAGATAACCCAGCATTTTCTTAAAACATTATGGTCTTGCAAGTATGAAATTTCAAAAATAATCTTTGCAAGTCCTCATATTAACCAGTATGCATGGTAGACTGATTGTTGGGTTGTGTCGTGTGGCACAAAGATTACTAAGCACCAGTTAGACTGGTTTTGCCAGTTCAGGTGGAACTCTAAACACTGCATTCAAGTTTACACTACAATTATTCAGCTGACCCACTTACTCAGAACAAATAAACATGAACGCAGAATAGAGTACACCTCAGTTAGTAGGTCACCTTACAGACAGCAGTAATGAGTGTAATGTTGAAGGCTACAGTTGGCAGACAACATTCCTGACTAGTGATCGCATATGATTAAATTGCAAGAAAAAATAACAACCGCAAAATCAGTCCAGGGGTCTACAGGGCCT
>JABXJD010002059.1:0-63414 GCA_013375575.1 Percina caprodes | reverse complement strand
ACTAACATGGACAGTGCATTGTGTACAAAATACAAGAATGAAAACATTTTTTTTTTTACCTCGCTCGGTCCAATGCATATTCCAAAACTTGTTGCTTTGGGAAATAAGAGTTAAAGGAAACAGGTCAGTCAGAATAGAAACTCCCAAATTGGTAGATAATAGAACAAGTTGTGCAAGTCCTGGTGAAGGTTTTCTGTTGGATCAGGGTTAGATGCATCTAGTATAAAACAGCACTGTGGATGTCCAATAGGGACAAAGGACCTGGAAGAGATGAAACTCACCATTGTGGTCCACCGCCAGCTGCAAGGCGAGTGACGGTAGACGATGCTGTCCTTTCTGCCCCACACTGTCACCTTCCCAAAGTGACCATTCACACCCTGTGCAGCAACACAGAAGACGTATTGCAAACAGCACGACCAAGCACATATACTATATGATAATATATACACATTAACACAGATACACTGATTGTGGCTGGCAGGTTGATAGGACAGTACCAATACCAAATAGTCTGGCTGGTAACGTAACAGTTCCCTCAATCAGATGCCACAGACAAACAGCTAAGAACACTTAAAGAGCGAAACAGTTTCATCTTAGTTGATTCATCCTCTGCGTATACTTTAAATGGTCCAGCAAAGTGAACAAATGCATAATATGTCTCAGAGTCGTTAACACGGGGTAACTCGGATTAGTGAACTCTAGTAACTGTGAGCCCACCCAAGAGAGTGGCTGAATAGCAACAAGCTCGTTGATGCCTGGCGGTTGAGGCTAACATAGCTAACGTAAGCATGCTAGCCCGTTCCCGGTGGGCAAGCTGTAAGTTACTAGCTACGCTAATGATGTTGCGTCGCCTGAGACACAACCATATAAAGCGACGTGAATCTCACCGAAAAGGATGGACTTATCTCCTAGATTGCATAGCGGTCGAATGTAGCTCCAATGCAAGAAAACGAAATGAAATTGAAATATCAGTGTCTTCATTGAAAAAAAGTCGGAGCAGCAGCCATTTTCTTCCAGTGTGACAACAACAGCTAAACTTCCGGTTTGGGCAGTGGTGGGCGGGGCCACACTAAGTGTAGACTTTACCGCTGGTTCTTGATATCTGATACATGGAGACTATTCTAGCCGTTTTAACATACATCGACCACCCTTGTAATTACATTTTAGATATCCATAATAGCATTTATCCTAGTCAAAATTATATTTACACTAGTCGGAATGATAAAAATATCCACAATAACATTCTTACTAGTAGAAATTCATTTTTCAAAATATCTACAATTTTGATTAGGCTAGGCTACAAGGCCTAGTCAAAACTAAATATAGGCTAACATATCTTTAAATACTTAAAAAGAAGGCTATAAGTAGCCAGTTTAACATTTAATAGCTAAATTGGATATTTATTGCAGAAATATGCTATTCAATTATTTCCAGTCAAAAAGACCATTTCAGACATTACTTTCTATAGGAAGAATGCCATTGTAGATATCTGAAATTTTCATTGTCTAATTGTCAAATTGTCTTTTTACACAATACACATGATTGAATGTTGGCTTATGCATGTGTTTATACAACCACATCTGCTCTGTGCATTCAACACTGCGTGAACATCAGAGCTTTCATGAATACCGTGAAGCAAGGTGCTACAAGTAGTCTTCCACTAGATCTGTGGATGTGGGAAGAGGGGATTGTATAATTAATACCTATGAGGAGGAAGACTGCCTTCAGACAGTCACTGTTTTCAGTGTGAGCAGCTCATACATGCACTCTGCTACATTGCAAACTGTGACACATATTGATCATTTAAAATGATCAATATGGTCAATATTATTGCCTGGCTATCAGAATATAAATAATGATAACTGTACAAATAATTAGAACATTACCATGTCAGCAGTATGGATATTTTAAAAGAACAAGTAGGCCTACTTGTATTACTTCGTTTAATAGGTATAGAATAGTTTTGTTATTCAAAAGGTGGTTGATGTGTCCATTTGAGTTTGTTGCATAAGGTCAAAAGCAAATTATTCTTTTTACATTTTGAATGGTAAGTTCTGGCACATTTGAATGAAGATGAAAACATTCCACAGTCATAATGTCAGCCTAAAGCATATACATACATACATATTGGTAGGTTGAAATCCCATAACTGTACAGTAGGGGGAAGAGCAGGATAGCAGATTCATCAGGCTGAATGCCACACTGAAGTAATAAAAGAAGCACCAACACAAAGGACAACTGGAGATTTGTAAGAATTTCAAATTTCCACTTGCAAATATTGAGGTGAGAATAATTTGTGCCCTGTAAAGTTTTTTGAGTATACCATCTAAATTAAATAAAAAAATATTTTTTAATCCCATAAAGGCATACATAAAATATCCAGAGATCAGAGAATACATCTGGTTTAGGTTTAAATGACATAAAAGTTCAAATGCACTGTTGAGCACTTTTCCAATGAATGTCACTTAAACACATCTACTGTTCACTTTAAACACTCTAGAATTTTAGCTTAGACTACTGTAAGTGCTGTGACTTCCCATTGTATCTATCCTGATGCATGAAACAAAGATCACTAACCATTATGCTAGATAGAAATTTAATGAAATGCTATTTAAGCATGTGGATTTTAATCTCACAGTTAAGTTAACTTACATACATGTACTGTAACCATTATTCATTTTTGGCACCAGTGAGAAGTTAAGGGTCTCTTTTCCGGCTCTCTGTTTTGAAAAGTGTTATTTCAAAATCAACGTCTCAATAGTTCCTTTATGAGGGCAGAAAGGTTCTGGGTGGGGCTCAGTTAGGACCAGTTCTCACTTGCTACACACACACATAGCTGAAAGAGCCACCACGACAGGGCTTGCTTGGGGTCAGTCACATTTCAAAATGTGACGTTGTAAAGCTTTTCTTCTGTGAACAGGATTTAATGTGGTCACAGTTAGTTGGAATCCAGATATTGCAAACGCTGCCAGAGTGTAGTTTCTAATGTATTAATTAAAATCAAATGGTTCAGATTATCTTAATATTGCAAGGTTCTCCGTTGACCCAAATCCCTAAACTTGCTTTATTAAAGGTGCTCTAAGCGATATCACACATTTTTTAGGCTACAACATTTTTTGTCATGCACATACAGCAAACATCTCCTCACTATCCATTAGCTGCCTGTCCTATACACACTGTAAAAAAATGCGAATAAAGAAAACGGTCAGTTCTGCTTTTTACTTGGACTGGTTTCCATCCCTGACAGTTCCAAAGGCCCAAGCTGTGGTGTTGAACTGACAAACATCCTCACAATTCATTCTTTATGACCTCACCAGTGAAAACTGTGCTCGGTTGGAACTTGGAATGAATATAACAAATATAATACTGAACAGCTAGAGAGTTGGACATTCTATTGAATAAAACAATAATGGAGAAAAGTATGTGTGAGAATAAATAAAAATAATGCAGTATTACAGGTAGAGTCCATTTTGATAATGATAATGATGAGGCTTGTAACTTAAGGCGCTCTGTGAAACTCTATCCTCTGTGGAGTGAAATGTTTGGCAGGCCGTCAGATGTACATCATCTTGGGTAGCTGTGAGAGATACAGTGGGCATTCTATCACAAGGTTGGCGGTTCGTTCCTCAGCTCCACTTGTCAAAGCGTCCTTGGGCAAGACACAGAACCCCGATGGTCAGACCAGCATGCACCTTGCATGGTAGCTTGCTGCCACCTGTGCGTGTGTGAATGGGTGGCTTTGGATAACAGCACTATATAAATACTGCCATTTATATCTTTTCTCATTTGATTTTATAGAATGTTATTCCTCAACCACATTTAACATTCTCATCATCACAAGAGAAAAATGATTTACAACCACGCTTGAAAAGGCAAAAGGGGAAACCGATTAACATACTGATGAAATCATCAATGTATAATAAAGTGCTGCCCTCAGAATGGCACAATGTCTGGAAACTTTCTTCATACTGCTGCTGTCCTGACAAATTAAAAATGACAGTTTAATAGTTACAAACCCTTAACCTAATTCCTGCATTGCAGCCACGTGGAAAAAGATACAGGATTTTAGGATTTTAAGTAAGCTTTTCTCCAAATTAGGAGCTGCAATCAATTATTCAACTCACCCAAGGTACACTCCGGCAAGGTAGAGGTGGCAAGTGGCCAGTGCCGACCATCTGAGACATCTATGTAAACAGCATTTTGATTGCAATGTAAATGGCTCTTAGTTTTCATAAGTGCTCCCAGAGTTGAGACTTCAGGAGAGGTGGATTTGACTATTTTAGTCTGTATGGGCATGTGTAGATAGAGAGTACTTGCACAGGGTTCATTCAAGCAGGTTTTCAGTGTTTGTTTGATGAAGTTTGTTATCTTGCTTTCATTTTTTCTGACTCTCCTCTTTCTCTACATTTGTATATGTGATGCAAAATTATAAAGCTATTATTCCAATACCTAGTCTCACTATTTATCCCTTCAAATGTTGCTCCTATTTTACTATACTGGCAACTGGAGAGGTTGAGAGGTGGTCCTCTAAACTTTTGTACCTGCCAAGATTTACTTCTGTCATAACACCTGTGAACAAAATCTGTTTAAAGGAAAACTTAAACTAAATTATTTATAATATCATAGATTAGTAATTAGAAGCAAACATGCAGGGAAAAAAGGAATCAGCCGACTTTCCAAATTCCTGACATGTGGCAGGCTTTTTAGCCTAAGCTGTTGGAGGCTTTCAAATCCAAAAAGTGTTGAGGCGTGATATATCACTCCCCATAAAATGAGCCCTTCACAATATGAGCCATCTTCTTCTGTGTGTGAGGACAGAGGGCCTTTATCCAGATGCAGTCATAATTTGGCTCTGCCATGAGCTCTGGTCACGTTTTCTCTCTCTCTCTCTCTCTCTCTCTCTCTCTCTCTCTCTCTCACACACACACACACACACACACACACACACACACACACACACACACACACACACACACACACACACACACACAGTGGAGAAAGGTAGATGCCATTGGATCATGTAATACCTGTAATAGCAAATGAGCTATTTTTTATTTATTTATCCAGGTAAGTTAATTTGGGAACAAATTTTATTTGCAACAACGACATGTCACATTCACACAGTTACACATTCATACCTGGAAGCTACAACCACAGTCTGATCTGCTGGCAACTGAGTCAGTAGCATGGTGTAACACTGCAACCTTACGGTTACAAGCTTGCTTCTTTGACCTTTAGGCTGCCACACCTTGCGTGTCCAATGGCAAAAAAAAACTCTTCACACAATGTTCACACCCAATTGGCAGCATCTTACTGTAAATATATTGCACCTACACCTACTATTACTCACCATGATTGATTTGAGACCTGGAAACAGTGGGAGAGAAGACTCTTTCTCAGTCTGCAGTCTGTTTTTTCTCTCGAGTGAAGAGATGAGAACTGCAGAACTCAACCTCAGCCCAAGTAAAGAGATTTCATGGTTTAGTCATGTCCAAAACTTTAAAAAGCAGATTCTCAGAAAATAATTCTCTGGTGGACGTTACATAGACATAGGAACAATTTCTATGTATAACTCACTTTATGCTATTAAGTTTAGATAAATTTTTTACATTAAAATGATTTAAACAAAAGACATTACACCTTCTAAACACATGAACATGAGCATATAAACCAAAAGAGCAACCTTATAGTGTCCTCACAAAATGAGACATTTAATATAAATTCATTTTGTAGTGTGGGCCAGAATTGGTCTATTTTTTATATCCCTAAAAGTCATTAAAATCTTCAATTTGTATTATAATCTCACTTCTCATAATGTCATCTCTACTACTTTTCATTTTACTTTTTTTTTTTCATGAAACCACTATTCACTAGTTTATAGGAGGTAGTCCCCAATTGTCCTGTCTGGATTATAGCAGCATATCTGGACTTTGCACACTATGAGCTTGTGACTCAGCTATTGTTTCAAAAAATGTGTTGCATAGGATTACAGGGCTGAAGAAAAATCTCATGATTTCACATGAGGAGAGGAGCAAAAAGACCCACAGAGAGTTGGCCTGCAGTGAGACAAATGGCTGTCTGTTTATGAATCTGGTTGAAACAGAGACAATATCTTTTATTTGTGGTTAGACAAACAAAACAGCAGCAGCTTTGTTTTAGTTAATTATCTAACTTGATTTCACATTTGTTTATACAGTGAGTCACTTCTAATTTGTTTTAAAGTGTATTCCAGCAGAGTTACGACTCAGAGAAAGTCGTGTGTTGATGAGTTATGATGTACCATAAGGTGAAATAGAAGTGAGAAAATAACAGGTGTTCTGAAGAATTGACTTCAGTTACGCAACTGATCTTTAAAGGCCTCTGTTCCTGTGACATTCTCTAAACACGCACAGAAATGGACTGTTATTATGTATAGTGCTTTTATAGTCTTAACGACTACTCAAAGCGCTTTTACATTTGTACAGGAACCATTCACCATTCACCATTCACACGCATTCATTCACTGTGGCCGAGGCTGCCGTACGAGGGTGCCACCTGCTCATCAGATAAACACTGACATGGGACTGCAGGGCCAGGGATCGAACCATTGACCTTCCCAAATATGAATTCTAGAAATGAATTCTGTTTTTCTTCAGCGGCAGCAGTCTTAATTTCTGTGAGGTCTAAGATGACCTCATCCATCACAAGCAGGAGGCAGTGCGGAGAGGAAGAGAGAAAGACAAAGTCAGAGAGAAAATTATATAGGTAGTTTTCTCAAATTCAGTCTCACATTTCCCCAAAGGCTCACAAGAATTCCAAAATTCTGGGTGTTACATTTGATCGGGGTAAAATCCGGATACTTGGATGGGGAACCATGTCAAAGTCAGGTTTTAATCCCTTTGAGATCACAGCTGGCTCTGTTGTGTGACCTATATTTACTCAATCTTCCATGTTTTACTGTCAAAATCAGGGTAATGACAAAAAGTTATGTTAAGTAAAGCACCAAAATGAACGAGTCCTCCAACCAATATGACCACATTGGTCATTTGTTCCTACTCTCTAATATGACCCATGGGAGTGTTTCCTAAATTAGCGCCCCATTGGATTTTGTTGTAGCATCGACGCTGAGTTCTCAGAGTTTGGCAATTATACTTTAATGCGAACGTCATCAGAACCAATGGAAAATGGCCAAAACTACAAATGTAAGACCCAAGTTATCCTTTAACAAAGTTATGTTGGTGTTGTGTGTGGTTTTCTGGGGTTTCTGCAACAAAACAGGGTGATTCAATCTCAGGGAAATGGCACAAGAGCTGCTAAGTGAGTTAGAGCGAACATTAATGTTTGACATTATCCTGAAACAGCAGGAGGGACCATGGGACATGTGGGAAAGGGGATGGGTGGAAAACAGAGTGAGCAAAGGATAGTGCTGTCCAAACCAACAACCACTGTTCATTTTCAGTGAGTTAGCATTTGGTGGTTATTAGTCTTGGATGTATTTCCCCTGTGGAGCCATAACAGTCTTGATTGATTTACTGTGTAATGAGGTATTCACTGGCTGAAGGAGCAGGTCTTTGTTTCTCCTTGTTTATTTCACCTTTCTGTTTGCTTTATTGCAATCAAAAGAAATACACAATAGTCTAACCGCTTATCATCGTGATGGTTTTAAATAAATAAATGTATATGAATAAATATTCAAACACATGATGGTGTTCTAACCTTGCACTGCTGACTGCACTTCTACCTATGTCTTCCTTTTGTGCCAGTAATCAAATCAACAAGTTAAAATTGAGCGATAAGTAGGCAGCTCCTCTTTGAAAATGAGCCCACTGGAAGTCAGTAAAGCTCCAGACAGAACTGCCCCCAAAGACATTTTCAGGAAATGATCAGATGTATTTTCCTTCCACTCCCATTAATGCTTCTAACACAGAACTGAGGTGTTAATTAGCTTTGTCAGGAGTGGATGCATGCAATCTACATTTTACAGCCGAAGTCAGATTTAACTGACAACATGCAAGCACAGGCAAGAGAAACAGGTCACTATCTTTCTCTGTAACCACATGACTCACTCTTTCTCTCTTTTTTAAGCAGCATACAAAACTCAAAAGGACAAAAAGGGCAGATACACACACACATACACACATATGCATGCGCACACACACACACACACACACACACACACACACACACACACACACACACACACACACACACACACACACACACACACACACACACACACAGAGAGGTCCTGTTTTTTCTCTCAGATAAGCAGCTGGATGGGTGTTTTGGTTGGCACAGGGATTAGCTGGCCTCTTACCTCGCCAGCAACCCAGCCTCCCACTGGAAATCCACCACTAGGCTACTGGTTTACATGCATACATAAACATCCAGTCATGGCACACATTCACACAGAAACATCATAGGATAGATGTAATGTAAGCAAATGATTATAAAAAAGTCATATGGTGAGACATTGGCATGACTGACATGTTGCTGGCCACTTTGGCTGCTGACATGTTGACAAAGTCACACACAAAACTAAAGACTGCATATAGACAAAATAGTTAGCGAGAAATGAAGCTGGGATAGCAGCAGCACAGATAGTGGAGAATAAACTACCTTCGGCCCATTTCTTTTTTAGCTAGCTAACACGATTTACAATCACTTTGAATATACTGTACATGTCCTGACAAAATGGGAGATGAGCACTTGCAAAGCTGCTGCACTGCAGAACAAGACACCATTATACTTTATACTTTTTATTTGACTGACACACCTATGTACGGTATGTTTTTAGTTTTTTACTAAGACATGGTCATCTACAAGTCTTCCAAAACAAGAAAGCAAGAGTCTGAGGAAGAGAACAAAAAGAAATATTAAAGGGCCACTCAACTCCATTCCTTTCACTGCCATGATAATCAGACTCAATTGTGATTTAGTTACTGCTTCATTATTACTTTACTTTTTGAAAGAAAATCTGAAAACTATGATCCTTTCAATCATTACTAAGTGTACACGCACATAAAGCAAAAACAGATGTGGACACAAACAGCAACAGCTGCTTTCAAGTGTTGCTCCCTTCTTGTAACCATAAGCTTTTAGTGTCTAATAACTTCCATTTATAGCAGCATCTTTATTTGCTTCAGGGTCATGGACACAAAGGCAACACCACCAGTGCAAGAGAAGACCAAAAACAATCGCTCATCATCACCTTTTTCATGGAGGGTTAAGAATACGTTTTTGATTTCCACAACGTCATTGTAACTGTTAAACTGTTATTAATAACTGCCTCAATGGGAAAAATGAGTTAGCATCAGTCTAATGAGTCATTTACAATACAGTACATGCTGTGGAAGGCTGAGAGGGAATAGGGAGTGATAGACGTTAAAGAGATCAGAGGTGACAAGTGGGGAATTTCTCTGGGTTTAACAAATGAATTAGTTTAGCATTAAATGAGGATGACAAACAATTTAAATTTATAAAATTCTTATTATCAGGTGTAAAGAACCAAAACCGGCTTGGAGTGGATTACTGTATGAAGTAATGATACATCACAAAACCAAAGACACAGCAGTGGGCTGAAACACCAAGCTGTGAGCCATGATAACATTCCCCTGTAATAAATGTATTCTGAAGTGATTTATGAAACCAATGACAATGACAAAGAAAGCTGCTATAAAAGCTAGAAATACAAGTCTGGGCAAACTAGCCAGTCATTCACCTTAGGGGAGAAAATCAATCTAATAATCTGTTCTGGCAACAGCAATATTTAAACCATCAAATCCTATCATAGAAAAAAGTGTTTGGAATGGGTCTTGAAGGTTTCAGGCATTGATAACTTGAATAATGATGAATGGCTGATGCACAGGTGTGCAAGCCTTTGTCCTTCATCTGCAAATGCCAGACTCAGTAAGTTATCAGGGAGTCACTCTGAAGTGTGAGCTCACATTTATTATAAAATTTTTTTCTGGACATGACTCAGGTTTGTTTTTGTTTCCCTCAGGTTAACGTTTGGAAGAGTGGTACATCTCTTTGCAAGCCTGCTCTTGCCGAGACTTTTATGTTGTTACATCCATTTATACTTGTATCTATTACTGTAAATGTTTATAAGGTGATGGTTTTAATTAGAAATTTCACCATACCTGATTGTTTCTCTCTGTGGGCAACATGTTGATGTATCTACACACATGAAGCTGGGAACAGAGCCATGCTGTGTTTGATCTGTTAGTGTAAATTTGCTTGAGAAACTGCCCTTTAAGCATGGATCCCAGTGAGCTTATTGACACCAAATCCTCCATACAACCATTACATGTGAAAATGCAAATCTGATCTTGGAGTAGTGCTTGGGGGCAGCTCTCTACCTCTGTCTGTTGGATTTTTTTCTTCTGTTAGCCATCCAGGCACAGGGCTCAACCGATGACTCAAGATAAACAAGATTTACAAGATTTTGTACAGCACATTTTGAAAAGACATTTCCTTTTAATTAGTTAAGGAGCTATGAGCGTATTCTTATGAGACATCAACTCTGTGTGTGTGTGTGTGTGTGTGTGTGTGTGTGTGTGACAGAGAGAGAGAGAGAGAGAGAGAGAGAGAGAGAGAGAGAGTGAGAGAGAGAGAGAAAAAGCTGGAATCATTTCAGACAGGAATAGCCTGAAGGGACAACGCAGCATGAGGTCTTGGCCAAGGGAAACAAACAGTGAGCCAGCAAGTGAACACATGTCCTGTATCTTTCAATGCAGTGACAAGTTTACTCCATTACCGCTCTGCCCATTTTCCTACTACAATTGTCTGAGCGGAATAACTGGACATTCGAGGCACACGCTTGTAGAACAACTGCCTTGACTCAAACAGTCATGTTTTGGTCATTCAACCAAGTTGGTGAGTGCAGGACTTTTTGCCTCACAGAAGGTCTTGTAATAAGGTCCAGAAAACATAGATCATCATTAGCATCTTTAAAAGGTACAGGTTCAGAACAAAAAAAAGTAAAAACTCCATTGATTATACAAAGTTATATAGCTGAACAGTAGCCTGGCAGACACTGCAGATCCCCATGCAGAACATGGGGCTTACATTTTTGCACAACTATATCATGGCACAAATTGCTAAATTGTGTTATTCTAAATGTCTTTCAGAGTTCAATCCGTACTAGCAAAAATGCTGCGAGGTTGCCAAAACACATACAGACTAAAAGGCTCCATAAAGTTAAAGCAACTGACATTGGTTGCGCCCGCTGACTTTAGCCGTTTTGGAGCCTTATTTAAGTTTATGTTTCAACATTGGCCAGGGATAAAATATTTAGATTCCTTTGCTTTGGTTGCATACAGGTTGAAAAGTTTATTGAAATGCCTGCTGAATTCCTAGCAGATTAAGTTGCTTTAATTTTGACATGATTTCAGCTTCTGGATGATTTGACGATGATTTTTTGAGGAATCTAAAAACAATGCTATAGGTTTTTGAGAATGAAAAAACAGGAGGCGCGTTAACATTTAAAAATCTTTAGTCATCATAGGCAAATGTACCTTTTAAACTTATTGTAGTTACATGTGCCAACAAGTGATTCTTTCAACCTCAGGATTTTCAAATGTGCATGAACTTCTTTGTACAGCGTTTTTTATCTTTGACATGCCCTTTTTCATACCCCATCCTGAATGTGCCAGTTTCCATTGTTTGTATAAAAGAACTTAACTGAGTCTTACACTAAATGACTCACTGTAACACTGTAAGCATGTTAAATAAACTGCAACTTACTTTATACCTTTGTCTCTGTCTTTCCTGCCCCACAAAGCCATGCGTGGTGTAGGGAAAACATGTTCTGCTGAGGTCAATGCGGTGACTGTGTAACATTAAATTCCTTTACTATTCACAGATATTCCAAATCCACATAAGGTGATCACTGAGTATGAAGTGAAGATGTTTTTTGTATGAGACTTTCCCTATAGCAGTGTCCTCACAGTGAAAACAACCAGCTGTTTGAATGTGTTGTTTTATTATGGTAAAATGCAGTTTAAGTAAATTGTATTTGGACTGGTATTAAAACTGTTGTTGCAAGTATTGCTGCCGTTGTAGCAGCTGGCCACTGTTTTCAGCTAAATAGCTGTAAAAATCCTGCTGTACACTACCTGCTCAGCAAGAAAAACAAACAAAGCAGTACAATAACAAAAGAACAATGGCTCAATTAGAAACATGTTAAATAATAATATATGGAAAACTAAAAGTATTAAAAAAACAAAAAAGTTTTTATTAAAACACAATTCCCTGAAAAGGATGTGATCATAAATAATAAAAATGAATAAATGAAAGTCAGGCAACACAGAGGTAATGTTTGAGAAACACTGAGATCTAAGAAACTTCACAAATCATTACAGCGAAGCTTTTTTGGCTGAAGGTTGACAAACCAGTTCAAAGTTAAAGGTTATTTAAGAACTCTTGATAAAGCAGATAGGAACTTCAATGCCTGTCAAACGTCCAGACAGATGGAGAGTTTAGTGTTTCCTCCGTCTGTCCGCCTTAGACATGATGTAGGTCAGATCTTGTTGTAAGACTGTTCTACAGCTGCCTGCGGCTGCTGGAAGCCGAACCTTTCCTCCCACCCAAACATCATAACTCGCTGTCCTGTCAAATCACTGTTTTGACCCTCTAGTCATAAAATTACTGCTTTCATGTCTTGTCCAATAATACTGCTGACCCGTTGATTTACTGTTCTGTAATGGGGATCAGATTGAAAATGTAAAAAAGGTTAAGACAACATTGTATTAATACAATCATGGTATTATACACATATATTATTATGGTACGCGTAAATAATCTAGCTCCAGCTGTACTCTGTCCTTTTGTGACAAAAACAAATACAAGGAGAGTGGCCACTAGGGGAGAAGTGGGTGGCAACTGCATAGCAGAGGGGCTCAAAACCACTTTTGGCTAGTCATTTTTTTCAGTGATAGGGACACATTTTTGCAATGATTTACCAACTGAAATAAAAACACAAAGGGAACTGAAAACATTTAATAGAAAGGTAAAATACTGGCTGAAAGAAAACCAAACATGTAACCACTGAATAAGTTGTGTTGTAGTAATGTATTGTCTGTATTAGATGCCTGGCTGTTTGTGCATGGCTGCCAGGGTTCATCTCGGGGTCTGGGTATGCGAGATGAACCTTTGGCAGCCCAGGCCCACCTATCAGGGTGGGTATAGGTGAGCAGGTGCAAGTAACTGGCTGCTTGGGGTTTGTGCTGTTACGTGATGTGTTTGTTTGTGTAATGTGGTCTCAACTTTGTGTAATGTTGATGTAATACATTAGTATACTATGCATTTGCTCACATTTGTGAGTATGTAACTCACACTATGTAGTTCTTTTAAAAATTATATTTGGATTGTATTTTTTAGAAAGGCCTGACCAGGGACTGGGGTTGCAAATTAACATTTTGCAAATTGCAGCACATCTACACATATTGTTATGGCCGGTGTGTTTTAAATGTGTTTGGTAGTAGTGTTGCTCTCTTACTCCTTTAATCACAATTATGAAAAGTCCCTCAGAGAAAAGTGTTAAAATGACGAGAGGACACTTATGCGTGAATGCATCCCCATGGCCTGTCCACACACGCATGTTTGGTCGCACTCACATGAAAGACACTGCCATTGATTCCAATGAATAGAAGGAGTGTGCCGTTTTTGGAAATTTAGTGATTTTACTGGAGTAAACGATGTATTAACTTTACACACCTGTGGGAAAGAAACACAGAAACTGGAGAATGGAAAGAGCTTTCATTGACATATTCTAGATTATGATTGAATTTCAAGGTTAAATGAAGGTTATAGCTTACTCTTTGCCCACAGTGGAAAATGTAAGGGTTAGTTACTAAGTAGGTTTGGTAAGGTAAGTTTGAATGAGCTCAAGATGTTGCTCTTGTTTACATGTATTTGTTGCAATAAAGACAATGATTGCCTCAAGTGTCAACTCAGAAATCGGTCCTGCTTGCATTTCTATACCTGCAATTCCAGTCCGATCATTGATCAATCAAAAGCTTATTCAGTGTTGGAATGTAAATACGGTAATACATTTAAGAAGGAGCTGTAAAGGTTTGATCCTGGCATCAGCATTGTGTAGGTTCTGTTTTACTAAAACATGTTTGACAGGTACTGTAAATGCTGCACATACTCTCCAGTCAAATTACAGAATAAGGGTTTCCATTCAAAACATACAGTAAGCCCACAAAAAATAGGACAAAACAACAGTAAGAGTAGTTCATTTAAGAATAAGGTCTCGGTTTTCAATATTGAGGTATGTCAAGGTCACTTTAGCTTGCTTCTGAAATCTATGCACAGAAATCTTTCTCTCCCAATATCGATTCTGACAAAACTGTAGGTATCTGCCGATGCAGAGTACTGATCTGATACCAGTGCTTTTCCAACTTCAAAATCAGTAAACTTCACTGACATTTGTTGGCGTATGACTTGAATGTAATGGTGGAAACAATGAATTGTATAATGACTAAATCAATAAAGACAGAATAAAAGCAGTGAACATGTGAATAGACTGAGGCGACGTGAATGACATGACGGAGAAATTACTTATGTTTCCTCCCTTCTGTTTCATCTTAAAAAGCCTGTGAGTAATACTGTAGTATCAAGAGGAGGCAGCAGTAAGAGAATCTCAGTGGGCCTACTCTGCCCTGGTCTGGTTCTCAGGGGCTGACATGTTCATATTGCTACATTGTCTTGCATAACCAGAAGTGCCACAATGCGAGTGGCAGCAGAGATGAAAAATCACAGTTGGAGGAACAAGAAAATAA
Source organism: Percina caprodes (assembly GCA_013375575.1). Taxonomy (NCBI): domain Eukaryota; kingdom Metazoa; phylum Chordata; class Actinopteri; order Perciformes; family Percidae; genus Percina; species Percina caprodes. Next base: position 48,646 of record JABXJD010002059.1, on the reverse strand, counting down.
ACATCCAAAGCAATTTCTAATGGAAATTAAAAAGCTCTATGCTTTGGCAATGTTTGGTGCATGAACTTAATTTTGTGGTGCTCCACTAATCTCCCCAAAGGTGAAATATGCCTTTTTTGGTTACTCCCTCTACATAAATCCGGATCAGATACAGAACAGTACTGGGAAGAACTGTAAAGTAAACTTTCTTGTTTACAACAGTTGGGCAGCATGGATGATTTCTGACGCAATGAATGGTGGTTTTGCAAAACCACTTTTACTGGTCAGGATAAAATCAAGGTTGTAAAAAGTGGAATAGTGATGTCTTCCTGAGCTGAAGATAGCACTGACTGTTCTATTGAGAGCAAAGTTCACAGTTGAGATAGGAATTATTATGTGAACTCATAGAAATTAAATTAATTTCTATGTGTGAACCATAACAAAGTAATGACAATTTGGCAAGAAAATTATTATTATACATAATTATTATTGACTGGGGAATACAGTGATGTGTTTAATTTTCTGGTGTTCTTACTACAATGAGCTGAAGTCAGGGCTTTTCTGATCTCTATACTCAGCACTTCAACCTGCTTCTTCCCAGATCGACATTTCATTGTTTCTCATCTGGTTTATGTTAGTTTACAGTTTGCAAAAAAGAAATTGTGCTGTCAGTGAGACACACCATGTTGGTGCTTGATGTTGAAAAATGAATGAGTTATGATGGGTTGATTGCCATTCAAATAAGTAGACACAGCTTTGGTTGGGGTAAGTCCCTGGTGTCTAACTGAGGATAATAACCCTTAGGATCCCCCACGGTCTTTCACTTCATGCACTCTGTCATTTGAACTCAGTGACACTCCATTATCATTCCAGCTCTTGCTTTATCTTAGTGTTGCCAAACTTAAATCCTCTCAGGTTTGTGTTTCAGAGGGGACTGGCTCAGACATGAATGCAACCTGCAGGCATCTGTGTGCTTAGGTTTATATAAACAAAGCTCATCACGCTGTTTTAAAGTCACAATTGGTGTAGCTCTAGTTGGCTGGTGGGAGGACTTTGCCACCATACCATTACACATATTTTTCATCACACAAGTTTCATTAAAGCGACGGCATTTTGATTCAGAAAAGAAACATTCATGGGCACAGAAGAAGGGAAAAAAACCCAGCAAGTAATAAACAAAATATAAAATTAAGAAAGCGATAAAAGCAGTAAGCTGATCAATAAAGCAAAAACAAGAGTTGCTGTGTTGCATGGGTGTGTGTGTGTGTATCTCACATCTGTTTACTTTGTGTGTGGTGCAACTCACTACATCAAACTGGTTTAGTAATGAGAAAGCTCTGTTTTCACAATAAATAAACCTTGAACCCCTCACATACACTTTACCTCAGCTGTCACATTACGTCACTAGCCAAAAATGTCATGACCGTGGCCACATACCTGCATTGTACCTGCAACAAAACCCATTGTGACATGGAGGTAGGATTTCTGGCATGTACATATTTGCTTGTAAAGTTCATAAATGGGGTGTTATTTTCAGTGTTTGGTTGTTCGGAGCTGGTAGCATGTCAGAGCTCAAGGATGAATGTACTGAATGAACTGTGGTTTACCAATATGTCATGTAGAAATGGGTTTACATGGATGGATTAACAACAAAAATAAAAGGGTCAGTTCACTCAACTCACCTCCAATGGTGTTTATCCATGCTCATAGTTTGAAAAATTCAACAGCAAAATTTCTTTCCACAAATAATGTTCTCGTTACATATTACATGTCTTTCTTTGTGATTATAGTGAGATAGCACCAGCTGAGGTCTGAGGGCATTTTCTTAAAGGTTTTAAACAAAGACGGTTGGTTTCCATCCTCCATTTAACGGACTAGTTAGTGATGTGGATCAGATGTCTCAAAGATATTCAATTTCCTGTCCCAGAGGAGAGAAGAAACTAGAAAATATTCACATTTAACAAGCTGACATCACTGTCGATTTTTCAGCTTTCTTTGTAGTAAAGCCAACAATTGTTCCAGAGCATTGTATAAAGAGATAATTTGGCCCTACAGCAGAAATATTTCTCAAATCCCATGTGATAACATGCCCACACTCTATTGTTTTGGTGCTAGAAATGAGTTTACATAATTTGGGGTTCCCAAAAGTAGTGTAATATATGTATAAAATAGTAAATAAATGTCTAAAATGAAATTTTGTAATATCGCTTTTTGAGTAGGAGTATTTTCATCATCACTTGGACTTGCTGGTGTGTCTTTGGTTCTCAGGGGGTTAATTAACATTTATCCCTACATGTTTGTAACACTGTTGTGTTTTTACTTAATCACCTAGTCTGTAAAGATGTAATTTATGACTCATTTAAAAGTAATTTGTCAGTACCCTTACATCAGAGCCGGTGTTTAAGTGCATAATATACCTCATCGAGATTTACTGTAAGTGTTTACACTAAGAAACATTACCTTTCACTAAATCACCTAAACTATCTAAAGGTCAAGATTTGTGTCATTTAAAAGTCGTTTGTCACTACCCCCCTTAGAAGTAAGTTTTACATGGATATTCTTACCACCACAAGTGGGGTCAGCTTTGTGTAACTATGCTTTTAAACAGAATACTTAAATCAGTAAGGTAAGAATGCTGAAAATATAACATCAGACCTGGCCACAGGCTTTGGTTGTTCTCCAGATGTAGACTTTTGGTCCCCTTTGCTTCATCATTCAGAATGAATGAGTAATGATGCTAAGCGGGCCAAGCAGTTGAAGTCTGGTCTGGGCCGGTCTGTTCTGGCCTTGTGAGCTGTCGCCCCTTTTTTCACATAACCAATCACTAATGTATCCAAAGAGAGTCAATCTTCAAAAAGCGGCAGTAATCAAACGCCCAACAGATTCTCTAGAAAAAAAGAAAAAAACAGAAATGTCAAAAAAAGCACAAGTTTTGTGAAACGTGCTTTGCTTATTGTTACTTCTCTTGGATGTTTGCCCTTCTGTGTGCAGAGTTTGACATTAGAAGACTGGTTTTACTCATCTTCTGAAGAGGGAAAGTAACTCTGTGCTGGTCTCAAATCTGAGTTTAATGTGTACGTGCGAGCAGTTGCCTGTTTGTGAGAAAGAGTAGATGCAATTACAAATTTTCCAATGAGGTATTTACACTTGTGTGTAAAATCACAACACAAATTATTATCCCAAGCAGAGTAGGTGTAAATCAGTATGTGCCAGTTGATCTGATCTAATTACCAGTAACACTATATGAATACAAATTATTTTACATGCATCCACGACCCTGTGTCAGAAGAAAAAAACAGGGTTTTAATTTGGTTAAATGCAGTACATGTACATTCAGCTACTATCCAGATGTTTAGTTCCCTTTGTACTGCAGCCCCTGTCACTGCTCACTCTCATTGTTGGCCTGCATCTTCTCTAAGAAACACATATTACTCAGTCGCTTCTTTGCACCTACAACTGCTGATGAGGAATTAGCTGTATTTCATCAACACCCCATTTAAAATCAAAGTCATTGTACTGAAGACCACCACTGATCACACCAGTAAATTGTGTTGTTTAAAAGATTAGAATACTTTTTGTAAACGTATGGTGCACAGTGTTGATGAACATTTTTTTTCTGCAAATAAGATTTGATGCACACTGCAATTTAAGGCACTGTCCAGATCTGTAACCACTGACATTAATTTATCTACCTGACCAGCTGAGACCAAAAAGTATGGTCCTTTTTGTTCCAAAGTGTGTTGCATCTCCAATCAGAAGTGCTTTTCAACCTTAAATGAGTAAGTGTGGAGTTAGTGTAACTTTTTTTCATTTTTCTTTTTACGTGTGTAATGTTTTGTAAATATTATGGCAAATCTACACAGATGTTTTTTAATGTGTACTCAGCTTTAGAAAATATTCACTACATTATGTTTCCATCTTTTTTTTACAGAATGTGGTGCCTGTTTGTCATGCTGGTAACTTGCTGCACTGCACAAGACAGTATCCAGCACTGACATCATTGTAAATAAATAAAGCCTTTAGCCTGTCTGATGAAAGCTATGACTCAGCCCAAACATTATGTCGTGTTTCCAATCTGTTAAGGAGACGTCATCTCTTAATCTGTCTGTCAATGCAATCTCTACAACTACTTATTACATACCTCAACATACACAATTATCATTAACACTGCTTGTCTGTTTAGTTGACTCAAGTATAATATGTTATGTTGTAATATGTTACATTCAAATGTTTGATGATTAATGACTTTAATTCTTCAGGTAGTAGTATGGTGTGTATTATTAATAATACTATGAGTGACTAATAGGATGTTAACATGTGAGAAACAGCAAACTATAAATATTTTAGGCATACTATATTCATACAGAGGTAATTTTATCCTATAAGTCCTTTCACAGTCAAGTTTAGGCACAGTGATGTCTCTTTGTGGTTATTTTGGATATTGAGTGAAATGTACATGTACAATCTGATATTTTTAAACTTGTTAAGATGTGTGGACTCCCAATGAGAGAATAATTGATACAGTATCAACTGATCAATTAAAGCATAAAATAAAATGTTTTCTCAATGTCCTGTGAAAACCATGTATATACAAATGTCAATGTTTTTTTCTCCAAATAATCCAAAAGGTTTTCAAAAGTTATTCAACACATATATGAGGAACAATTCCATTCATCGTAAAAAATTAAAGTCACCAATTTGGAGAAAGTAGATTCCCACTGAACATAATAGGAAAAATGAAAAAGAAAACACACAAAAAACCTGACTAACTTATTTAAGCAACAAACATAGACTGTACTTAGTGATGTTCATATTTTTTAAATTGTCACTTCTGTGAACAGGCAGCTTTGAGCTAAAGGTCTGACTTCAACAAGAAGAGTCTAAGATTTGTCATAGGTGAGGCAGGAATGAGGACCCAAATGCAGAGACGGGGAGCCAGAAGGAGCCGGTAACACAAGGTTTATTTTGCACAATCCAAAAACAAGGGAGAAAGAGCAAAAAGGCAAACCGGCACAGAGGAGGCAAAAGTCCAAAAAGGCGAAAGTCACTGGATGAAACACAGGGAGGATAACAGGACATCGGCTGGAACACAAGGAGCAGGAATGCTTGCAGGACAGACGAACTGGACGAACAGGAATGATCCGACAAGAGACAAAGCAAACACTGGGGTTAAATACAAGAGGTAATGAGGCAATGGGGAACAGGTGAGACATCAGGTGAATCACATTAGGGCGGGACTGGACAATCAGACAAACAAAGTAAAGCTAAACAAGACAAGACAAGGCAGGAAGCGAGACTATCAAAATAAAACAGGAAGTAGAACAAACAGACACCGGGGAACACAAGACAGGACCAGCGACATAAGACCAGGGAGGAAACAAAGACAAACACACAAGGAGGCCAAAGAAAGAGGAAAATGAACTCAAACAAAACCCCAAACCACAACAAGATTTATCAGAAAAAATCTGTGCATTAAAATATTTCAAAAGCTGATCTCATTTAGAAGATCAATTGCAATTTTAAACATCATCATATTATTACACAAGCTGCATGTGGGATTTATCAGCCAGCTCTGACTAAGAAAAAAAACGTATGTGTGACACACGTTAGGCTACATCGTTATCAGAGGAGTAAGATCAGTAAAAGAGTTTATTGATTGCATCAGGGTTAGGGTTGAGTGTTGTAATGCAGATGAAACAGTTAAATTCACACTTTCTTGTCAGTAAAAAATCTTGAAAAGTAGGAAATGTGTCGATGTCTGCAGCAAGTGTTTTGATTCATGCTGCATCACATCTATCTATCGTCTACAGGAAAAATAAGCTTGCACATTCTGTCACTGCTTCTCTAAACACAGTCCTGGAAATATGAATGTGTCTGTCATCAGAGCAGAGGTAGGTTGTTTAGTTTATTGGCCAGTAGCCAGTTTGCACCTCACCAGAATTAGATTGACATTTATGAAAACAGTGAATGTAGTGTTTTAAAGAGTCCTGACCAGCTTGTACGTTATGCTGAAAGGTGAAAGGTGAAAACCTGTTGCTTTTGGTATTATCACAGGTGATGTTGCTGAGTGTGGGCGTAGGTGTAAGTAGATGCGGCTCCCATGTTTTAGATCCTCAGTGTGTCAGGCGTTTTAAACCAGCCCTCTGGATACACCTAAGAGCTGTCAATCAGTTGCTTTTATCACAACTCCAATCCTGTCGTGGGGGGGTTATAGTGAGTTCCTTACACTTAAATCACTCAACAAAACTGTCAAATGGATGGTATGCTGGAAAAACTGAGAAAGAAGGTAAGTCAAAAATGACAGAGCAAGAGGAGATTGTGCGTTATCGTGTGTGCATCTGTTGACATCACTGGCGATGCTTGTTCGAATGGAGAGTCGATGTCTGATTATTCTGTGTGCAGACAGAATAGTATTTCAGAAACAGCAGATCAGGGGGATTTCATGCTTTTTTTAGTCTGTTGGCTGCTGATTCATACTAACTGACCACACAAACTGGCCTTGGTACTGGCGGGTACTGTCAGAGCTTTAAGAGAGATAATGTGGGTGTGTCTGTGTGTGTGTGTGTGTTTGCGTGTGTGTATGTGTGTGTCTGTGTGTCTGTATGAAAATGTACACTTAAAAACTGAAGTTATAAGCAAAAGGACAGTTACTGACAACAAAAAGAGAATAACGCTGCGATGTAGGAAAAACTACTCCCTTATTAGTAATGTTGATGTAAGTGGTTTCAAGTTGTGTAAGAGTACTTGAACTTACTGGGGATGAGATAAGGAGGCATTTCCTCTGTCTGGTCTCTGTTGAGGAAATAATATGTGTCAATTAGCCCCTATGCAGCCCCAATGTAGCACTCCCCCAAGGAAAGAGAGATTCAGCTCACTCCTTTGTCTGTAAGATTGAATCTGTACTCTATATGCTTTACCTCAAATCTTATAATTATTGTACAGTATGTGATGTTCTCATATTACAGTGTCTACATGCATGTGTTTGAACGTGAATATGACAGACAGAGAAATATGATTATTTCTATTAGTGGGTCACTTATGTAAGAAGCCACTAAAAACAAAATCTGGTCCAAAAAAAGAAGACAAAACAGAAATGAATGCCAGTTGTATGAGACACAACATTGATTTCATTGACTATGAATAAATTAAAGTAGACATCATTTTGGAATTTACCTTTCTTTGCTTTTACATACTGACTTCTTTTACTTACTGACTGCAAAATATTAGTCACACATTGGACCATGTGAGGTTGAGGTGAACAATGGCATGAATAAATACACACAGAGTAAGGCAGGGAGGTGTGTAATATGTTTTTTACACTCTTTCCATTAAAAGAAAGATCTTATCATAACAGGAACTTATAGTGGAACCAAAAATGAAGACCAGGCAGATCCCCCCCACTCTTTTCTAGTAGAGGACTGAATCCATTTGCTGTCTATTTGAAAATTGTTTTTCCAAATTTGCTTTACAGTCCAGCAATTTTAAAACAATTTTGTACCATCATGATGAACTTCCTTGACATGTAATGCTGTTTCTAAAGCACAATCACTCTTGTGATAAAGTAGTGATAGTACCATAATAACACAGCTTTAAATTATTTAGAAATAATGTAGATTCTAGACTTGATATCAAAGTTGTGTAAATACACACTAACTGTACTATGGCCTATGTATAAAACACATTTAAAAGAAGAATAAAAACTGCACTGGCTTTCAGTAGTGTGGGAGGTTGTGTGGACTGTCTGGAAATGAATTTGAGAACAAATACATTGTTATACTTCTGCACATTCCATGTGATGTAATGGGTCTGTGGTTACAGAGGAGTGGGAGACAGATATTTGACTCTAGTTTTTTTGGGCTGGAAAGTTAAAAGGCATTGGACTGGTGTCCAGGCTATGATACTGTACATACGACACTGGGGGTGGAAAGAAACAGGTCTGAGTCTGGGCTCTGGGGATGTAATTGCAGTTTAAAGTGATCCTGAGTGGGATTTGAATGTGGGCGAGTACAGAACATAGGTAATGTAGTAAGTTATATGTTTCTCAGACTGGCTCTGTGTTAAACTACTCAACAGTTCATCTGTCTAGTATTTCAGCCCAGTCTCATGGCAGTTTGTGAAATGGTCACGTTATTTAATCTATTGATTCGTGTACAGGTCACGTTAATGTCGTTATTTTCGTGTGTTAATTATGAAGTTTGAAGCAAGTAAGTAGCATTTCATTTCCCTGTTGTTGCATCCCCCAGAGCAGCCCCAGTGTCATGGCAGTTTGTGAAATGGTCACGTTCGAAAATCGTGACCTATACACAAAATAAACAAGAAAATTGTGACCTGTACACAAATAAATAGATCAAAATAACATGACCATTTCATGAACTGGTGTGAGACCAGGTTCAGTATTTGGAGAGAGTCTTTGCTGGAACTGTATTACAGTAAAACAAAGAGTCTACAGCCATACTAGCAGTCCTGTAAGGCTGTGCTTTGAGCTAAATGCTAACATGCCAACAATGACAATGCTAAGAGGCTAGCAGTATCAGTTTACATTATCAGGCTTATACCATGTTTGCCATCTAAAGGCCGTTTTATGGTTGTGCGTAAACTAACCACCAGCGCGCGTGACCATTTCGGAGTTCTGCGTCTGGGTTGAATGTGCATTTCACCGCCAGAATGCTAGGCGTTGTGTGGTTTTCCGGAGGGTCAATTACGAAACTCTTTGTTTACTTGTGCGTTGATGGGTGCCTCGAGCCTGTGTGTGTTTGTGTGTGTGGGGAGTGGGTGTTAGAGCAAGGGAGAAAGTGGTTGAGTGACAGAAATTGTCTTCGGAGCAAGTTGTGATTCTAGAGTTTGTTTGTTTGTATGTTTTATTTGGATCCCCATTAGCTTCTACATAAGCTAAAAGCTATTCCTTCTGGGTTCCTACAATCGGTTCTTGTGACAATACTTTTTACAAGATCACATTATACAGACATTATAACATTTGAAAATACAAATCATATTTAAATCTTACAGTTAACGCAATAATAATAATAAAAAAAGACACTACTCCAAATAGATCTATTTTACCACGTTGGAAAATCTGTAGCAAGTTTAAAAGTTAACGCTCTTCTTGATTTCAGGTTGTTTATAGAGAAGGAGAACCAGGAAATGAGTCGGGGGGCCTAGTGTGGGGTAGTGGTGGCAGTGTTGGTGTATGTGTGTGTGTGTGTGTTTGTGTACGTGTGTGTGTGTGTTTATGTGTGTGTGTGTGTGTGTGCGTGTGTGTAACTATTCTGTGTTCTGCACGAGTACCCCTTTTTTCTTACACAACATACATGCTTTTTAGCCAGTTAATGTGCAAAGTCATATGGGTGCCAGTTTTTTTTGTTGGTCTGTGTCATAAATGGTTGTTTATGATGCTGTAAATCTCTCTTTCTGTGTATGTTATATACAGTAAACAAAATACAATGTGTCTTTCTTTAGGCTGTAAGCCCAGGATATGGATACCAGGTATCCTTATGGTAAGAGTGCATGCCCTCTCACATACTTTAGGTGGAACTAGGAACAGTACAAAGTCTCTTATGTCATAAGAAACACACAGAGCTTATGCAGCACATTACCGTTTTTTATTGCTAAACGACACAGGGCACTACCAAAAGTCACCTTAACTAAACACTTCATGTCTCCTGCAAAAGACATTTCAAACAACACAACTCACACACGTCTCAAAACAGGTTCAGTGCAGCCAAACACTATGAACAATCCTCACTGAGATAACACACACTGTCACTTAGAAGACACATGGTAAAAACACTAGCGTCAAACAACAATACAGTAATTACAAACTTTCTCATCTTTACAGTTTGTACAATTGAAGTGACTTCACACTACTCAATAGTTTCTTTAAAGAAAATATATTTGATGATTTTACCAATTTTGACGTAAGGCAAACAAGTAGGAATAAAAATCAGCAGTTTGCTTCAATATAGTATTTTGTCCCTAGTAATTTATGGAATTACTAGAAAAAACTAAAGGTGCACAACAGTAACAAAGAATAGTGTGACTAATCCTGCCTCTCTCCAGCATCATTCGGCAAGTTGTCTTCATCCCATTACAAATGAATGTGGTGTTTCCATTGCTTTCACCTCCATTACTTTCTGAAAAACACTAAGAACACAGTTTTACCATTGTAAAGATATAGTGTTTTTCACTTTTCTTTATAACTCTGTATGTAACCTCACACACCTTACCTGGACATATTGGTATATTTGCTCTTCTATCTGTTTCTCTCAAATGGTACAGTGTATAATTGTTTCATTCTAGTTGGTGTTTGTATACAAAAAGAAGCTTTCTGAGCTTTCTCTACATAAATACTGTATATGTTCAATAACAAGTCTAAAACAAGACACCTGTGGAATGCAAAGCAATCAGAAAGGTAACATGTAACAATCTACACAAGTTAATATTGTGTGCAAGTGCAATGCACAATGCAAAGTTCATGGTTTGATCAAGTCTGACAGCCGGAAATCTGCGGAGTTTTACATTTGCCCTTTAGTATTTTCTAAAAGGATACAGTTAGGTGATTTAAGTGCTTCAACAAAGTGGAATTTTACCAGTAAGAGAAAAAAGTTATTCCCATGTGGAATGATTCACAGCAGACATGCCCTTTCCTCTTCCTGTGTATGCTCTTTGTTAGCCAGCAAGTGTTGGTCGCGGAGGTCAATGTTGTCTGTGAAGATTATAGTACAAAAAACAACCTGCACAGATTACTTTTCTTTAAAAGGGTTTGTGAGAGCCGTCTGTCTGACCACTTTTCCAATTTTCGTAACCTTACAATAAGCTTGTTGTTTTTATAAGTGACTCCTACCACACAGACATTATGTTTCAGGTTTCAACACTAATCATTGTCTCATAGCCTGTGGTAACTCATATATTCTGTCATTGTTGTTTAACATTTACTCAGAGCAAGATCAGGCACTTCTCAGTGCGAAGCTAATGAACCTGCTAGGAGAACTACCATCCAACCAGCCTCTTAAAAAAAATAAAGAACCTGTCAGATTACAATAATCAGATATCAGAAACAGGAATGCATTAGACATCACTAATCCATCATCCAAATCATCATTATGTGTGTGTATGTGGATTTGAATGTGTGTATGTGTGAAACATACTTGTGTGCATTCAAATGCCCTCTCCAGAGAGCTGTCAGTGCTACAGTGACGTTCTCCATGTCCCAACTGGAAGACAAATTGAGGGTTATGGATGGAAAAAGAATCACCGTGTTCACAGTGCATGCGACTTGTGCACATGTGCAGGGGTCGGTAAATGGGCCCCATACTGAATCCAGTCCAGTGATAAAGATGGCGAAATAGAATGAATTTATAACCTTAAGGAATTTTTGATCTCTCCCAGATGATTTAACTGATTCCACGGTGCCGAAAGTAAAGCAGAGGTTAGCGTCTTTAAAAGCTGCTAAACATTGGACCTTTGAGAATAGAGTGGATGCTATGTATTATGTGTGTTACTCATCAGTCAAATATGCTGTACATCAGTGAGCCAAAAGCAACACAGATATTGCTTTTTATCAGTAACTTCCACATTTTATAGGCTGTTAATGATGCAACTGCCTCAATACCCTCAACTTCATGGTGGATTGCACCATTGGTTGTTGACTGGGTGAGACAAGTTTGTTTTTACACATCTTCAGTAAATCTAAGATGCTGGTAACAGTTTGTGTTTGTTAAGGTTATTTACATTTTGGAAGTTATTTGGCGAAGATGTAAACGTCATGCTATCTCATGCAATTTTCTTTGTTCTCTTTACTGTAATAGATCCATATTGTCTAAACAAATGTTCTGGTTGTGATAATGTAAATCATGAATACAAAATGAAGCATCATGAGAAGGTTCTGGAAGGTTTTGGCAAAAAATGCTGCAAATATAGAAAGGAAAGACGATTATTTTTATTCATTATATACGTTGAAAGTCAATTTGATGATTAATTACTTGCCCAACATGGGGAAGCAGTTTAAAGAGGCATAGAGGCATGTTCATTTCACGAAATTCTGTGAGATTACAAGAACTGTTTTGAAAACTCTTGCTGGCTTGACTAACCTTGTAAGAAAAACCTTCTAATACAAGAGATAGCCAAATTTAACTTAACTAAAATGACTTAATTATTTTTACGATTCCTAAAGTTGCTTTTTTCTTTTCCTAAACCCATCCTTACCGTTCTTCCTGTGTAAGCACACTTACAACCTTTTCCTTAATTTAAGGGGCCATGTTCATTCACGAAATTCTGTGAGATCAGGTTGTATGTATACAATGACAGATGTTATTAAATCCCTGTGGTGAGGCAGGATGATCCCATGTCATTCCACAATAAAACAATATGTTAAGTTCTATCAATGAAGTTACCCTGTAAGGTATAATTGAAATAAGAAATGAGAGGACACATCAAAGGCATATGACAAAGATGGAGCCTGTAATCAGCTTTATATTTTGTCTCTGAGGACTTATCTGTCCTTTAATTCAGGCAGTGTATAGGAAGCTACAAAAATGAAAGGTCAGTTTGCTTGTGTGTTTGGCTGTATATGACTAACAGACTATGTCCTCCTGTATGAGTAAGCAAACCAAGGGTAGTCCCTACTCCTGAAGAGAGTTTTTGTTAACAAAGTACAAAGTATTTTTTCCTGAGAAACTATCTATCACTAAAAACACAAAGATTTCATGTGCAATACATTTCTTCCTCGATCAGGTTGGAACATGAGAGAGACACTTCATCAGGGTGTATCTTGCAGTTGTGTTTGTTTTTTAAGTTTTTCATCTGTCAGCTGCAGGATCCGCTATGACACACTGAGATCATCATCTCCACTCCAAGGAAACCGGAACAGCTCTATTCCAAACACACACACACACACACACACACACACACACACACACACACACACACACACACACACACACACACACACACACACACACACACACACACACACACACACACACACACACACACACACACACCACAATGGCATTTGGCAAGTGTACACCTGCTCTCTCAATCTGTAAATGGAAAAAAGCTAACAGAGGAATGTGTGTTTGTTTAACAGTGGTGACATTGACCGCGGTTTCACTTATCTGACTAGATTGATGTGTCCATATTGGGCACTTTAAAGGGCCACTACGTGCTTTTCCAATGGAGTTCCCCCAGAGGTATTTCCATTTCTCATAAAAGAACCACTGACAACAGTCCACCCAGAAATAATTTATTCAATGTAACCTTTTTTCTTTGGTCTGTGACCTTTCCAAAAGATGATGAATAACTTGGGTGTCAATCCAAACTGATATGAGAGTACATGCCTCAGATTAACTGAGTTCAGTTCTGAGACTTGCAACCTATATTCAACTGGCAGCTATATTTGCACAAAGTGTAGTAAACAAACCTCCATGTCAAAAACTTGCAGAAAATATGTGCATGACTAATCCAGGTAACCCATTTGTATTTTCTCAAGGCATTTATTTGCACTTTTAACATGATATGCATGGAAGTCATGAAGGGTTAACATTACACAACCCACTCTAATACTCTTATGAAAGAGGTCACAGGTTCTTCTGAGGCAAGCTTGTATGAAGAGAAAAACACAATTGGAAAACTGGACAAGACACGACTAGCAGTTTAACATTACTAAAACAAGTAATTAAACTATGATGTCATGACATAGAAGGAATAATCATTTTGTTTGTAATCTGCAGAACATTCACAGTGCCATACCTTCATGTGTCACGTGTGGCAATAAGTAACTAATTTTTATATAATAGAAACGACCATCTCTGACACTGGAGTTTGTACTCAACTATATAAGGAATCCTTCAGATGAACCATTGTTCTTCGGACAAGTTGCCAGTCTTGAGCATGGGTAAGTGAATTTCAGAAAAGTTGTGGTCAGTATAACACTTTTTGTTCTAAACAAAAACAGCTGTAGATTCAGATTTGTTTTACCAGCAGGAACTGTAGCTTTATATCCGTGTTAATAAACAATAATAATAAATAAACTTGTTCATCTTTTCTCCTAGATGAAATGTTGAACTGAAGAGGTCGCTCATGTTACTATTTATCTCTTACATTCCAGGAACTGTGTCATTGCATCGCATATGTGGAATATTTGTATTCCTCAGTGTATGTCTGATTTCCTTCACACCACCTTGTGATGGAGGGAACATTCTGGTGTTCCCTGTAGACGGCAGCCACTGGATAAATATGAAAATCCTGCTGGAAGAACTACATGCCAAAGGACACAGCATCACTGTGATAAGGGCCTCCAACAGCTGGTACATCTCAGAAAAGTCTCCTGTCTACAAATCCATTTCCATTGAAATGGATGTAGGTTTTGAGAATTTCTTTGAGGTGTACCTACAGGAGCATATGAGGGTTTGTTCGTTATTGATTCTCTCTTGAACCTCACATGGCTAAATTTTTCATTTTCAAGTATTAAGATAATAACATTTTCACCGTTTTTTTCAGGCGCAGAGAGAGGGGGCTTCAGCACTTACTTTCTTCAAACTCACCAAGGATTTCATGTCTATGATTTCTCAGGCTCATTCATTGTGGGCTGAAGTCCTCATTCAAATCTTTGATGATGAAAATATGGTCAAAAGCTTAAAGGATTCCCAATTTGATCTTGTTCTCACTGACCCAGCTTTGGCACCAGGGGTTATACTAGCCAAGTATCTCAAACTGCCTGTGGTGCTTAATGTTCGCTGGATCACCAGCGGTGAAGGCCACTTTGCAATAGCCCCTTCACCAGTCTCTTATATCCCAGTGCCAGGATCGGGCTTAACGGACAAAATGAATTTTATGCAAAGGGTCAAGAACATTCTTTTCTACGGCGTTATAGTTTTCCAGCAGAAATTCATGGTGGGGCCAACCTATGATACCATCTGTGATAAATATATCCAGGGTGGATGTGACATCATCTCACTTCTTCAGGAAGCAGATATTTGGCTGTTTCGGTCAGATTTTGTGTTTGAATTCCCTCGGCCCACAATGCCAAATGCCATCTACATAGGAGGGTTCCAGTGTAAACCAGCCCAACCTCTGCCAGCAGACCTGGAGGAATTTGTTCAGAGTGCGGGGGAGCACGGAGTTATCATCATGACTTTGGGAACTTTGGTCAATGCTTTGCCCAAAGAGGTTGCAGATGAAATCGCCAGTGTCTTTGCCAAGATGCCTCACAAGGTAACACATGCTAAGTGATTTACGTTTGCAAAGACATGAAATGTTAAAAAGACTGAAATGTGCAGTTCAAAATGCTCAAAAATGTTTAACAAAGGGAGCCTTACAGATACTTAGGAAGCAATTAATCACTCATACCAACACATTAACAGTTTCCAGTTAAAGTATAAAGCAACCATGTGACACAGGCTGCTATAAATTTTAATTTATTAGGCAGAAACTTAAATATAACATGAACCATGTTATTTAAATACAATTACAATGAAACAGAAAACCTATGGTTATAGAAAGAAGTACTACAAAGACATATTATCCTCACTGAGTAAAGGGTGAACATCAAACTTCGCTGTACCCAGTGAGCATTTTGTCCGCTAAAAGTATTTAAAAAACAACTACGGTTTATGTTTACAGTTTATTCCTGCCGCAGCATGCTACAAGCTAGCATGCTAACCCTGCAAGCTAACATGCCAGAATGAGTAGCCTAGCCTACATCGTGAGCAGCATAGAATAAAACTAATGGTGCAAATTTCTACAGTAGTACAGGTACTTACAAAGTAGTGTTAAACCTCCTGTTAATTTAGTCAGCTCGTTCACCTCGCTCTGCAGGTCTTGGACTTCTGGTGCACCTTTTAAAGACACTGAGATATACCATACATCCATGAGCTACCCAAGCTGTTCAAATAGCCAGCGATGGCAAAAGTACTCACTTCCTGTACTCCTGTACTAAGTAGAAGTACAGATACTTTTGTCAAAAAATACTCTGGTAAAAGTAAAGGTATTGATTTAACTTCTTTAGTCAAGTAAAAGTTACAAAGTACAAGCTTGGAAATTTACTTAAAGTATAAAAGTAAAAGTAGCCTTGCAAATGACAAAGCTAGTGAGGCAAAACAGTGAGGCACGTGTCTGTGCGCTGCACATTGTAAAATGTAAGGAGTAGAAAGTATTGATATTCATGTTAAAATGTAAGGAGTAAAAGTAAAAAGTCGCCAAAAAATAAATAGTAAAGTAAAATTATTTGAAAAATCTACTTGAGTACAGTGATGAAGCATTTGTACTTTGTTACTTCCCATCTCTTTAAATAGCAACAGAGAATAAAGGGGAAAGAAATGTACTTCTGTTGTCCTACACTTGTATTGTTATTTATTTAACTTAAAGGATCTTTGAGTATCTTGGAAAGTGCTATCTATGTAAAATGTAAAACTAATAATAATACAATGGCAATGGCAGCATAATTATATTGTATATCTGCTGGTGTATATATACCGTAAATTTACAATATAATTTTCGGATCAGGTGATTTGGAGGCACAAGGGGGAGCGTCCCTCTACTTTGGGAAACAACACCCTGATAGTGGACTGGATGCCACAGAAGGACCTCCTCGGCCACCCGCAGACCAAAGTCTTTGTAGCTCATGGAGGAACCAACGGAGTCCAGGAGGCCATTTACCATGGGGTCCCTGTGCTCGGTATACCCTTGTTCTTTGACCAGTATGACAACCTTTTACGTCTGCAGGAGAGAGGTGCCGGAAAGATCATTCAGCTAGCTGATGTTAATGGCCACAGTTTTGAGCAAGGTATTAACAAAGTGCTCTATCATGACAGCTACAGACAGAACATGCAAAGACTCTCACGTTTACACAGAGATCAACCAATGGCACCCATGGATCAGGCCATCTTCTGGGTAGAATATGTGATGCGCCATAAAGGGGCTCCTCATCTGCGTACAGAGGCCTATAAGCTGCCCTGGTATGCATACTACTGTTTAGATGTACTGCTATTAATTCTGACTGCAGCAACTGTACTGTTGCTTTCAACTTTGGCCATTTTCAGGTTCATATGCTGCAGAGCTAGAACGACGAACAAAACCAAACAACACTGATTAAGGTCAAATTGGTTCAGAAATATGCTACAATGAGTTTTCTAAAACATTATATTTGGAAAAAAAACATACATCTTATGATATCTCATTTATATTTATTTAGTATTTCTGAAGTGAAATGTCTATTTTTCAGTTGATTTGAACATGTTAAATCTAGATATAACTAAAGAAATGTAAGCAATCAGAGGAATGTGTGTCTGTTTGTCAAAGGTGACATTGACTGACTCCTGATTTCCACCTACTGCAGAATGGCTGCGTTCTGACTCCATCCCAGCTCTCCGGAGCAGATACGCAGAGTTTCTATTTTTGCGGGATGCTGGAGAGCTCCGCAGCAATGGGAGGGAAAATTGGCAGATTGTGAGGGATAGGAAGTCGAGCACAGAAACAAAATAAAACATCCAGTTAAATTTGAAAATATATTACACCGTGCTGATGGCGGATCATATTTCCCTGCACTATACCTTGAAAATGCCATAATGGGCGGAGACAGGCCTGAAGTCAACAGGTCAGAGGTTTCACCTCCTGTCAACGTAACTTCACAATGTACCCAGTTCACAGTAAAATAATTCAGCTAAATTTACCTGTAAAGACCACTTAACTTATAGGTGCCCTGACACAAATATTTAATTTCTTTGTGGTCATGTCTAAAGTTCTACCATGGACTCTGTAAAATGTTTTGTGAATGAATGCTTTGAAAATGAAAATGCCTTGGTTATGGTCATTCTAGCAAGGTATAGAAAGCCTGGCGGAAAGACTCAGCTCGATTGCCAGTTCTTATTAATATTCAATAAGCTCAGTAGCTTGATTCTGATTGGCTAACAGCTAGCCAATGAGTGCCTGGCTATTAGCATCCTTTACCCAGCGCAACTGGGCGAGCTCATGAATAGTGGCGGTGGCAGTACCTCAGTTAGTAGGGAGCTGGGTTGGGAACCGGAGGGTCGCTGTTTCAATCCCCATACAGACCAAAGTATAGTGGTGGACTGGTAGACGGAGAGATGCCATTAGTCCATTAGTGCATGTATAGGTACTGAGCATGTGTGTGTAATTCAGGCCTATGTGTAAAGTGTAAATTGTAATTTCCTTGTGGGACTAATAAAGTATACATTATTATTAGTAATGAGCTCAGGCAACATGACGTCAGACTGACCAGCTTTTGTAATTGGCCTAATTTCTCTGCTTACTTCTTTCCAGTGGCTAAAGCTGACAGAGGAGGAAGCAGTTCATTTTCACATTCACGACACAAACACATATGGACTCATATTTCAACAAATGCAAGTAAAAACGGTTTTGTGTGGCAGGGCACCTTTAACTCTCATGTAACTGGTTGTCGTGTGACCGGCCGGCAGTCGCTGTAATTTAGTAGGATAGCATAAGGATTGTTGTGCATAGATTTTTTGCACGATATTATACAACTATGGCCACTAAGTTATTTTCCAATGGACTTATACAAAGTAATGGACTTAATACAAAGGTATTTACTTTTCAAATAATGTACAACAGTCTATCCAGTGATGAATAATTTAGTTTGACATTTTTACTTTGCTCTGTGATCTTTCCGACAGATATTGAATAACTTTGTCCATTCTCAGAACCAATGTTCAACATCATTTTCTTTTGCTGCTCTTCAACAGCTACCATGGCACTCCATTATCCTCAACACTTGACTCACTATAGTAAGTAACATTGCACCCAGAGATTTTTTTTTAAGATTTAGGGGTAAAACAGAAATAATGTGACTTAGTCACACTAAAAGTTAGTTGTAGCAGCAGCAATAGTGAAACCAGTTATTACCCAATATTTGACCTTTAATAGAGAAAGTTCTTAAAATTATTAATTTAACTTTATTTTTTAATTTTGTCATTTAAACTGCATTAGCCAAAACTATTTTTCACACGGTCTTACAACATCAAATATATTTTCAAATCCTGGTAATAGTCAGTAGGTGATTTGCAAATATTTAGGGGAGACGTTGATCCACATGAATTACTCTTTTAGTTCTGGGGGATTCAGAGGCGTTCCCAGGCCAGGGTGGAGATGTAGTCCCCCCACCTAGTCCCTAGGGAGGCGCTAGGGGGGCATTCTTACCAGATGCCCAAACCACCTCAACTGGCTCCTTTTGATGTGGACAGTTTTGTTTTCATTACTTAGAATTCCTCATGGGGGTGACTGAAACTATGCAATATAGCTTTAACCATTAAAATATTAAAGAGAGCTTATGACAAAATCTTGCAAATCCATTGGAACCTTAAAACTGCAAGTAAGTAAGTAAGTAAGTAAAGTTTATTTATAAAGCGCTTTTCTCAGATAAAAATCACAAAGTGCCGTACAAAAGAGTAAATAAAAACAAACAGTATAAAATGTATATAAATATATAAAATTAAAATGACACTAGCAAAAACCCATCAACCAAAAGCCTTCTTAAACAGACAAGTTTTCAGATCATTTTTAAAAGAGACGACAGTGTCTGCAAGACGCGAGGACAGGGGCAGGGCGTTCCACAGTCTGGGAGCAACAGACTGAAATGACATGTCCCCTCGCGTCTTATAACGGGTCTTAGGGACTGCAAGTAGCTTCTGGCCAGAAGACCGAAGAGTGCGGTCAGGGGAATACGGCTTCAAAAGGTCCAGGATGTAATGTGGGGCCTGACCGTTTAAGGCTCTGAAAGTCAGCAAAAACCTCATAGAGTCATCCGCCTCTATTTCAAATGAAGTGCCACGCTGCAGAGTAAATGTGAGCAGTGAAGAGTTCCGGGGAGCCCTAGCTGTGTAACAGGTTAGGGTCTGGTGTACATGGTGTTTTTGCCTTCTTTGGTATGGCTGGGGTGAGAATCTATCAAAACAAAAAAAACACCTGGAAAAATAAGGACCACAAACTATATTTTCTGCTCAATGCCCTAGGGTCCAAGTTATGTACCAATGTACACAGAGTAATTCCAAGGTATCATTTTATTCTTCTAAGCATGCAACTTGTGATAGCAAAGGTGCTGATCCGTCAAATATTTTAGTGTTTAAATAGCTCTGTTGTAACACAATATAGAATCCTTCAATCAGCTCAAGCAAAAGCCATATTTAACATATTATCATTAAAGTGGAACATTCTTTTTCCCCATCTAAGTCACATCTTTTAGCTCTTGCTGTAAACAGGATTTCCTCCATCAACAAACCACTCGATTATTGAATTTGTCATGGAAGAAATTGTCGCAGCGTTTTATTCTCCTCCAACTTACTTGCCTTTAGGTTTTGTGGGCTGCATGGTGAAATTGATTTTCTATGGGGGGATTAACAAAAGCCTGATGTAAATGAAATGAAGCAATTGCATTTGCCAATTTCTGTACAGTCATGGGAGGGAAATAAGTAATTCCATATGTTACTTGTTTATGAATGTGTATGGTGGCAAAGTCATATTAGACTCAACAAGTCTGGATGTTTAGGTTGATGTGAGAAAGAGTGGTTTGTTCAGCTGAACGTATAATACACACACCTATATGGAACCGTCAGGTTAATTTGCCCCTTGTCCTACCCACACAATCGGCCAGTGCAGCAAGTGCACAGATCAGTTCCCCGGATATAAATGCTGGTGGCAAATATTTACCTACTGCTCTGCAGGGTAGTCTGGGTTTTCGAGTGCCATTGCTGTGTTTTGTTTTATTGATTATTATCATTGTTTTCATTTTGTTTGCCGCGTGTCTGACGTTTTGGGCCACTTGTTTTTAGGTGCCCCTCCAGTTTGAGTGTGGCTATAGGACGCTTTTAGTATCGCCTCCATTTTTATATTTTGCTTTTTTAATAAGTTATTTTAAAATACAGACATCCAGTGTTTTACAACTTTTATTTCATCAAAGATGAAAGACAGCGATGTGGAGGAAGGTCTGGCAATGCAAGACTAGTGCTATGTTGACTGAGAAGGCAATTCTTTTGCTCATGGAGCCGTGGCAGCTGTCCCTACATGTACCAGGATGCATGGCGTGTGATCTACAAGTTCACTAAGCTCCCTTAGCTTTTTTTTGTTGACAAAAGAAGCTCAAGAAATGTCAAGAAAGGAAATATTCTCACACCTAAACAAAAAGGACAGAAACAATATAAATCTCATCAAATCTGTAGCCTTCCAATGTTCCAACAATCACCAACTCTGGTTTGATTGAAATAAATCCTTACGTGACATTCATTGGCAACTCAGGTTCTGGAACTCTCTCTGACTGTACTGTATACGGACACGGCTGCATATCCAGATCAGCCAAAACACTGTAGAATGTACACTGTAAAAAGCTCTCATACATAACATTCTCTTGCTGACGGAAATTTAGCTAGTTTGCTGAAGAAAAGATGAGAACAGGGAAGTGTGTAAACAGTATTGCACCCCCAGCTACCAAAGCTGAAATAGCTTGTAGTTCTTCCATTAAACATTGACGCCACGGGTGTACAGAAGTAGAGCGGATTTTGCTGCCAAGGACACAGAGAGCTGCAGGCTTTTTTCACACCATATCCCAAACCCAGATAGATAGACATATAAGGTTGAAAATCTCTGAATTGTCTCTTTAAAATATGACATTTGTATCTCTTTATTATTTATAAAGTAGTATCAAGAACATGTCTCGTCAAAGGACGCCACAGGCAATCATTTTTATGGAAATCTTGGAGATAGATTATGTTCAACTTGTCATTCTTTGTATTTATATCAATCCATATAAATGACATCATCTTCTAAACTAAAAGGGAAAAGATAAACCAAAAATAAATTAACTTTAATTAAAACTGAATAGAGAAATAAAATGGAATAAGTTATGCAATTGTTTCTTGAGTGCAAATCACATTTTAATGAGATGGTGAAACAAGCCAAACCGATAAATGTAAATCAGTCTGTGTCTATCTAAACAAAACTAATTTGACTTGGTCCAACAATGTATTCAAGTAGTCACGAACAGGCTTATTTTGTATCTGTGCAATTACTGAATGTGAATGAATGAAACTTTCCAGTGTTCTCTTTTCAAGTCAGATACACTTCCAAACTCACATACCTCCCTTGTATTGCAAAAATGTGTACAGGCAGATGAAATGCATTGATTGTCACAGAATAAATGTGGTCAAGGACAAAGCTAAGTCAACATTTACACCAACCCAACTTGTGTGTAAAAATCCACATCTGTATCTGTACATCTTCTGTATTGCTACTTCCTGCACAAGAAGTAGTTCTCCACATTCATTTTGTCCCAAGGGATGCCTCAACTAATGCAGACAAAAGGTGACACACCCTAACATCTGCTGTAGGAACAGCCTAGATACAATCATAAAACAGGTTCTGTGCATGTCTCTGACTTGCCACTGTTATCAGCAACTGTAAGAGAGAGCACACAGCCTTCCTCCCTTTGTGTCTTCATATCCCTCCCTCATTCTGCTTTTCCCCCATCCTTCTCCCTCTCTTATTTTGCACCCCCTGTTTCTTTGTAAAAATCACACAAATGAATAAAATAAATATAGGAATGACAAAGGTAAAGAATTGTCTGATGTCTGATTTTATGTCATTGTTTTGGAAAGGGGAAGCATCTCTATTACACCTTCTGAAATTTACTGTGGCTGTGGTTGATATTCTGATATGTGAAACATCACCACTAAAAAATATGATGTTTTTGAAAATTAAACCATGTAAACCTATTCTGGTACAACCTCTAAATACAATTATAAACCTGAAAATGTGCATAATATTGGCGCTTTAAAGGTGCTCTAAGCGATATTGGGTGATGTTACATCTTGTTGATGTTCGAAGTATTTTCAAACAAAACAAGACTAGCTTGCCCCTCCCTCCTCATCCTGTCCCCCCCTCCCTCCTGTGCTTCCGCGCTAACCCCCACCCCCAAATCCTACTTGTCGGTAATTGACTGGAACGCTGGAACACTGTGTATGCTTCGTGGTGCAGGTGGGCACAGTTTGCTTTTGTTGCTGTTTGTAGACCCACGTTTGTAGACACGTCTTTTTACAGAGTGTTCTGGGGACAGGCAGCTCGCGGATAGTGAGGGGATGTTTGCTGTTTGAGACAACAAATTGTGTACGTGAATGTCAATTGTACAAAGCCATATTGCTCAATGCCTCTCTCAGACACACACGCACGTGCATGCACGCACGCACGCACACAGCTCACACAATGCAGGGTAATTTGCCTCTGAATTCTTTTTTTTCAAATATCAGTATGAGAAACTCACTCTTGCCAGCATATACATACTGCACAAATAGAAAAATCTAAAACGCCACACCATGACAAGAATCCTAATCTGGTGAAACTAGAGCTGCAGTAAATCCAATTGCACACTTAAACACACACTCAAACACACGCACACATTCAGCCTCTTTGGCTTGTGCTCCCAAAGGGCATCTGCAAGGTGTGACATCATTCTCTCCACTGACACACAGATCACATTAATTGCTCTCTCTACGGTGGAACTACTGGCCAGCAGCACAAATTGATCCACTGCTCTGCAAAGGAAATCCTGCTCTGCTCTGGTTGGGCGTTTGCACGTGTTGCTGTCTGTTGAGTCTTGGAAATCACAGTCATGCTTCAGCTATGTCAAATCTGAGCACATCATCCATTCTCACAAATCTGTTGGATCACATGGCTACAAATATGGGCGACACCTGCAGTGTTTGTGATATTTTTCGGACTCTATTTATTTCCCTTCTCACCGTTTCTTGTTATGATTTCAGCAGCTCATTTGTAACACAGTTTTGACACAGTCTTGCTTTGCCAGACCCCTTCAAAAGCGCTCTGAAGGATGTTCCGGCCACTCAACATAGCATTCAAGGATGGGAGAAATCCAGGAAGTGTAACGTCAAGGATATAGATTAGACTCTAGTTCCAGTCACTAAAGGACACGCAACAGATCTATGTGTAGCCTATCTATGCTCTCAAAGAAATTGTGTTCAGGTACACAAGTCTGTATTCCTATGTTTTATTGATGCGTCAAAGACATTTAATAGAATAATCATGAAAGATTGTTTGTAAAATTGCTAGATAGAGGTGCCCCTAAATTTTAGTGTTGTGGTATGCCCATCAAACGTTTGAGGTTAAATGGGACAATGTTGTATCTGCTCCATTCTGTGTTAGTAATGGAGTGTGGCAAGGAGGTATTTTGTCTCCTATTTTATATAATATTTATATGGATGAATTATCAAATCAGTTAAAAAGGTTAAAAACTGGCTGTCTTGTGGGCAACACTTTTGTTAATCATCTTATGTATGCAGATGATCTGGTCCTGCTCTGTCCATATAGTGCTGGGCTGCAGCAGATGCTGAAGGTGTGTTCTCAGTATGACCTTGATTATGACATAAAGTATAACGCTAAGAAAAGCCACATAATGATAGTTAGAAGCGATAAGGACAGGAAATTAACTTTTCTGACCTTTTATTTGTCAGATATGTCCTCTTACTGTGTGTGAGGAAACTAAATATTTAGGTCATGTCATATCCAATGACTGGGCGGATGACAAAGACCTCTGCCGACAGTGATGTCAAATTTATTCTTAAGCTAACATGCTTATAAGGAGGCTTTCTATGTGCTCTGACTCTGTGAAGTGCTCTTTGTTTAGAAACATACATCACAACGCTATGTGGTCTAATTATAAGAAAAAGATTATGCAGAGGCTCAAGGTAGCATACAATAATGCAATGAGGCGGCTGTTTTGTGTCCCTAGGTGGCCTAGTTCTGGCATAGTCAGTTGTTTGTCTCAGTAGAGTGCCAACCTGTGAGGCACTCTTAAGACAACTGATGTTTAGCTTTATGTGTCGCCTGGACAAGTCAGAGAACGATATAATTGAAGCCCTAGCCAGTCCTCTGAAAAGCTGTTACATGCTAGTTACACTTGTAGGTTAAGACTGTGTCTGCAATAAAGTTTTATATATCTGGCAAAGAGCTTGGAAGAGAAGACTTTAGGGCAAATACTTGGAGAAGATACAGTGTAGTTTCAGTGACTATGTTTGCATGCACATTAATGTTTGCATGCACACTAATATTTCACTATTATTCACAATATAAAAATATTTAGAATTGAATATGGGTAATGTTAACATCATATTGTGAATGGAGCATTTTCCTATGAGACATCTATTTTGTAAGATCTATAAACTGAGGACAAAACATCAAGTGTGTAAAAGAGAGTAAGTAATCTCTTATGCCATTGAGGTACTACACAATCAAAGTTTGGGTTTTTATTGGGTGGTTAATTGTTAAAAAAACATGCTATAATGAATACAAAGACATTACAGAGGAAAACAATCTGTGTCAAAAAGGAATTAGAGCAGCCAATGATGGTTGCATTTTTTTAATTTAAAACAAATATGAGCTAAATTATGCTGATGTTCAATTACAAGGATATATTACAATGGATTCAGCTATTATTAGCAGTCACAGGCTGATTTCCATTATTTTTATGTTTATTTATTTTTTATTATTTTTATTTTATTATTGCATGAATCTGTGGAGAACTGTGAGTTCATACTTGGCAAACTGTGGTTTCTGGAACAAGATGACTTGATCTAAATCACATCCATGATACTGGATCAAATGTGTCTTTGTGAGTTTTATCCAGAAATTTTATTTATTCGATTGCTCATGGCAGAGTGAAACAATGGGGCCATTATGTCAACCCTGCAATGTTCACAGGGAACCATCGATTTCGACACTTAGGCTCCTGAAGAGAGAATTGAGACACTGTTGATCTAATACTTAAAACATGCTGGATTGTTTCTGTAATAATAATTGAAGTCTGATACTTCTAACCCAATGTTTAGCTAATAATCATCTTTTGTATGCTATAAAATAAATATTTGACACATTTTATTAAAAGATGTGAAAATGGGCAAAGAGTTAAGGTCAAAAACCCCATTCTACTTTAGGTAGAATGGTAACTCACACAAATTGGACTTATGACATAAATTAATGAAGCCATTAGGTGAAACCAACATTAATAAATAGTATATCTAATAAAAGTATATATTTTTAGATCCGTATTGCTCAACTCTTTGACATCATAGAATCGTTACAGTTTTTTTTCAATTGCATAAACACTATTTTGTAGTTTATAACACTACACACAATTAGTGCAACCACACACCCAATTAGCAGAACACCTCAGACTCTTTTCAAAATGAAACACTATACACTAATTTATAAAAAAAAATGTATTACTATATGAAACAGACGTTTCATATGACTTAATTCTGTTTAAACCAGTTGTTGCTAACAACTGGGGAAAATATAATTTATTTCTCATATACCCAAATCAGTCAACATGTTTTTGCTTTGTCAAAATATTTTATTTGATTAAAAAAACAAATTTAGCATAAGGTTGCACCATGACATGTGAATAAAGTGAAGGGGTCTGAATGCACTGTATATAGTACCTTCAATTTAAACATGAGATAATTGTGTTACTGTCATAGTAATTATTCTACTGCTAGTACTACATACCTACTATGACTACTACCACTACTGACAGTAAAAACATCACTATAACTAGTAAATTTGGAGATTAAATAGAGAATGCCAATTTGCATTATTAGGGGACAATGGATAAATTAAGATTAACTCAAACCAGAATTTTATCATAGTGATTAACTTAAACAATGTACCTGCCAAGACATTCAACAGGTTGTAAGTTAATAATCTTTGTGTTATTGACTGTTTTAATTGGAAAAAATGCAAAGACTCTGAGCTCTGAGCTATACCTCTGTGCTGCATAAGCACACCTAGTAAGCTAACAAATTATCATGACCTTTTTTCATCACCTTTTTATCAGCACTCTGTGACGTTAAGCCAACAATCCTTGTGCAAACTTTAACCCTCTGCTGCTGCTGCCACGGATCATTTTAAAGATGTTGCAACAGAGCTACACTTCAGAGTACTAGTTCATAATTAATTGCTCACATCGTTTTCTTCTTAGAAGGAAAATATGACAGGATAAACGGCAGGAATATATGAATCGCACATGAGATGCCGACTTGTGTGATATTACTGGTAAATGTGCTAAAGCAATTCTTCTAATTTGGCAGGTTTCTGTTTAAAATGTTATGTGAACATATTCTCACCATGCAGATACCGTTTGATCAGGAGATGCAAAAGACAAATGTGTGCAAAAAAATTGCTTTTAAGGAAATCCTTTGAAAACTTTTGCAAGATGAAGTTCATAAGATTTGTGTGGCAGATAAACCATGTGAGGTGGCACACCAAAGCCAATGAGAGATTTGCAACTGTGAATGCCCAAGAAATAACTCGCTCTTCTCTGCTCGACACTTCTTATAGTTGTAAATACATGGTAATATTCTCAAAGGTGTGTTCGTGTACTAGAGAGAATCAGTGTTGATTAAATAGTAGTAGTTGATTAACTATAGGTAAATTGTAATGAAGTGATTAAGAAATAGGGATGAACACAAATATACTGTTGAAAGTGTTTTGGGCAGGTATGTTTTTGTGTCTCAATAACTCATAACATGATATGACCTTGAGTGTTGTGTATGTTCACCTATCCTGTTCCACATTATTATATGATCAAAAAACATGTAATGACTTTGGTGGCCTTAAACAAACCTAAAACATTATATAATGTGAGAGAATTATATTATGCAAGAGATCAAAAATAGATTAAAGGTCCAATGGCATGAACATTTTACTTCATAAGGTTATTATGCATTCCCCCAACCTGCCTATGGTCCCACAGTGGCTAGACATGGCTGCAGGTGTATCCTGCTCTGCCTTTGAGAAAATGAAAGCTCAGATGGGCCAATCTGGAATCTTAGTTTACCTCCCCTTTCTCTGTTTTGCCTGCCCAGATAATTTGGCCCACCCATGAGAGAGAGACATCATGGCTTTCAAATGAGCAAAGTGGCAGTTGGTCTAGGCCACAACCCCTTCCACCTTGCCCTTAAAAAGCTATGAAACTTGTGAAATTATGATTCATAAATATAGAAATAAAATCATTTTATAAAGAAATGGACAAAATATACAGGATTATTTTATGTTTAATGGAACTTCGGTTTAGGCTCATATGAGAAAAAAAAATGGGTCATAGAAATATGCAGATGAAGTCAGGACTTTGAAATTTTAGCCTCATCTGCTTTTGTGTTGGTAAATTACACAACATAATGCATGCAGATTTTAGATAAACTAATCTCTCACTGTTAATCATTGTTGTTATTCTATGTTAAATTTTTTCATATGCTTCTAATGATTAATTTGTTACTTTATGTTTTCAGTTTGGTTGTCTGTTTGCTTTGTTTTGTTTGTTTGTCTGTCAACAGGTTTAAGAAAAGCTAAGGCCCAATTTAATGAAACTTGGTAGAAGGGTGTAGCCTGTGCCAAACCCATTACATTTTTGTGCGGATCCAAATCATAGGGCGCATAAAATGTATTTTTCACTTTTGTCAACATTGAGATAGGACATTTGTGCTGCATTCACGTGGTTTTGGAATAATTAATAACTGGGAAAATGTTGATTTCAATAGTGTTGTGGCAGTTAGCAATTTGGAAAGTTAAAATTACTGTAATGAAGATTAGATCTGTTTGGACAATGGACACAAATGAAAGGAAATTAGTATTCTGAAGTCAATATGCACATTATATTTAGCACTTTTTCTTTGAGGTTAAAACAAATATAAGATTGTGAAGCCTAAAGGACATATACGTCTAACTCACATTCAACAGCATTACACACGAAAGCTGAAAAGAATGACTGAAAACTGTATAAAAATGAATTGTATTTTTTAATCACCATGTGGTAAATTACAGAGATTCAATACAGCATCTAATGGCAGCAAAACACTGTTTTATTTATCATATTCATTCAAATGCATCCATCGTACAGAATGCGAGCACCATAAAAAGCATAAAACAATCTTCCCAAGCCATCCGTTTACAAAGTGACATGATTAAAAAAAGCAAACTTTTTTTTTAAATCTCTCAGTGGTAGAATAAATGTCACTTTACATCTACCCCATGGCAAAAGTCCATATTTCCCTTGCATACATACATTACTTACTGGAGGGTATTCTTATTTCATTACAATGCTATCACACACCATGCCTATGACATATAGTATACTGGTCCAGATGGAATAGTAAACAATCATTGTTACTGATGGTTTAGACAAAGAAATAGCTAGATTGATTTGATCCGTCCCTGTTGGTCCACAGTTTGTCAATCCTCCAGCACTCGCCCAGGAGCACTGGAGATGCATTCAATCTCTGCGGTGAGCCCGAAGGTGTTTTATCTCTATTAGATTCAATTCCTTGGCTTGTAATGACTCTTGCCCAGCCTTGTTCTCCTCCTCATCCCAGCTGTAAAAGAGAAAGTGGAGTTAATGGAGGGAATCAGAAGTGTGAATGAAGATGAGGTCAAAATACAACATGTCAAGGTGGAAAGATATGAGACATGAAGAATAGGTGCAAGGACTTACAGGTACATAATGGAAAGAGTAAAAGAAAAATAAACAATAAAAATCCAACAATAGAAATTGGCAGGTAGAGTTTACTTCTTCTATGAATATTTTTGTATATAGCTGTGTTTTTTTGGCAAACTCGCTTTAGTCCGATCCAACATTGGTGTTGACGAATGTGCCCTCAACTAACTATGCTTTTACCTGAAGTTTTCCTCGCAGCAGCAAATCTACCTCCCCCTGTAAAACAAAGAGACAACACAGGTAGTCACTGCATTTGGGTACACGCACGCACGCACGCACGCACGCACGCACGCACGCACGCACGCACGCACGTGCACGCACACACACACACACACACACATCTGCAGTTATGCATATTCACCTTGAATGAGTTTGGTAATTCGTTCTGACTCCTCATCGATCAGATTTGGGTCACCGTGGATGGTGGTGATCTTAGAGAAGTCTGGGCCTGAACGTTCAAAACAAAACTATTAGATCCAAACAATTTGTCTCTTGGATACAAAAAATCAAGTATGAAGTTACATTACTTAAAAATGCATCTTATTCTCTTTTCCACCTTAAAGTAACCACATATCTTTAATGCAGATTCGTAAACATGATAACCTTAAGGAGGAAAGGACAAAACATTTTGAAGAAACCTGTTTTGTATGTTTGTTTGTGTAAGAAGACCCTACCCTCAATGATAATAGGCTCGTTCGCCGTGGTGTAGCTGGCTCCACCTTCAGACCGGCAGCGGAGAAGGGTGTTTAAAGTCATTTAACGACTTCACAACTATACTGACTGACAGACGGACAGACTGACAGGCACATACACCTCCTCCGCCACCGCCAACACAAAGTCAAGCACAGTTGTGCAGTATGACACACGTACACACTCTCACAGGGTGCAAAGTACATTGTGTGCAGAGAGGCGTTCAGCTCAGAAAAAGGGAGAAAATTATTTGTATTAGCCCGCAAACTAAGCTGCAAGACACCTGTAAAGCAGTTGTTGGTGAAACTAGCCTAAAGCTCACCTGTACCCGCACAAGGCAATTGCCCAATGGTCTGAGTTGGGCACCCTAAAATGACACATCATAATTTGCACACTGTGCACTGCTCACACATACACATCACATCTGAATTAGACAGAGAATGGACAATAGGATGGGATTCTTGCATGAGAGACAGGAACACTGGCAAAAAGATAAAATCAGATGGATAAGTGATAAGATGGACATCCAAATCATGGTGCACAATGGCCTTATCTTTACGTCATGATGTGAGCCTAACCAGAAGATGGTCTATGGTCTAACTTCCTTCCTCCGTGGCATCATTACTGATTCTATACAAACATCATACACCAGAATGAGCTTTTGATGTTTTGAATGGTGGCTGACCAAAACTTGTCATAATATACTGTACAATCATACAGAACACATTAAACAGCATTCTCTGTGTAAAACAGGCTGTCCGTTATTGGAGAATATTATTACAGAGGATTTGTGATGCTTCCCTCAACAATGCAGCAGCCAGTCAAGCAAAATAACTGCACCAGCTATTAATGTTTTTCTGTTTCTGGCCTACTTCATTCTCCTACTTCAAATATATATGTAGGTAGGGCTTTTTGGAATAAGAAAATGGAGCAGTGAGTGTAAACATAATTAACCGCTTCAGGATGATTTCTAATTCCGGGGGTTACATTGTAACATTGTTTGTGGTCCTTTAGATTTAGCTGGATAGATGAATAGTTCCAGTTAAGGGTCCAGTTGCCAATTCAAGGTCTGCTTGGATAAATCTGACGTTGTTCATCTTCATTAGCAGCCAATGCAGAGGTGATTATACAATCCTACATTTATTTAGTTGTGTCTTTGTTGATTAATATTGCAGCCATATAAACACATTCACATTTGTGGCATGATGCCACTGGCAGACAGGTGAATGTAAAACGTTCTTACTGGCTTTTAGCCACTGCCTTTAGTAGATGTTCTTTTTGTTTGCTGCAAATTAGCTACTGTTATAGTGAAACACCAGCGATATCAACCACTTTAAAGTAATAGATTCTAATTTGTTTTAATCAGGTCAGATGTATAATACTGAATGTTGATCAAGAAGTTGAGAAACTGAAAAGACAAGCTCAAGCAGCAACAGAAACTTTGGCTCTCAGCATTAAGCCAGCCACAGCGGGGCAGGATGTAAACCACATGGGTGGTTTGTCTTTAATCCACCAGAGGTAAGCCAAACTGCTAGCCTTAAAATAAAAATATAGCTGGAAAACAAGATTGGCAGCCAAGACAATGCTTATGACTTTGAGATAAATTATTATTTAACATTAATAGCGTAGCTTTTACAGTCTAACATTTGAAATATGGTTATGATATCCAAATACATTTAACAATCTACAAAGCATCCATTAATGATATGAACATGTGCCTTTAAGGCTAAGATAATGCACACCATGAAAATAATGTGTCAGATAACTCAATTGATGATCACCAAGAAAACGTGAAATTCACATTAAATTATGATGCTCAGTTAAACAGGACTGTGGATGCATTTGTTAAGAGAGCTGTTATAAGATGCATGAGAGTTCTAAGATCTACACTATGACATGACATGACATGCTCTTCAAGGGAGGGAATGTGTTAAGAGAAACTGACCTGTGTTTCCATCTGCATCAGGATCTCCACCTGCGTTAAATAAAGCGTGATGTGTCATCAAATCTATCGGACCTTTTGTAATGTTCACATTAGATCATCTAATGTATCATTTGCTCTTGAAATATGAATGGTTTACACATTTTTAAACATCCAGGAACTTACCCTCAATAACTCTTGTAATCTTGCTATTGGTAGACTGTCCTTCAATGACCCTGGTTACCGTAGTGACTGAAGGCTGCCCCTCGATGACTCTTGTTACTTTTGTGATTGAAGGCTGCCCCTCGATGACTCTTGTTACTTTAGTGAGGGAAGGTTCTCCCTCGATGACTCTGGTTACTTTAGTGAGGGAAGGTTCTCCCTCGATGACTCTGGTTACTTTTGTGATGGAAGGTTCTCCCTCGATGACTCTGGTTACTTTAGTGAGGGAAGGTTCTCCCTCGATGACTCTGGTTACTTTAGTGAGGGAAGGTTCTCCCTCGATGACCCTGGTTACCTTGGTCTCCCCCTTGACAACCACCTTAGTAACAATTGGTTCTGTCTCAATGACTCTTGTAACCTTGGTAAAGGTAGGTTGTCCTTCAATGACCCTGGTTACTGTGGTGAGTGAAGGTTCCCCCTCGATGACTCTGGTCACCTTGGTGACAGATGGGTCTCCCTCAATGACTCTGGTCACCTTTGTTACATCAGGGACTACAGAAAGGGAGAGGCAACATTAAGAATTAAGATTGATAGAAATATTATCTTTAACACTCCCACATTTTCTATATTATGAGCAAAGGAAGAGGCTGGAGGTGTAGTATGTGAAGTTTTCAAAAGCATGCAGAACAAAAGGGTCTGATGTGTGTTAGATATTAGATTGCATCACTTATCAACTAATGCTGTTACACTCCATGGTCCAGTATGCTGCTCCCGATGGACAGATTTTATTTTCTGCTCATTTTTCTCACATTAAAGACATGTTTATAATCAAAGGGTAAGGGTTAAATCAAAAGGATAATTCTATATTTTTCTCCAGTCAATGAATTCCCATTTGGGGCCAAATACCTCTGTAAAAGCTTACAACCCTTCTTTTTTTATACATTCTTCTTTTGAACGATGATTGTTTACTGTGACAGTATTTGTATGAGCTATAAAGAGATGAAACCTAGCCGATGTGTGTTTGTATTAGAGACCATCTAATCTTTGGCCTGAGGTCCCTTGATACATGGCCTAGTCCGGTAATCAGAACCAGACTCATATCTGTCTTTCAAACAAAGCACTGTAATTAAGAGATTTGGGTCATTTATGCTTAATATGGTTTATACTCCTACAAGGATACATGATGCGGATACAAGTTAAATCCATCTTTTATCTAAATTGTAAATATAATTTAATGATCAATCCATCCA
Source organism: Percina caprodes (assembly GCA_013375575.1). Taxonomy (NCBI): domain Eukaryota; kingdom Metazoa; phylum Chordata; class Actinopteri; order Perciformes; family Percidae; genus Percina; species Percina caprodes. The sequence goes on along the minus strand of JABXJD010002059.1, from coordinate 15,123 downwards.
TCCCTCTTCATCCGCTTATCCGGTATCGGGTCGCGGGGGCAGCAGCTCCAGCAGGGGACCCCAAACTTCCCTTTCCCGAGCCACATCAACCAGCTCCAACTGGGGGATCCTGAGGCGTTCCCAGGCCAGGTTGGAGATATGATCTCTCCACCTAGTCCTGGGTCTTCCCCGAGGCCTCCTCCCAGCTGGACGTGCCTGGACCACCTCCCTAGGAACGCGCCCAGGAGGCATCCTTACCAGATGCCCAAACCACCTGGCTCGACGCAAAGGAGCAGCGGCTCTACTCCGAGCTCCTCTCGGATGACTGAGCTTCTCACCCTATCTCTAAGGGAGACGCCAGCCACCCTCCTGAGGAAACCCATTTCGGCTGCTTGTACCCTAGATCTCGTTTCGGTCATGACTAATTTAATGATGCAATTTATAATTCTGTGTGTGTGTGTGTGTGTGTGTGTGTGTGTGTGTGTGTATATGTTAAGTTTATCATCGATTTACATGTTTTATTTCATTTTCTATCATTTCTTTAACTAACTGATCAAAACCATAACTTCTTGGAATTTAAGCAAGTGCCATTTTAATTTAAACTTCTTAATATGCAGTATATGAATATGAGGAATAGTTTGTTTGCTTTACCAAGATGAGACACTCATCCCATTTAAGAATGTTAACAACAAAACAACATTTTGGAAAATAGAAATCATACATAAAAACAACGTTTTTATTTCCATAATTTAATTGCATAAAATTTTAACCCCTGCCGATGAAAATTAGCCTAGGGCTAACTCGGGTACGCTTACATTCGCTTCGAATGTTGATCAGTGTACATTGTCCCTTTTTCAAAAATGAAACCTCCCAAGAGGTCCAAAACTGCAGCTCTACAGTCTGTGGAATGTCCCCAATTACTTTTGAAGAATCAGACTTCATCTCTCCCATGTTACCCAACCCATGAAGGCATGCTCCCATCTTTGTGAAAGTGTATTGGACTCAGTCCAACTGAATGGACAACATCCAAGAGTCCTCTATGGTCCCTGTTATGCTTTGGCTGCCTAATTACCTCATCCCTAAAGGAACTGATTAAACATGCCAAGAGGTTCAAGTGGACTTAATAAATAGTGAGAGTGGATAATCACAGGAACAACAAAGAGAGCCATGGAAGAGGCCCGAATGGAGCAATGAAATGCATGCAATATGCAAGAAGGATTTCACTTCAAGAACAGATGCTTATTTTTGAACAAAGGAAATTAATCGGTTTCAAATGCAGTCATGCATTTTAAAATCACCACTTTACCACAATAGTGTCTTACCTGTGTCAACATAATGTGTAGTTGTGATGGTCCTCTCTGTGAAGTAACATAAGTAGTTTTAAGTTGTTGCAGATGCAATAATATTCACCCGTCAATGGTGCTAAAGAAACTTACTGAGGAAGGTGAGTGGGATCTCAGCATAAGAAAATCCAGATACAAACTAAAGAACAAAAAGCATAAAAGAATGGAATAAGACACGCAGAATACTAGAGAAATCCTCTGTGATCTATGTATATTCAGACATGTGTATTTTTGCTTTCTCTACCTTTATCTGGATGTACTTAATCAGCTTCTTCAGGAGGACCAGGAGATCCTGGCGGCCCACAGGAAGGTCTGTAAATAATAAACATCATCAAAAGAACATTAGATAATGCATCCCAGCACAGAGTGCACATTGCATGATTGTACAATAATGTCTGCTGTTCTCACCCGCAGGATAGAGAACATTCTTAACCACATGGATTACACCGTTTGTTGCCATCAGGTCACTGTTTGGAACATCCACAGAGTTGACATGAATGGAGTCGTTTGCCTATGAAAAACAGAAAAATACAATGTATGCATATTTATTTTTTAAAGCATATAAATAAACACATTCTTATTTTGTGAGCTACATCCATTACTGTCAAAATAATATATACCGTACTGAGACCATTTTGAAATGGTTTGACATGAGAGGTTTTATTAGGAATACCATGCAGTGTGCTCTGTTATTCCTGCAATCTAAGGTGTAGGTGACTAAAGGTAGGCATGCTGAGTCAGTAAGGGTTTCCCTTCTCCTCTGCCTACAATCTCCCCCTCTCACCCACAGAATCAAGCCACATCAGTCCAGTTCAAAAAACCTAATGCTTCCCTTAATCAGTGTACATGGCTGATAAGCTGATTAGCACGATAGGAGTGAGACAGAGGGCAAAATTGAGGTGATGGATGAAATGATGATAAAGTTGACATAAAGACTGACAAACAAGTACAAGCAGACAGAGAAAAATTGCAGGTGGAGGGCATTAGATAGGAGGTGGGGAATGGCGGGTGAATACTGAGAGTGGGCGTTGATGGAAATGACAGAGAGCCAAGTTTTATTACTTCTGGCCTTACTCCAGAGATATCCAGCTTTGAAGTTATAGATTAGCACTTACACTTTGATGCTATTGTTTAAATGAGAACATGGGGAAAGATTGGGTTTAAGTCTCACAATGGAGGCTTTGAAGAAGGACAAAATAATGTTTGTTTATGTACAGTCATTTAAAGCTTGATTACATAATACCAATATGCTCCTAAAGGAAGAATAAACCTTCTGGCTGCCAATCAACTAGAACAAGTAGTACAAGTAGCACTAGTACAACATATCTTACTCAAAAAGCAAAATTTTTATGGGTTGAATTTAACATGCTGAAATAGGTATTTTCTAATGGGTTGTTTTATTGTTGACACAGACGTACACTGAAATGATGGCTGATTATACATACAGAAATAACTTGCAGGTTGTTGCCCTGGAGGGTTTTGAGCAAGTTGGTAACTCCTCCTCTAATCCTCCATTGATGAAGATGCCATTACTAAAGTGGTAGAGCAGAATGATCCTTAAAGCATTCAGATCACCTGTCAATGACAACACGAGATAAACATGATTTACTTCCTGGACAGGACAACTAGCATTCTTTTTCTCGCCTCACCCCTGCATTATATAACTTTACTTAAAAATAACTTTGCTTAACAGCAATCCCCACTGCATGAAAGGATGTGGATGTGTTTATTTCTGTGGAGTACTCACTTTTGAGCAGAACCAAGTCCTCTCTACTGAGGCCACCAAAGGCATCGTCAGTTGGTGCAAAGATGGTGTAGGAGCCTTCCTGCTTCAGCAGATTAGTCAGACCTGCTGTCTCCATGAGTGACAGGAAAATCCTACAAACAAATAAAGTGAAGTCATCAATTTACACAATCAACATACAGTACAGTAGGAGTGAAAGGAAGCTTAAACTTAAGAGCAATATGCATTTTGGATCCATGGAAATGGTAATATTGATATTTTACAAATCAAAAAGACAGAAATAAGAAATAAAAACATTTTGAGGCATGGTTTTCACTTTTGCATCATGGTAAACTACTGTGTTCCTGACTGCACAAACGTCATCAACTTTCTCCACCAGGAAAAGAGCAGCTCCAGCTATAATGGCACAACGAGTTCTATGCTGTAAGGAGACGATGTATCATGTCTGGACCAAGGACAGGAGGACTATGATTTTAGGGATTGTTAGGGATTATGATGGACTTTGGGTTGGAATTTGAGTGAAACTTGTGTGATACCATTAATTCACACATCTGGTGCCAATATCTGTCACAGAACCATGTACATGGTATTGTTAGAAAATTATATTGTCAGGAAACAAAATATATTAAAAACAACACATAAACGATGATTACATCCAACCTGATTAGTTAATAAGATAAGTAAAATAAGACAGTTCTTACTTGAACCGTCCATCAGCAATCAGTAGCTCATAGATCGTTTTCTCGGCCGGTTTGATGATGGACTTCATAACATGGAGGGCACTTTTGGTTCCTTCTTTACTGCCACGCACCATACATGCATTTTCTATGCATACAGCCTAAAAAAGGCAAAACATAGAGAGAGCAGGGTTACAGGTCTAAAAAGTCCTTGTACAAATCTGGTAACTATTAAGGTCAGGGGAGGGGGCTGTCACACTGTACTGTTTGATTGCAATCAATCAAAAAGAAGAATACAAAGGTTTATGTGAGGAAATGTAACCCAGCTGTATCTAATATCTGAACCAGCAGAGCAGAAACACACTTCATCTGCCAGAGATTGACTAATTAGCTGTTTTATTGAATTTGCTTACAGATGAAAGACAGCAAGATCGTGTTCACACTTGGTAAGGGGCCCAGTAATGGCTTTCAGATTTCCAATATGGAGGCAGACGCTCTCCATTGTCTTTCAGTCACTTTTTATTTATCTTATTTTCTTGTTCCTTGATGACTCTGGTTGACTTTCTAATGCCACACACACACACACACACACACACACACACACACACACACACACACACACACACACACACACACACACACACACACACACACACACACACACACACACACACACACACACACACACACACACACACACACACACACACACACACACACACTTCTCACAGTGCGGTAAATGAAGACTCGGAGCAGTTTTCCAGCCAGTGTTTCCAGCAGCTGTCCATTGTAGAGCTCACTCAGGGTAACTTTTAACGTCAAGATATGGTTTTCCAAAATGTATCTCAGCAGGTTCTGGTCTGTTGACATCACCTCGTCTGACAAACACATAGAACAGTTACAGATTTAAATTATTAGGGTTATTTGATGCCAATCCTGATTAAACATTTCATTCTGTGTGTGCTTTAAAAAGTCTTAGTAGTAAAACGTATAAAATAAGTTAGCATATTTTTGTGAAAGACAACATATGACTTTTGTTTTACATCCTTGCTCAAGGTCAATTCTTTACATCTCAACTCACTAGTGAAGGCAGTGTTGAGGGGAGCAAGGAGTGTGTACTCTTTTTTCGGACCCATGGCAGCGGCTAAGCCCAATTCGACACCATGTCACTGAACGTGCTCTGGGAGTCTCCCAATAGCTCCATCCCGTCCTTGGCTGATATGAATCACATAAACATAACCTATTAATGATCACGTTTTGTCAAATTACTTTGTTAGAATTTGCTGAGGGAGAAGTTGGAATTAATCATGTGTTTCACCTGAGTCAGGGATGAGCACCCGGTCAATGAGGTGGATGACGCCATTAGTGGTGACAATGTCCTTCTTCAGCACCATCTTGATTCCATTGACCGTCAAACTATCGCCATCACAGCCAATCTCAATGTTGCTGCCCTCTGCGGTCTCATACACCGACCCTACCATGATTGCTTCAGAACACTGAACACTTGTCAACAAGTGGTATTTCATCAGGGCTGAGTAGGTGGGACGAAGTGGGAGAAAGATAGAGGTTGAAAAACACACACAGCTGTTGATCAGATTGCACACTTAATATACTTTGTGGGTTGCCTGTAGTTATTTTTTGTACTCTGATTGTAATCTGAGGTTTACAGTGGCAATCATTACTCATGCACAAGGACACACACATATTCTTTCAACTCTTTTAGAAATATTTAGGCACTTCTGTCAACATTAACGTATGGGATTACACCTCTGACTGAGTCCAACTGTCAAACTTAGCCAGCAAAACTGGCTTGCTAAAGAAATGCAATGACAACATGAAAAACCCTTCCAAACCCACAAAAATTCAAATGCAATCAATGTCGCACTGCCGGCCAAACTACTCGGCTCAAACCTTCTCTTTAAAAAACGAGGCACAAGGCTTCATATCATCTTTACTTTGGAGGCTTCCATGGTTGGTAAGCAAAGCCTGTTTGCCAAGGGTTTGAGAATTTATCTGAGGTTGTATTGTGTCCCCAGAGGGAGCCACTCACTGAGAACACTGGCTTTATGCTAATAGACGTTCCTGGCATGCCAGTGACTCAGCTAATAGCCAGATAAGCTGCCACTGTGGAGACATGAGTTTCTTGGTTTCATTGTGTGGTCTGTGGACATGATTGTGTGTGTGAGTGTGTGTCTACTCATTTGCTCCTGAAAATGTGATGTTATCTAAGTTTAGACATGGTTTTGGGAGAAATTTACAGAATGGGTTTGGAAGATTGTTTCATTAAGTTAGTTTTAAAATAAACTGTCAACATGATTCAAGTTGACATTCATGATTCAGGTCAAATGAATGTTACACGTTAAATGATCAAAAACAACCAGAATTAGAGTCTACAGCCATGTTAGTGGCTCTGTGATGTACTCTGCAGGCGATTGGAGGGGGGGATGAGGAGGGATGCCATCCCCTTTCTTAAAAAGGTGACCAAAATGTCTGGTTGGTGTTGAGACATTGGATAAGTGTAAACTTTGATGTGCTGCTGGTCATAGAGGAAAGATCACTGAAGCCAGTTTATTCTCTAGGGACCATGGAAGTCTGAACTAGGTGTCATGGCAATCTATCCAACAGTTGTTGAAATATGCCATTCTGGACCAGATAGACTGTCTAGCCAGCTGAAATTTTGCTCCTAGACCTCTGTGCAATCAATCAAAAAGAATAATCAATCAAAGCATGGTATGTAAGTAGTGTATGTCATCATTAGTGTATCACATGTACAATGTACCTGCAGAAACATCCTTGTCTCCCATGATACGCTCCAAATAGCCTGGGCTCAATTTGTCAAAGGCTTCATCAGTGGGAGCAAACAGAGTATAGTGGCCAGGCTGGTCCAGCTTGTCCATCAGACCAGAAGCTCCCGCCACTTTCTGGGTAAGAACAAGTGAACACACTGTGTTTTACATTTAACATGTCATACTGAGAGAAACATTTTGCTTGCAGCATTGAGATTTTAATTGGTACCATTTTTAAATCACTTTTATCCATTATTTTTTACACACAAATTTCGCACAGTGATCAAAAGTAATGTTGACTTTGTAACTTATTTTCAGCTTAGAGTGCTGCTTATTTTACATACTTTGAAGGAGGAGAGCTCATCGGTGACATCCAGGACATCCTTGATGTTGTTGCCCACACCTCTAATGACCCGATCAATGACATGCACCACACCATTTGTGGCAACCTGATTACCATGGATGATCCTGGCACAGTTTACTGTTACAATCTTCAAAGAGAGGACATGTTTTATTAAGACCACCAGCATCATTGTGGTCAGAAGTCCTGTATAGACATCATTCAATCGTGTATTCATGTGATCTAATGCATTTCAACAAGGTGCATAAACTGACCCCATTTGAGTAGTGGTTGATGTAGAGCCCAAGGTTATTGTACATGGAAGTGACAGTCATGTCGTTCTTCATGTCTTTGATCAAAAGACGGTGGTTCACCATGTGAAAGTGAAGAGCGTTGTACAGCTCGATGTTAACGTTGCTCACAAGTGCAGACCGTACATCCTGGGGAAATCACAACATCAGTCAAAAGTGAGTCATAATTGTATTGTTTTAAATTCCCAACTATTTCTACTTACAGATTCCACCTGCTCCCAGGCTTCATTGCTAGGTGCAAACATGGTGAAGGAGCCTTTGCCTTCAATTTCCTCTCTCAGCTTGGACATGTCAGAATATTGCTGCGTGGTCGTAGCCTTTACAAGTCCCAGCGTACCATAGACATGGTCAATGGGAGCCACTGGGGGGGAAAACAGAGAATTTGTTCCTGCTCAGAAACAGGCTAGTACGAGTGAATTGAAATTTTGAATTGGAAAAAAATAAGACCAGAAAGGGCTGTGGTGAAAGACACATACCTGCAGGGCATCCTCTCATGCCCTCCAGCTTCATGTACCCAGGACAGCATTCATATAGGACCAAGCTTCCAAAGAAAAAGCACAAATATGTTAGACCTGCGATACAGTAAATTAGCTGATCTTCAACTATAATATAATAACATAAATTAAGGAATTTAGCCACAGAATGTAAAAAATTATTATTTGTATGGTGTCAGAGTGGGTGCATTATAATTATTGGCTGTTTTTGCAACAGCAAAACTAAAACCAGATCCAATGTGAATATGAATTCAAGTTGAGGAAACAAAATAAGCTTGCCAGATCAACAAAGCAGAATTGAGATCAAAGAGGGAGAGAATGATGTACCCTGCTACGCTCTGCAGTGCCCTGCTATGTCCTGCTCTGTCCCGCTATGTCCTGCTACATCCTGTTATGCCCCGCTATGCTGTACCCAGCTACATCCTGTGTAGTGCCCTGCTATGCCATTAACTACTACTACAACTACTATTTCTAGTCATTGTTCCATTATCTTTATTGTGACTTTAATTGCCACTGTTCATCACACCCGCCTACCAAGAGCCTGGGTCTGTCCAAGGTTTCTCCCTAAAAGGGAGTTTTTCATCACCACTGTCGAACTAAATGCTTGCGCTCAATTACAGAGTGTGGTCTAGACCTACTCTATCTGTAAAGTGTCTTGAGATAACTCTTGTTATATTTTGATACTATAAATAAAATTGAATTGAAGATGAGTTTGGATTGAGAATGGTGAAGACATTTGAGACAGGAGAGCAAGGCTGCACAATAAAAGAGAACTTACCAAATAACAAATCTATCATTGAGCAAAGCATATTTAAAAGTCAGGCAGAAGAATTGACTGTGTAATCCAAAAACGCAAGCAGGTCATGGAGAATAAAAAAGTAATAAAAACACCAATAACAAGGAAGTGGTTCATTAAACACTTCCACAAGAAAACTGGCGAGTGCGCAACTCCCAGCAGGCCAATAACAGAGTAAAGCTGGACTGGCCCAAGACACTTGTTTCAAGAGAGCCCAGCAAATGAAAAAGAAATAAGTAAGCAAACCTGTAGCTCAACAGTTCCAAACTATATTATAAATATTTTAAAATGATTGTTAAATAACACATGTAAAGGATTATTTCTACAGGCATAGTCTCAGAAACATAAAGGAAGCTACTGCATTCCTATGGAAATCAGAGCTTTGCACAATACTTTATATTCATCTAGATAATGTAACATGTTAACATGAAATCCAGACAGCTGTGATTGCAGCCTCCTAGACTTTCTCTTGGCCATTAATCTAATTTTCAAGGAATTCTCTAAGTAAAACAAAATCTTGACATACAGTTGACTTCTTGTGACCATGTGATTGATTTAGATTGTGGATGGAAGGAGCAGCTTATGAATATTTGGGAAAACAGAGCTCAAAAAGTAGAAACATCCTGGCAAGAAGCTAGGAGTACTTAAGCTGGCCCATGCTCCTCAATTGGTCGTATGGTTTACAGAAAGTTGCACTTTATTGCAATGTTATGAATGACAGAATGAGGTGTAAGAAAATTGACAGTGTGAGCCACACGTGAGTATTCTATAGAATTCAGTTTCACTAGAGGAATAAATAATGTTGTAGTGAGTACTAGTAGTGAGTCAACATTGGACACTGAACAATGATCCACCACAGAAACAGCCATGTAGTTCCTGAATCCTGGAATAAGCTAATTAGGGTTTAACCCAAAGACTTAGCTGCAGTTGGAGCTTTCTTTGTGTTTGATAAAGAGGTTTATTTAGATTTGGGGGAGAGATTTAAGGTTTCCTGCTTTCTTTTTTCCCATAGAAATACTATATTTCTATATGAACTCTGTGCTTTCTCTACAGGGTTCATGTCCAAAACAAGTACTGTAAGTGTTTTCTTTCCTTTCAGAAATTAACAGTAGTGATATATTATGCAAGAGAGACACACACACACACACACACACACACACACACACACACACACACACACACACACACACACACACACACACACACACACACACACACGCACACACAAAAAGCAGCATCACTCACTTTCTCCCTTAACACCCTGAAATGACTCACATGTTTTGGCAAACTGCTCTAATCTACTTTAATCAGCATTTGTGTGTTTAATGTGTGCAGTTATACGTAACATTGAATTTGCTATTTTTTGTGCACACAGCCATGCCGCTTATATTGCGATCATTCTATAAGCTGACACTAATTGTTATAATGCAAAATACATAAATATATATGCACAGCTGGCTGTTGGGAAGGTATGAAGTCAGTGTTTCCCGGCTCTGCTCTGACAGGATAATGGATGCAGTATAGACCAGAGAGGGAGAATTAGCCAGCGCACTGCAAACCAGGCCTCTGGCAGTGTCACTGCATGAACCAGTTCAATGTGGTTTCCAGATGAGGAGATGTGGTACAGGGAATACCCCCCCCCCACACACACACACACATGTACAGAAACACTAGGTGGGGTTGTCTCTTATGTAAGTAACAATTACAGTATAAATGTCTTTTGTGTCCCAGTATTTTTCTTTCCTTCAGTGCCAATGGCATTGTGAATATTGTGCCAATGACATCATAATGGTTTAACCAAAAATCAAGCACATATCCTGTGCTCCCTCCATGTTGTCTTGCCACCCTCAGAAAACTGCTTTCACCTAAACCTCCAGCAACGCACCTCAAGAGTTCTTTGAGGAAATGAAGGCATTAAGAAATCTCAATGGTATCATTCAACTCCAGAGTAGAGACTTAGAGCAACACATTGCAGGTTTAATTCACAGTAACATTATTTGTTTCTTGCAATAGCGGTTTCTTTAGCCCAGATATTACCTCAACTGCTGCACCCTCAAAACTTGTTTAAACACTAGCTTGTTCACACACCAGCCCGCAGTGTACAATAAAAGGCCCATACCGTAGCCTCAAACACCCTTTCCTAATCTTTCATCAAAACCAAATCCAACCCCGACATAATCACAGCTGCGTGGATTTCCTCCACTGCTGCTGAACAATGTCCTCACTGTGAAAACAGACAGAACGAGAGAGAAAAGTATGATTTTTATGACATGGCATGGTCTGTTTTCTTCATGTTATTTTACTCTTTTTAATTTGCTTGAAGGTGGACAATTTGAATACTTTGAACCCACAATAGAATATATTTAATGGATCAGTGTACACTGTAATTCGTGGTTGATATGGTCCCTTATATCATGTTTCATGCTTCAGTCTCAATACCAAGGACAGACAAAAACAATTAAAGTGTTTGGTACCTTAGAAAACCCTCATTACCTTCCTGCTATGTTCCCTCGTGTTATATTATCTTGTCTTTTTTAAGTAATTGCTGGGCAGTTCCATGTAATATCATCTCAGTAATGGATCACTGTATTGTGTTGGTAAAACACGACTCACTCTTTTATCAAATATCTCTCTTATCTTATTTTCCCGCTCATTCAAGTCTCTCATTGATGCATCTGCACAGCACTAACACAGCTTATTGCATAACTAAAAGGTGTGTGTTTGTGTGTACGTCTGTTCTGTGCATGTGTGTGCACAGCTCCAGTTGAGACTTACACACCATACAAACATCAGCAGCTATATTTCATATTTTTATTTATTTTTTACTCTAATAATTACTCATAAGAAAATATTACACTCCATTCATCAACAACATGCCCACACATGTTAAATCTTGCAGAAGTTCATACATGTCTCATTCATGCACTCTACTCTTCTGCTGGTAGCACAATTTTGGCTTACGGCTATCTTTATATTTGGCATTTTTCAACCAGCAAAAAATATGAATTCTGAAATAGCTGCAGTCCCACAGTGGGACAGAAAACTCTCCACTTAAACTAATGCTATAAAATGACCTTTCTCAGTTCACACAACGCAGGGTAATTTGCCTCAGAATACAATGTATTTTGAGAGACACATATATACACTTTTGCATGCACACACATACAGCACAAATTGAAAAATCCCAAACTACAAAATACCCATGGCAAGAATCCAAATCTAGCGAAACTCGAGCTGCAACTCCAACTGCGCACACGCACACACACACACTTGAAACGTGTTGGAGGGCTATCATTCAATGTTGAGCAGAGTTTACAACATCAAGAGGCCCACAATAAAACAAACTTGAATTGAGAGGAGGGGAGGGGTCGATGAGGACAAAAACAGATATTAGATATGCTGTATATACAGTATATAACAATGAAACATAAGCCATAATATGCTGCATTTTGGGTCTTCTCTCTTTCCATATTTATGAAATCCCTAAAATAAAAAAAAATTTAAAAAAGAGATCTTAAAAATTTTGAAATTTAAATATTCTATCATCATTGTCATGGACCCTGTATCTTTTTTTTAATCAAGGTTAAGCAAAGAAAGTGAGACAGCTATGTTTTAAGAAGAAAAGAGCCTGAGGGAAGCAAACCCTACTCCGAGCTGACCTCTGCTGCTAATTAACAAAATGGCCAACACAAGATGAGGTGGGCACAGGATGAAACGCCCGAAGCACCGAAAACGTTCACAGGTACCTCAAGTACAAATGCTTATCTGAAATACTACTGTCTATGTGCAGGATGTGTGGAAGCAGGGAGTGGTTTGCACTTTGGGTAAGGTCATTTGGGTTCTGTGTAAAAAGGCTAATACAAATAGATAAAATAAAAACATGTAACAATTAGATCCATTCAATCTTTTGGTAAAGACTTACGTTTTCTTTCCACAGATGGAGCCTTTGTACCAGTTCCTACATGTGCTGAAGTATTTCTTTTTAGTCCCCTGGACCTGCTGCAGAGCGCACACATTGCGTCTGTAAGAGAAGGGAGGGGAACAGGAGGATGGGTGATGAGGGAGAAGCAGGGGTATGAAAGGAAAGGGTGAGGCAGGAAGTGTATGAGGGTGAAAGAGAAGAAAGACAGGTAAAGTAAAAAAGGAAAGAACGATGAGAAAAATGTAATTTAAACATGCCAAAGCTTATGTAAAGTGCTTCTTAACGGTGGATGCTTTTTGGATGCTATTTAAGAAAACTGTTAATATGAACCTTATACTTTAAATGCTTATTTTCTATAATCTTCTCATTAGAAGCTAATTTCAGAAAGCTAGTGAAAGCCCTTTAAAAAGATACTTCCTTTAACTTAAATGACATATTCAAACAGCAAATTGGGCACATTATTTACAGCGGAAGAGTGAATGAATGCGAGAGATGATATTGAATTTTCCATTATGGCTTGAATCAATATTTTCATCAATATGGCTGACCTGTTTCTCAAATCATGACTGAAGGCTCTTTGTGATTCAAACCACCTTAAACCATAGCAAGGATATACAACCTAACATGTATAGCACTTTATATAGGTATACAGTACATAGATATGGTCAGCTTGTTATTAAATGTGCTATTTTCATAAATTATATCTGCAGACAAATGTTGACAAACATTTTAATCAGGGTTGTTAAAATAACCACGTATCTGCTATTTAAGAAACTGAAAACAGCTGCTACATTGTTCTCTTAGTTTGGCATGTGTCACCTCACTTTTTTATATTTTTATGTTTTTTTATTTCTTTATTTAAAAAGGGACAATGCACATTAATCAACATGAGTACATAGTCCTACATGTACAGTATATATGCCAGAGGTTTAAAACAATAGATACGCTACAACAATACAACACATACACATAACACAAGAAAGACATAGGCATAGATAAGTAAAATGACACAACCACTATTCCAGATAATGACAACTGGCAGGTTGATGGCATTTCAAGGTAACTAAAATGGTTAGAAAAATGACTGGATCCGATGTTAAAAGCATCACCAACCTCACAGAACAGTATACTCTCAATCTGGCCCTGAGGATGGATGGATGGATGGATGGGTGATCCATCCCACCCACTTTTCTCAGAGTTGTGCCCCCTCCAATCTGGACGTATTTCAAATGCCCCTAACAAAAACCAGACGTGCCTTTACATTGTTTGTGCCGAGGAGCATTTAGTTACTGAATAGATCACACATAGGCACATCAACATTTAATATTGGGCACTTTTTTTATTTATTAAATCATTTTAGCTAGAGGACTGATGATTGCATGTCACCACCAGTACTGAGTTGTTGTTGTTGTCATTGTTTATGTTCTGTTTTTCTGTATTGTCTAAATCTTCATTGCTGTTGGATATTGGTGTGGTTTTATTGTCTTCTTATTGTCCTTTATTGTTTTACCGTTGTACTGACTTTTAGAGATTATATACTGATTTAACTTTGTGTAGGTTAACAAACTTGATGCCTTTTTAGAGTTTTCTTACAATCAGGATCATATTGTGGTCAGATAGCCCTGTGACCAAATTGTAAGATGTTTTTATTCTTTCTGGTCTATTTTTGAAAGCCAAATCAATAAGTGTCTCTGATCAACTAGTTATCCTCGTAGGCCCTTCAATTATCTATTGGAATTCAAATGACTTTTAAATGACATTTTAGCTCTTTCCTTTTTAATTTTATCACTGCAATTTATATTAAAATCTCCTAATAAAATAATCTAATTTTCAGTATCACATTCCTGAGGGCATTCAATTCATTCAGATGGTGGTCTGTACATTCCAATCATAGTAAAAGAGTGAGAATGAGTTGACAGATTTAATTTAAGAATAATGCATTCCAAGTCATCAACAAATGACTGCACACAATCTATCTAGCCCTCCCTCCCCCACATCCCATCTCCTTACCCTTCTTTCCTGGCCCGTATGCGACTGTGGGTGACTATCTTGTCATAAGCTGAAGAATCCACACTCCCTAGAGAGCAGAGTGCCACCAGCACTGAGGTCACCACTAGCAGCTGATGCATCCTAGGGAAGTAACAGTCCTCTATACTGCAAGGTCACAAACACACACACACTTCTCTTGTCTTTTAAACACACGCACACACCGCACACGCACACACCGCACCCCTCAAAAAAATACACAGGAGATATGGAAATGCGAGTGAGAGAGAGAGCTTTTATACCAACTCCCTAACACACACCCATACAAACCCACTCCCTCACTGTCTTTTCCATACCATTACGTCCTGTTCTGACCCGCACACACCCTTCTCTTTAGCCAAATTCCTCCCTCCAGCTCTGAGTCGAGCTTATTGTCTCCCCCTCCCTCATGTGGTTGCACATGATTTTCTCATACATTTCTTTACCCCATCACATCCCAGAGCACCAAACACCCTGTGTCTCAAACTTCAGAGTGCTCCGCACTCCATAATGACAGCACTATCTCCCAGCTGTGGATTGACCTTAAAAAGTATCTCAGACTACTGTGTAATGCAGAGGTTGTGACCCATGCATTTAAGATTGATAGATCATTTGGAGAAGGGAACACACTTGAAGTCACCATCAGTGTTGAAAGATGCACAAAAAGAAACTAAATAAAAGTCTATTTCAGATTCTCACACATGCA